>ONZH01015772.1:0-80624 GCA_900303285.1 Rhinella marina
GACATCCTCTGCCTGGGACATCCCTCTGCTGTGGACATCCCTCTGCCTCTGGACATCCCTCTGCCTCTGGACATCCCTCTGCCTCTTGCTGCCTTTTTCGGTGCTGCGCAGACCACCACCTCTCCACTGCTTTCCCCGCTGGACATCACCCCTGGCCAAGTGGGGTCGGTCATTTCGTCATCCACCACCTCCTCTTCCTCACTTCTGCTCCTCCTCCTGCCCACTGGACATTCCAACAGCCTCCCTTGATGGCAACTGCGTCTCATCATCATCATCGCTCATGATAACAGATGCTGGTTCAGGGTCCACATCAAGCAGGAGATGGCGAAAAACTCAAGTGTTTGGGCATCACTACAAAACAAATTCCTCTGCTAGCTCCTGGGATTCTTCCGGCACATCTGAAAAAGGACCCGAAAGAGCTTCCTGGGAGCGGGTCAAGGGTGGGATGACTCTGTTGGCCAGGTGTGGAGGAAGGAGGGTCAGAGTGAGACTGTTGTGGATGACTGGCTGAGTGGACAACTGTGTGGAAGCGCTATCGGCTATCCATTGCACCACCTGTTCAACCTGCTCAGGCCTCAACAGCGGTGTAACCCGCCCCCTGCTTAACTGTCCCATAAAGGCAGGGATTCTGGATGAATGGGATCCTGCCTGACCCTCACCAGCACGCATTGTATCCCCACTGGCTTCAACAAGGCCACCAACAGCATTTCCGCGCCCCCGTCCTCGTCCACGTCCACGTCCGATTCCGCTAGCCCCCCTCCGCATTTTATTTTTTTTTGTTACAATATTTTGCCTTCACAGCCGTGTACTAACAGATCAGACGGTGTGTATGAACACTACGTATATACAATTATTTTGCAAGAGAACGCAAAGTACAGGTGCCAATGAACAGGCTTTTTTTTATATTTCTAGGTACACAGCCGTGTACTAACAGATCAGACGGTGTGTATGAACACTACGTATAGACAATTATTTTGCAAGAGAACGCAAAGTACAGGTGCCAATGAACAGTCTTTTTTTTTTATATTTCTAGGTACACAGCCGTGTACTAACAGATCAGACGGTGTGTATGAACACTACGTATAGACAATTATTTTGCAAGAGAACGCAAAGTACAGGTGCCAATGAACAGGCTTTTTTTAAAATATATTTCTAGGTACACAGCCGTGTACTAACAGATCAGACGGTGTGTATGAACACTACGTATATACTATTATTTTGCAAGAGAACGCAAAGTACAGGTGCCAATGAACAGGCTTTTTTTTAAAAATATATTTCTAGGTACACAGCCGTGTACTAACAGATCAGACGGTGTGTATGAGCACTACGTATAGACAATTATTTTGCAAGAGAACGCAAAGTACAGGTGCCAATGAACAGGCTTTTTTTTTTTTTTTATATTTCTAGGTACACAGCCGTGTACTAACAGATCAGACGGTGTGTATGAACACTACGTATAGACAATTATTTTGCAAGAGAACGCAAAGTAAAGGTGCCAATGAACAGGCTTTTTTTTTAAATATATTTCTAGGTACACAGCCGTGTACTAACAGATCAGACGGTGTGTATGAACACTACGTATAGACAATTATTTTGCAAGAGAACGCAAAGTACAGGTGCCAATGAACAGGCTTTTTTGTTTTTTTAATATTTCTAGGTACACAGCCGTGTACTAACAGATCAGACGGTGTGTATGAACACTACGTATAGACAATTATTTTGCAAGAGAACGCAAAGTACAGGTGCCAATGAACAGGCTTTTTTTTAAAATATATTTCTAGGTACACAGCCGTGTACTAACAGATCAGACGGTGTGTATGAACACTACGTATATACTATTATTTTGCAAGAGAACGCAAAGTACAGGTGCCAATGAACAGGCTTTTTTTTTAATATTTCTAGGTACACAGCCGTGTACTAACAGATCAGACGGTGTGTATGAACACTACGTATATACTATTATTTTGCAAGAAGAACGCAAAAGTTACAGGTGCCAATGAACAGGCTTTTTTTTTTAATCTCTAGGTACACAGCCGTGTACTAACAGATCAGACGTGTGTATGAACACTACGTATATTACTATTATTTTGCAAGAGGAACGCAAAGTACAGGTGCCAATGAAAAGGCTTTTTTTTTAAATATATTTCTAGGTACACAGCCGTGTACTAACAGATCAAGACGGTGTGTATGAACACTACGTATATACTATTATTTTTGCAAGAGAACGCAAAGTACAGGTGCCCAATGAACAGGCTTTTTTTTTAATATTTCTAGATACACAGCCGTGTACTAACAGGTCAGACGGTGTGTATGAACACTTACGTAATATACTATTATTTTGCAAGGAGAACGCAAAGTACAGGTGCCAATGAACAGGCTTTTTTTTTTTTATATCTCTAGGTACACAGCCGTGTACTAACAGATCAGACGGTGTGTATGAACACTACGTATATACTATTATTTTGCAAGAGAACGCAAAGTACAGGTGCCAATGGAAAAAGGCTTCTTTTTTTAAAATATATTTCTAGGTACACAGCCGTGTACTAAACAGATCAGACGGTGTGTATGAACACTATGTATAACAATTATTTTGCAAGAGAACGCAAAGTACAGGTGCCAATGAAAAGGCTTTTTTTTTAAATATATTTCAGGTACACAGCCGTGTACTAACAGATCAGACGGTGTGTATGAACACTATGTATAAACAATTATTTTGCAAGAGAACGCAAGTACAGGTGCCAATGAAAAGGCTTTTTTTTAAAAATATATTTCTAGGTACAAGCCGTGTACTAACAGATCAGACCGGTGTGTATGAACACTACGTATATTACTATTATTTTGCAGAGACGCCAAGTACAGGTGCAATGAACAGGCTTTTTTTTTTATATTTCTAGGTACACAGCCGTGTACTAACAGGTCAGACGGTGGGTATTTACACCTGATATACAAAAAGGGTATTGCAGGCACACAGAACCCAGAACACTAGAGCCAAATAAACTGTATTTAAAAAAAAATAAAAATTCACAGCCGTATACTGCCAGATCAGATGGTGCATATACACACTAGTTATATAACAGGGTTTTGCAGCCAAAAAGAACGCAGACAGTAGTGCCAAATATAGTTTGGTATGTTGCAGAGCACCTAATACACCACTAATGCCTCTCTCTGTCCCTACTCCAGCAGCTATCCCTGAATACAGCAGCCGTTCTCTGCAGAGTGTATATTGTAGTAAAGCTATCACTGCACTATAGTAGCCCTGATAAGGGCTTTTAATCACGCTCCTGCCTGTCCAACAGCTAAAACCTATCTGTCCCTTCTCCAGCCTCTGTCCCTGACTAAGTTCACGCAGCATATGCGTACGAGCAGGAAGAGCTGAGTTTTTAATATTCGAGGTCACATGGTTTTTCCAGCCAATCCATGTAGACGCCGTTTTTGCGCTGCCAGCGTGCTCAGCGTGCCTGTCATACCCCCCCTGCATGTTGATTGGTGGAAAAAGAGCGCCAGGGAAGGTGGGAGGGGAAACGAATTCTAAGTGCGCCATCGCCGTTATACTCGATTGAAATCGAGTATGCCGAATAGCGTAGTATTCGATCGAATACCGGCTCGATCAAACACTACTCGCTCATCTCTACACATGACCATATGTGCAGTGGTCGGGCTGCAGGGGGATGCATGTGTGGTGGCTTGATGGGTGTAGTAGTCGGTACTCACGTTTAGCAGAGCTCCCTGGACCAGAGTGCAGTGACGGGAAGGAAGACACCAGGTTCCTTCCCAGTGTACTCTGGGTTTAAGGGGTTCTCCTGACGGATGGTAGTGGAGGTGCCCTTGGTGGTATAGAGTTTAAGGTGCATGGAAGGTAAGGTCACTTAGATTTGTGACTTCAGGACTCTTGGGTGCAAATTGGTGGTGAAAGAAAGAGGAGTCCACTTTAGCAAACAAATAGAACACTTTATTTAGAATCTGCTGCCTTGAGGTGAGATGTACCTCAACGACATAGACAGATGGGTGTCCTTTCCTCCAGATACAAGTTGCTTTATGCTGCAAAGTCTCAATAACAGGCTTTGTTAAAGTATGCACTACATCCAATATTCTTGCTGTTGTAATGTTCTTCTCTTACTTCAGGCTGACTCCTATAATCTCCAGGCTCCACAATACATTAGACCTCTTGTACTTGTCTAACACTTTTGTAATCCACGCGGCCAATACATATATCCATCAGTGTCCATAGAGGAATGTGGCCTTAGACAAAGCTTTGCGCTTAACTGAAGAAAACGTGAACAGGCACGATAGGCAAACCCTGCTTCACAAACTGGGGGCAGACAAAATATAAATACTGTCCATATGCATCACGCCCTTTCCTTGGTACCTATTATAGAAATGCCAACTCTTGTCTGCAAAACAGACAGAAATAGGACATGTTCTATATAATCTGCAGAACAGATGCAAGCAGCAAATGGATGACATCCATGTGCTGCCTGCATTTTTTTTCAGGCCCCATAGAAGAATGGGTCCTTATCCAAACCACAAAAAAATGTGAATTGGACACAGATTAAAAGTTACGGTCATGTGCATGAGGCCTTAAAGGGGTTTTCCTTAAATTCATAAAATAAAATTACTGAAAAAATAGAAAATATTCTGTATAATTTGTGTAATGGCCGCACAGATGAAGGCAAATATTACTTTATCTAATATATAAAGCTGAGTGTGTGTGTGTGTGTGTATGTCCGCTAAAGGAATCCGCACCGCTGCAGCTACAATCACAAAATTTGGCACACATGTACATCAGGTGTCCGGGAAGGTTTTAGAACAGTTTTCAACTCTCCAGGACGTACCGTTCCTGAGATATTCCCCAAAAAAATGCATTAGCCAATAGTAGCCTGGTCACATGACCCTTATCAGCCAATAGAAGCTCACAGGCACACATCAGGTTTCTATGACAACCTAGCCAGTTCACTGCTTTAGGTCTGCATTAAAGAGGCAGAGCACTGTGGATGACAATGGTAAATGGGTATTCCGGGTTACCATAACTATAACTTATGTTTTAGACTAACTCATCATCAATCATTACCTCATATAATGTAAATTTTACATATTTACTGTTCAGTAGTAATAAAAGATGTTTTCTTCCACTGCTACCCACCTTCCTCCTAAATTACTATGGCATCGACCTGTAATTCCGGCCACCGTCAAAAGAAGGACTTAAAAGCACCACCCCCAGATCCCACTAAGTCACGCCCCTGACTCAGTCAGGCCACGCCCCTTCCATGCTGCATTTGACCGGGATTAAAAATATTGGTAAAAATCACCTTCTGTCAGCTGCAGGGGTGGGGGGAGGGTGACTTTCTCCTTGCAGCTCATTGCTCAGACTGCACAGTGCTGCTGCTGAGAGTGCTGCTGCTGTGTCCATCCAGGCCCTGCGCATGACAGAGGACAGGGAGTCTGAAAGCCAGACCGTCCAGCCTAAAACAAGACCTCTGGCCACCCTAGGGGCAGGCTGATGTTAGGGTGTCCAGATGTCCGGCTTTAGGCTGGACAGTCCAGTTTTCTGGCTACCTGTTCTCCGTCCGACGCAGTGCCTGGACAGACACAGGAATGTCCACCCTTTCAGTAGCTCTCATTCTGACAGCTTCTCCTCCATGTCTTCACGGAGCCAGAGGGGGGGGGGCGTGGCCTCATGTTTAGTGATGTGTCTTCATGGGAACTGGGGGCGCTGTTTCACGTTTGGGGGAATGGCCGGTGAGGTCTGGCTTTCTGGGGTGAAGACAGTGGCCACTCTAGCTGCTGTGGAGGTCACAGTTAAAGGGGCGGGCTTCTGTAGAGGTCACTGTTAAAGGGGTGGGCAGCTGTAGAGGTCACTGTTAAAGGGGCAGGCTGCTGTAGAGGTCACTGTTGAAGGGGCAGGCTGCTGTAGAGATCACTGTTAAAGGGGCGGGCTGCTGTAGAGGTCACTGTTAAAGGGGTGGGCTGCTGTAGAGGTCACTGTTTAAGGGGCGGGGAGCTGTAGAGGTCACTGTTAAAGGGGCGGGCTGCTGTAGAGGTCACTGTTAAAGGGGCGGGCCGCTGTAGAGGTCACTGTTAAAGGGGCGGGCCGCTGTATAGGTCTCTGTTAAAGGGGCGGGTCGCTGTAGAGGTCACTGTTAAAGGAGCTGGCTGCTGTAGAGGTCACTGTTAAAGGGGTGGGCCGCTGTAGAGGTCACTTTTAAAGGGGCAGGCACTATAGAGGTCACTCTTGATATCTTTTAACGACACACACACACAAACGGTAAAAGAAATAAATTAAATATACCCGGGCGAAGCCGGATCCTTCAGCTAGTTATAAATATATTCCCAAATACATTTCATTAGTTATAAAGGCTTGTTTTGGCTGGAGAGCAATCATCAATAGAAATAAAATGGCCGACGTCCTATTAGTACACAAAACACCTGTCCTAATCACACAGCAGGACAAATGAATTCACGGCACTGAGCTAAAGAGCTGCTTCAGCCTTGTCTCTGCTCTGCTTGTTAGGGATTATGATCCTGAATACAGCTTCAAGATCTTCAGCTGAATCTCTGTGGGAATGGAGTTTATGAGGAGATAGCTGAAGTAAAGAGAGGGCAGACAGGGCAGACTGTATGGTGGTAATGTAGCCGACTACATACAAGTGCTGCGGCTCATTAGCGACACTCCCCACCCCTCTGTCCTATATATTTAATTTGCCATGACAACCTATTTCAGGGATGATTTGATTTTTCATGTGCAGCAGCCTGGAACATTACCTTTCTTTAAAAAAATATATATATATACTTGCTGATTTTTATACTTCCCTTTGCAGAAGATGTCAGACTTCTTCCAAATCATACGGATATTTCTGGCATAAATATAGGTATGTAAAGCTGACATGTAAATCTGTCATTAGTTTAGCAAATTACGTATGTAAAACAAACTGTTTTTTATTTTTTTTTGTTCAAAGCCGCTGGGTTGAATTTATTTGAAGGAGACATTAAGCAAGATTCAGTAAGTACTTAAGGTTTAATATTTTAACATTTACAGAGTACAGTATTTTAAAGGGAATCTGTCAGCTATTCATACTAAAACCAAGCGATTCTTTATAGTGCTGCCTAACACAAAAAAACATACCTTTCTTAGTATTATTCACATTTCAGAACTGCAGAAAATAACTTTGATCTAATATATAAAGCTGAGTGTATGTATGTATGTATGTATGTCCGCTAAAGGAATCTGCACCGTTGCAGCTACAACCACGAAATTTGGCACACGGGTATATCAGGTGTCCGGGAAGGTTTTATAATGGGTCTCAGCTCTCCAGGACATACCCAGGACGTACCGTTCCTGAGATATTCCCAAAAAATGCATTAGCCAATAGAACCCTGAACATGACCATGATCAGCCAATAGAAGCTCGCAGGCAGTTAGTCTCCACACAGAGTTTCACATCAGGTTTCTATAACAACCCAGCCATTTTCCTTCACTTCTGTAGGTCTGCTTTAAAGGGACAGGGCGCTGTGGATGACACTGTTAAAAGGGTATTCCGGTTACCATAAATATAACTTATATTTTAGACTAACTAATCATCAATCATTACCTAATATAATGTAAATTTCACATATTTACTGTTCATTAGTAATAAAAGATGTTTTCTCCCACTGCTACCCACTGTGTTTCCTCAAAAATTACCATGGCATCGACCTGTAATTCATGCCACCCTCAAAAGAAGGACTTAAAAGCCCCACCTCTAGGTCCCACTAAGCCCCACCCCGACTCTACAGGACACGCCCCCTTCCACTACTCAGCCAAGAGGGATTGAAAAAATGAAGGTAAAAATCAAGTTCGGTCAGCTGCAGGGGAGGGAGGCAGGGTAACTTTCTCCCTGCAGCTCATGCTCACACTGCACAGTGTTCAAAAAGACATCCCTGTCCATCCAGGCCCTGCGCATGATGGAGGACAGGGAGTCTGAAAGCCAGACTGTCAAGCCTAAAACCGGACCTCTGGCCACCCTAGGGGCAGGCTGATGTTAGGGTGGCCAGACGTCTGGCTTTATCCTGGACAGTCCGGTTTTCTGGCTCCCTATCCTCTGTCCGGCACAGTGACTGGAGGGACGCAGGGATGTCCACCCTTTCAGTAGCTCATGCTGAGACAGCTTCTCCTCTGTGTCTTCATGGAGCAGGGGAGCGTGGCCTCATGTTTAGGGTGTGGATTCATGGGGACCAGGGGCATGGCTTCACGTTTGAGGGCATGGCCGGTGAGGTCCAGCTTTCTAGGGTGAAGACAGCGGCCACCCTAGCTGCTGTGGAGGTCACAGTTAAAGGGGAGGGCACTGTGGATGTTACTGTTAAGGGACAGGCTGTTGTGCACTGTACAGGTCACTCTCAATATCCTTTAACGACACACACACAAACATTAAACGAAATAGATTAAATATACCCGGGCGAAGCCGGGTCCTTCTGCTAGTTCATATATAAATGAGTTCTCAAAGTTCCCCAGCTGGGAGTGTATAGGAACACCTAAGAACGTCTTCTGGGACAAGGCCGAGAGACAACTCTGACCAGCGGGGCGGAGTTAAAGGAGGATTGTGGCGTCACAGTGGAGGGGGCAGACTGGATGACCAAAAGGAGGTACAAGGAACAAGCAAAGAAGCGGGCTTGGGCTCCTATAACATGCCTGCTGGGCACTTTGAGACCTTGTTTGCATATCAGTAAAAATATTATTTTTCTGCAGCTCAGAAATATGGATAATACTAACAAAGGTATGTTTTTTTAAGATTGATGACAGATTCCATTTTAACCTATTTTTGCTGCAGTTTTGCTATATAAGTATCAGATTAGTGTTATGGGATTAATAGGTGGTAGTCGTCTCAAAATGGTTTGACTATATATAAATTTCATGTTAAATACTGTATTGTGTAGCACAATATAGTTTCACATTTTTAAAGTAGGGAAGGTTTTGTGTGTAGATATGGTGGGGCATATTTACTTATCCTGATATTCTGAGAGTGTAAACTTAGACCAGGAAGTTCAAAGCTGCTCCATATTTATTACAGTGACTCACTGTAGGATGAATTTGGTCCGTTTAGCTACACATTTTAGATATATTTTTGTCTAACTTTACCCCAACTATCCATCGGCTTACTTTGCTCCAACATCTTTTTTGGTCCAAATTTTGTTGTGCACTGGAATATGTAACCTCTTCGCTGCCAGGGGTGTTTAGACATTTGGTACCTCTGGTAGCCAGGACAATTTTCACAATTTTGACATGTACAAATAAAAAATAATCTAAATTACAAAATAAAAGAAAATCATACTAACCCCCCATACCCATATATTTTCTGAAACTAGAAACCTGGTAAATTGTAAAAATACCACCAAGTACTTTATACACATAGACACCTTCAAGCAACATTGCATCAAATTATAATTTTTCATAAAAATTGCATAAAGGTTGATATTTGTAGGTAAAAGTGAAACCCAAGCAGAAAGTTATATAGACCACACCTCCTAAAAATATAACTGTGCATCATGTGCATACATACCATGTAGATCTAAAGTTACGTGCACATATCTTCATAAAATCATCACAACTGGAGAGACCAAAAGTGGTTTTAAAATGGTAAATTAAAAAAATTTAACAACCTGTAAAATACAGGGATTACAGTCCTTGAAAATAGGTGAACCTCCATATATTTCCTGAAAGCAGACAACCTGAAGATTGTAATTGTTATGATGGACTGTTGTCCATCTTCATGCAACATTATGACAAACAGGAATTATTTTCAATAAAAATAAAAATGCACTCAGCTTTGCATTAAACAATTATTGGCAGAAATTGGATAAAAATTCAAATTTGCAACTAAAATGCATAGTCTAGGAAAAGTCCATATGCAAACAAAATATAGTCTGCAAAAAACTGTAAGATGTGAGGCGTTCATACATACATACCACACATCTAAGTCCAGCTCTGTATGGGTTAAAGTAATGCAAAAACTGCACGATGCACCAACCAACTTTTGCATGCGAGTAACTGGGAATTATATAATAATAATTTTATAATATCATTTTCCACACTCTCCCATACAAACCGTAAGGGCTGATTCACACGTCCGTGTGAATGGGTCCACATCTATTCTGCAATATTGAGCAATAGATTCACATTCACTTTTTGCATTTTGCGGACCCGCAATACTACGGTCTTGTGAATGGGCCCTAATACTAATGAAAAATTATACATTTCTAAACCTAATATAATGCATTAAAGGGGTTGTCTCTAGAGATGAACGAACGTGCTCGTAACGAGCACTGTAACGCGCGGCTCCCCTGCGCTCGCATGGGCGCAGGCATCTGCTTCCGTCCTCCTCACGCGATAGAAGCGGATGCCTGCGCCCATGCGAGCGCAGGGGAGCCGAGCACTACAGTGCTTGTTATGAGCACGTTCGCTCATCTCTACTTGTCTCAGTTCAGTAAGTGGCATTTATCATGTAGAGAAAGTTAATGCAAGCCACTTACTAATATATTGTTATTGTCCATATTTTTTTTTTTAACATTTATTTATTGATTTTTTGTTTTCAAGACAAAACAGTATCTCAGTAATCAATAAAGCATCAATACAGTATGATATATCAGTACATAAGGCATAGAAATACAAAGTGCACAGAAGAGTACATTGCAAGCTATATAGTGTCCAACCAATTGTAAATAGATAATCGGGATGCCTTATCACACAATCATAAGGGATACCGTACAAAACCCCCCTCCCAGAACCCTTATTAACCTTCCCAACAACCTAACTTGTGCAATTCTCTCTCCCATCTGCCCCCGTCACTAAGTCCCCCATACTGTTCCCATGTAAGACAGAGGTGCCTGCCACGGAAGCAACTAAGTACCCCCCACAAGAACTCCGCCTCCCCTCTCAGGATACTCTCAATCCCCCTAAGCTACCTTTAATATCCTCCTTCATGTACCAAACCGTTTCCTTGTAAGGTGTCATCATAGTACGGATACCCGGACTCGGGGCAAATTTTAGTATGTATCCCCTCCATGTGCGTATAGTCTTTTTGCCCAGAGTCTCAGGTTGCTTCAAAGATTCTAGCCATTCCAGGTAGAGGACCCTGTCCAGCAATGCCCGAATCTCCCCCATGTTGGGTACAACAGGCTCTAGCCAGTGGTTTAATAAGCACTTCTTGGCAGCCATTAGTATAATATGCCCAATTGGAGCCAGAGAGGTAACAGGTCCACTGTCAGACCCCTCACCTCCCGCCTGGGGCTCAGCATGTAATATAACCATTGCTGGTGATAATGCCCCCGAGAATTTACTAACTTGCAACAATATCCGTCCAACCTGCACCCAATATTGAGCCAGTTTCGAACAAGTCCATAGTCCGTGCCAAAGATCAGATCTTGGCTCCCCACACCTCGGACACGCCGTCAACCTATCTGGGTTAGTCGTAGAAGCCGGATAATTGAACGCGTATATCGCATGATGAAGAATTTTAACATGGGTTTCTCTCCATGCTTCACGCACCACAGCGTTATACAGAGCTTCAACCCCTGCACTTATAGTCGGAAGGACATCTGGCACCCCTAGAAAGTGACTCCATTTCCGAAACACAGACTTGGAGTCTACCACAGTTAGCCTATCCCGCAGGGCTAGATAAAGACCTGAAATAGTCTGCCTACACGTGCGCTTAATGAAGTAGTCAAAGTCATTTGTGACCCATTCCTGGGACATATCTCTCACCAGACTACGTACATAATGTTTGACTTGAAAGTGTAAGAAAAAACCCTCTCCACCCACCTCCCATTTGTTCCTTATCTCCGAGAGGGTCATCATTCGAGGTTCCCTGTCATGAAAGAGATCCCCCAACACTTTAATCCCCTGATGGCTCCATTGTCTAAAGCACTTGCTCATCTGGCCCGAGACAAAGGAAGGATTACCCCCTAAGGGGAGGTGCTTAGAGATCTGGTAGGGCAAATGATAAGCCTTCCTGAGCACCTTCCAAGCCACAACAGTGTCCCTAAGTACAAGATACTGCTTAAGGGGAGGGGTATTTGCACCATTTTGGCATGCAGCAATGCGACTAAATGCCACGGCCTAGCTAACTGTCTCTCAAGCCCAATGTTAGAATAGTAAGAAGTATCATTGACCCAGTCCAGAAGGTGTCTACTTATGCAAGCCAGATTATACCCTCTGAGGTCTGGGAAATTAAGACCTCCCCTAAATTTACTAAGCTTTAGTTTCTTCAGAGCAATCCTGGGTCTTTTTCCCTGCCATAGAAATTGTATGAACCTGCTTTCCAGCTTTTGGATATCCGCATGCCGTAAAAGCACAGGTATGGTCTGGAGTGGGTAAAGCAGGCGCGAGACACACATCATTTTAATTAAATGACACCTCCCTGCTAAGGACAACGGTAAATTTTGCCATCTATTCAGGTCCCCAATGATCTTTTTAAACAAGGGCGGGTAATTCAGCTGGTACACGGAATGGGGGGACCTCCCTATTTGAATGCCAAGATACGTGATATGTGATTTAACTGGGATCACATGCCCTTCCTGGGACCTGGTCCATGGTCTGCCCGCAGGGGATCCCAACAGCAGGAGCTCACACTTGGACTCATTTATCCTATAACCTGAGTAAACCCCAAAATCTCGAAGAGTCTGAAAGATGGAATCCAAATGGACCGTGGGTCGGGCTAGGAACAGTACTACATCGTCTGCAAACAATGCAATCTTCACCACTTGGTCCCCTATACAAACTCCCTCAAACAAGGAGGACTGACTCAGGTATCTTGCTAAAGGTTCTAAGGCCAAATTGAATAGTAAAGGGGATAGAGGGCACCCCTGCCTCGTCCCCTTCTGCAGATTAATCGGCGGAGACAAGAACCCCGGGGTGTATATACGCGCCCGAGATCCGTGGTATAATTTGGATAAAAAGGTTCTAAATGCCCCCGTGAACCCAATCTCCGTGAGAACCCTATCTAGCCACCCCCATCGGACATTGTCAAAGGCTTTCTCCGCGTCGAGTGTCAGTAAGGCTGGTGTGTTATCTTTGACCGTGTTGTGACTCACATGATCGAGAACCGCTAAGACCGTTCTCACATTGGTCACTGCGGATCTGCCCTTGACAAAGCCCGTCTGTTCCGGGTGGATTAAGGAGGGGAGCAGTAAGGCCAATCTATCTGCGAGGATCTTGGAGATCAGTTTGGTGTCCACATTGATAAGGGATATTGGTCTGTAAGATCCCGGGGACAAGGGGTCCTTACCCGGTTTGGGCAGTAGCTTGATATATGAAGTGCCCTCCTTATCAGGAACCGAAGTTCCCTTCAGGACAGCATTAAACCACGCTACCAGTGCGGGTAACACCCTGGGTTGCAGTGACTTATAATACTCCCCGGTAAATCCATCTGGTCCCGGTGCCTTCGCATTTCCCAACCCCTTAATGGCCAATTGGACCTCTGCACTAGAGATATCAGCATTCAGAAAACACAATTGCTCATCAGTCACCTTTGGGAGCTTCACATGCTGGAGCAATGTGTTGGTAAAGTCCGCATGCGCCTCATCCCTATAAAGGGAGCTATAATAGGTACCCAGCAAGGAGTTGATCGCGGCGGGATCATTAATCACCTTACCTGAGGAATCCCTAAGACCCCCGATACAATGATATGGCCTATGTCCTTTCGCCAAGTTGGCCAGAAGACGCCCCGATTTATTTCCAAATTTGTGTAGACGGGCCTCAAAGTAAGAGTGCCTCAATAATTCCCTCTCCTTTGCCCGTTGATCATACATACTCCTAGCTTCCCCCCACTTCGCCCTGTTTTGCTCTGAGGGAGAACCTTTGAATGCCAAAAAAGCCCGTCTGACCGCCTGACTCGCTGTCTCTAACTGCTGAGTTGATTTTTTGGTAAGGCCAAATACATAGTTCATAATTCTGCCCCTCATGACCACCTTCGAAGCATTCCAAAATAACTCAGGGGAGTCCAAATGCACAGCGTTGGTAGCACAATATTCCTCCCACCAGGCCTCTAGTTTGTTGACAAAGTCAGGGCTAGAAAGGAGATGCGATGGAAATCTCCACAAATAGTCCGGACCCCTTGGAAAAGTGTCAGTAAGCTGTAGTAAAACAGGAGCATGGTCTGAAATGACCAAATCCCCAATGTCTGCAAGCTCTACCCTGGACATTAGTGAACCATGGACAAATATATAGTCAATCCTGGACCAAGAATGACCAGCATATGAATAGTGTGTGAAGCTGCTGACATCAGGGTTGTGAATGCGCCATGGATCTACCAGTCTTGTACTGTGGAGTAGCGGACCTAACACTTTATCATGCGAACTAACACTGCCTTGTGTTCCCGTGTCTCCCTTCCTATCCTCACTGTGCATCACCACCGTATTAAAGTCCCCCCCCACTAGTTTGTGCACACAGGGGTCAGCCAAAATTTGAATCTCCAGGTCCCTGAAAAAGATGGCATTTCCATCGTTAGGGCCATATACATTATAGACACTATACTGAAGTCCCTGGATAATAACAGAAGCATGAACCCACCTTCCCTTGGTATCATGGGACACATTAAGGAGCTGGTAAGACAGGTGCTTATTGAAAAGAATAAGAACTCCCGCTTTCCTATTATTTGAGGGAGAACCCACTACCTGCCCGACCCAAAGTTTATTCATACGAGCGAAATCTGCCGCCCCCAGGTGCGTTTCCTGCAAGAGGGCTATGTCTGGTTTGAGTTTTTTCAGATGACGGAGCACCATCCACCGCTTGTGGGGAGATCTCAACCCCTTAACGTTCCACGATATCACTCATAATTGGAACACGACAATATTAGTAACAGGAACCTGTGACGGTGAACTTCACTCACCCCAGACATGAGGCCAAAAGAGAATTGCACCAATTGAACTAAGAAACCCCGAACTTCCCCCCCCTCCTCCCCTCCCAAACCCTCTCCACAAACCGTCAAGTCCTCATACACACCCATTCTCTACTATACCGACTACCTTTTTTCTGGGTTGCATCCCACCTCCTCCCCTCATTTGAATGAATAAACAGCCCAAAAACCCAAAACTCAGCACATAGCCAAAATAGAAAGAATATAGAAAGCCGTAGCTCAAAACTCTCACTGGAGGGATCGTCATTGGGGGCCCGTGTAGCCCCAACCCTCGATCATCAAGATCCACTCCACAGGCAAAGTACCCAAACCAGCAGACCTCTTTCAAATGTATAAACTGAACAGGTATTTCAAGGAACCAAAGCGCAGCAGGGGTTCCTGCACTCTATATTAAAAGGATATATGTCCCAGAGGTCCAGGTTAAACCCAGCAAGAAACCGGGCAAAACGTCCGATGATCAGCTCACTCACGGCCCCTTCCTAGGTTGACGTCTGTCCCTGGGCACCTGGTCCCAGCTGGAAATATAGGAGGAATCCCTCGCTGAATCAGGTCCCCACTCCGGGCTGCGACTCTGGGACTGTCCCCGCTCCGAGGTGCGTGGTGAATCTTCTTTACCTCCTCGGTCTCCACCGGAACCCAGATTAGCAAGAAAGTCCTCTGCCACCTTAGGATCATGGAAAGTCGTTACTGTCCCATCTTTATGTACAACCCGGAGACAGGCCGGGTATTGTAGTTGAAACTTCATCTGCCTCTTGAAAAGCTCGGAACAGACTCTGCTAAATTCCCGCCTTTTCTTGGCAACTGACGCTGAGTAGTCAGCAAATAGCAGGATGGTATGGCCTCTCAACATCAAAGGGGCTTTCCTGGTACGATATGCTCTGAGTATGGACTCCTTGTCCGTAAAGTCCAAATAGCGCATAATAACTTGGCGAGGCCTCGTAGCCAGGCCTGGATGGGAGTCTGACTGGTGTCACTGCACGTCCCGAGGGGGCCCCACTCTGTGAACTCTCTCCACTTTATGTAAACCTGCCAATCCCAATGCCTCCGGGAGCTCCACCTCACAAATGGCTTTTAGCGTCTGTGGCCGAATACGCTCAGGTAGGCCCAACAGCCTCAAATTGTTCCGCCTGGAACGGTTTTCTAAGTCCTCCACCCGGTCTTTTAGTATTATATTGTGGGTGTGGAGCTCTTGCACTTTGCGGTTCATCTTGGCCGAATCCTCCTCCATCATGGCCACTCGCTGTTCCAGCTCCTCAAATCTCGTGTCATGCTGAGCTATCACCTCATGGATCTGCTGTAAGGACACTGATAGCGTTTTAGATAGGGTCTCCCGTATGTCCGGGGCTAGATGCTTGGCCACCTCAATGGCCAGTGTTTTGTAATCAATATTACGCGGGCTGATCAGGTCTCCCATCTCCCGGGGGGGATCCACTATCTCCTCCCTGGCTGAAGCCGGCGAAGTGGGGCGGGAATCCGCCATCTTACTGAGCATGTCGGCTGCCTTCTTGCTGCTTGTAATATTCCGTCTCCCGCTACGCAAGAGATACCGGTCCATGGACCGGAAAAGACCGTGGCAAGAGGGGTAAGTCCTGGCACAAATACCCCCCTATTTGGCTGCTTTTTCGGGAGAGGAATGCGGTTTTAGGGGAGTTAGGTGCGGAGCTAACTCACCCCGTGGCTTGCATCCCAGCGCCGGAACCGGAAGTCCCCGTTATTGTCCATATTGCTTCCTTTGCTGGCTGGATTCATTTTTCTATCACATTATAAACGTCTCGTTTCCATGGTTACAGACCACCCTGCAATAAATCAGTGGTGGTGCTTGCACAATATAGGAAAAAGCACTACCCTATGCGTGCTCCCATGGTCCCGGCCACCAGAGAAGCTGAAGTTTTTTCCTATGGTGTGCAAGCATGAGCACCACTGATGGATTGCAGGGTGGTCTGTAACCATGGAAATGAGCAGTGTATAATGTGATGGAAAAAATTAATCCAGCCAGCAAAGGAAGCAATATGGATAATCACAATCCATTAGTAAGTACCTTGTATTAACCATCTCTATATGAGAAATGCAACTTACTGAAGTGAGACAACCCCTTTAACTAAGGCTTCTGTATTATGGACCCAATACCTGAACTTCCTGCAGCTCATTACGAAATGAGTAACCATACAGCACCATAAGTCTGGTTTTAATGAACTGTGGGAGGGTGAGGTATTGTGTCCATAATATGAGCATAAAATAGCACCTATATTACACGTATCTAAAAAGTAGTTAGTTTTGTTTTCTTTTTTTGTTTTTTAAATGTTAGTTTATGGTGAATCAGCGAAAACGCCTTTTCTAAATATTTTCCATCTGTCAGAAATATATTAGCTATTATTCTTTTGTGATAATTGTTTATCACTATTACTGTAGCATATATTGGGTATCGCTAGAGAAGAGGTCTGCATATTTACTCTATTGATTGGGTATGGACAGGTTAAGCACAGTGTAAAATGTAAACTTTATTTAGCGCTGTGATCTGGACACTCTGGCAAGTGCTCATTTTCACCCTCACATACAATGTGACAATCAGAGAGCAAGTATACTTTCTGATTGGTGGGTGAAGTGGATTGATAATATGCAAAGAAGTCCATGTTATCCTTCCCCTGGGAGCATGCAAAGTTACAGAAAGAGAGACAATCTATGTGTCTCCTCTCTGTAGCCTGTCAGGACTTTCCCCACTGCCCCTCTTCTCCTCATCTCAAGGCTGTTGCTTATCTGCATAGAAAATCATTGTTACTGGGCAGCAGATCCCTGCTTATCTGCTGCATAGGAACAGTGATTTATGGTGCTGGCAGAATTACATGATCACCCAAAGAACAAGCGTTTGTGGAGCAGACCAGCCCCATATGCAGCAACTTCGGTCTGGAGTTTCTGGTGAGCTGTTTTCTTCAGCTGCCAACTAAAGAAACCACCCAGCAACAGTGGGACATACAGCAGAATCTGAACTAACAGGTGGTGGCATACTTGTAAATGGGAAAGTATCAGGGCCCATTCAGACGGCCTTATTATTGTGGGTCCGCAATAATGCGGAACCGCAATACTACGGCTGCCGCCCGGCGTGTGTTCCGCACCGCTGCGGAACACGTGGCCGGTCGCCCCATTCAAAATGCCTATACTTGTCCCCTGTTGCAGACAAGTATAGGACATGCTTCATCTTTTTATGCGGAGCCGCGGCACAGAGCTGGCTCCGTGCCGTGGCTGCCCGCTCCCATAGAGGTGAATGGGGCCACTCCTATTCCGCAATATTGCGGAATAGATGCGGCCCCATTCATACGGTCGTGTGAATGGGGCCTTATGGAGGTCATTTACTAACTGATATATGCCAGTTTTCTGGCATATACAGTGGGGAAAAAAGTATTTAGTCAGCCACTAATTGTGCAAGTTCTCCCACTTAAAAAGATGAGAGAGGCATGTAATTGACATTATAGATAGACCTCAACTATGAGAGACAAAATGAGAAAACAAATCCATAAAATCACATTGCCTGATTTTTTTAAAGAATTTATTTGCAAATTATGGTGGAAAATAAGTATTTGGTCAATAACAAAAGTTCATCTCAATATTTTGTTATATATACTTTGTTGGCAATTACAGAGGTCAAACGTTTTCTGTAAGTCTTCACAAGGTTGGCATGCACTGTTGCTGGTATGTTGGCCCATTCCTCCATGCAGATCTCCTCTAGAGCAGTGATGTTTTGGGGCTGTCGCTGGGCAACACGGACTTTCAACTCCCTCCAAAGGTTTTCTATGGGGTTGAGATCTGGAGACTGGCTAGGCCATTCCAGGACCTTGAAATGCTTCTTACGAAGCCACTCCTTCGTTGCCCTGGCGGTGTGCTTGGGATCATTGTCATGCTGAAAGACTCAGCCATGTTTCATCTTCAATGCCCTTGATGATGGAAGGAGGTTTGCACTCAAAATCTCACGATACATGGCCCCATTCATTCTTTCATGTACACGGATCAGTCGTCCTGGTCCCTTTGCAGAGAAACAGCCCCAAAGTATGATGTTGCCACTCCCATGCTTCACAGTAGGTGTGGTGTTCTTTGGATGCAACTCAGCATTCACTCTCCTCCAAATACGACGAGTTGTGTTTCTACCAAACAGTTCTATTTTGGTTTCATCTGACCATATGACATTCTCCCAATGCTCTTATGGAACATCCAAATGCTCTCTAGCAAACTTCAGACGGGCCCGGATATGTACTGGCTTAAGCAGGGGGACACATCTGGCACTGCAGGATCTGAGTCCCTGGCGGTGTAGTGTGTTACAGACGGTAGCCTTTGTTACGCTGGTCCCAGCTTTCTGCAGGTCATTCACTAGGTCCCCCCGTTTGGTTCTGGGATTTTTGCTCACAGTTCTTGTGGTCATTTTGACCCCATGGGGTGAGATCTTGCGTGGAGCCCCTGATCGAGGGAGATTATGAGTGGTCTTGTATGTCTTCCATTTTCTAGTTATAGCTCCCACAGTTGATTTCTTCACACCAAGCTGCTTGCATATTGCAGATTCAGTCTTCCCAGCCTGGTGCAGGTCTACAATTTTGTTTCTGGTGTCCTTCGACAGCTCTGTGGTCTTCACCATAGTGGAGTTTGGAGTGTGACTGTTTGAGGTTGTGGACAAGTGTCTTTTATACTGATAACAAGTTCAAACAGGTGCCATTACTACAGGTAATGAGTGGAGGACAGAGGAGCCTCTTAAAGAAGAAGTTACAGGTCTGTGAGAGCCAGAAGTCTTGCTTGTTTGTAGGTGACCAAATACTTAGTTTCCACCATAATTTGCAAATAAATTATTTAAAAATCAGACAATGTGATTTTCTGGATTTGTTTTCTCATTTTGTCTCTCATAGTTGAGGTCTACCTATGATGTCAATTACAAGCCTCTCTCATCTTTTTAAGTGGGAGAACTTGCACAATTGGTGGCTGACTAAATACTTTTTTTCCCCATTGTATCTGTGGCGGGTTGCAGAGCAAAGGGTAGTTGCGCCATAATCTGTGACTTTTCCTCGCTGACTCCAGGCTAAAAAAGGGGGCATGGTGTGAACAAGGAATGGGGTGGGTCAGTTGCCCATCTCATTTATCATTTTCTGCACCTGTTTTAGGCATAGAAAATGGTCTAAATTTAAGCCAGAAAGGAAGCTGGTGCCTTTCACACAAAAGTGATCCCAACTCCATTCTAAAGCCCATGGCTTTGGAATTGGATGTCCTTCATGCTTACATGCACTAAGAGTGATGGAAGTGTTCACATACTTTCGGCCACATAGGGAGTCATTTATCATTTAAGGTTGATTTTATGTCAGTTTCAAGTCTGGCTTTTGCTTTGTGTGCCTACCCTTAAATAATATATGTGCCGTGAGTGTTATGTGGTTTACATCTTTAGATGTAAAAGTAGACCAGGGGGTTGTCTGGCATGGATTGTGACTTTTTTGCGACTTTTGCAAAAATTGTACATAGTAAGTAAGTCATAATTCAGGTCTATTCTCACTTTCAAAATTGTACCAAAACAAAGTACAACTAGCTTCACAAAAAACAAAGTGTTACACAAGTATCTGAACACAAAATTAAAATAAAGTTGGAAAAGTTGGCATCTAGAATCCCAAGAGGCAAAAACAAAAAAAATCTTCTGGTTATCAACCTGTTAATGACCATAAACCATACATCTATGTCATGTGGTGCCTGACTTTAATCTGGAACTCAGCACATGTATGACTCTGGTTTAAAGCTTCTTCTCTGCTTCTGCCTTGTCCTTTCCTTGGTATACAGTGACCTGCTTGGAAGAAGTGGTAGTTGTGGCTCTGAGGGTTGTTGTAATACTCATAATAAATGTGGGCAATTCCCATTCTGGCACTCCCTAGGACCATGTAGTAACTGGAGGGTGCACCCTTTCTTCCCTCACGGTACACCCTGGCCTTGGGGCTCCTGTCTGAAGTTAGTTGGGATACTTGGCTGGTTGCAAGGCAGGATTGAGGATATAGAGTGGCAGAAATGACCAGTAAATAACCAGACCCTTTGGTTGCAATAAATAAAGTTTCTTTCTTTACTAAAGGAATAATAAAGACACAGTTTCAAAGTATATCACAGTGCGATCTCTTCCCAATAACAGCGCATGGACAGCAACAATGATGAAAGTTGTAGTACTCCTTCTCTCACTGCACTGCACTAAACAGAACAACAATCATGCAATTTGGTTCCTTTTTAAAGGCTATGTACACCTGTGGGGACAATTTATAAAACATTGAGCCATTCTGTCACAAAGGGTTAAGTGTTTTTCTAACAGTGTGACTGGTACTTTCACTTTCACTTTGTACATCATCTAATACCCCTTATCTCTAAATTACTAATAGCAAATAAACCTTTATTTGCCCCACATTCTTATCAGTAAAATAAGGATTGAGCTTTGATGTGGTCTGAGAGCAGAGATAAGGAGCCCACCAGCTCCCTGCCTCACAGAGCAGAGACAAAATACAGAATTCAGATGCTAGTAGAGCATCTCAGCTCTGTACAAAAAAAGGCTTCCATATTTACCAATTAAAATGATTTTTAGCTCATAAGTACCATGCACTAATGAAAAATGCCCCCAAAGGGGTGCAAAGCCTTTAACTCCTTCTGCAGTTCCCAAACTGAGGGGTGCAGAGCTTAGATACAGGTGCCCAATCTATTTCAAAGAATGGGGGGAAGCTATAGCAGTATTCCTTCTCCCCAGCATCAAAGTCTTACTGCTATAAACAAGCACAATACCTTACTGTATGAGTACAATGCATGGCCTTGTGGGTTCTACAGTAGACCTTCTTACCGTTTTCTCTCAAGGGGTACTTTTGTAATAGGGTTGCTTACTTGGTAGTTGAAGCCTCAGATACAGAGGTTCTCTGAGCTCAGGAATTGTATTTGCGGGAACTTTAACACACACACATCTTTCCTGTAGCTTTCCTTAGACTAGACTCCTCTTACTAACTAACTAGGTGTGGATTTGGTCAATCACCCTGGCAACCTAAGACAGTTTGCCACGTTGTTAATCGTTAGGTTGTACATATAGTGCTATTAAGTACATGAGCATAACAAATCACAAAATGCATTAACTTAGTGACAATTAAACTTTTCTGTAGTCCTTCTATGGTACTGCAAGTACATAGTTCTCAATGAAGGCTGTGTTCTTGGGCATATGCAGCATGGTTGCTCATTGGTTAGATCTGGCTTCATGCAAATGCACATGTCTATATTTCGGTCCTCAACAACGAAAATCCTAAAAATATGGACACTTTCCTTGTGCATTCTGCTTTTTTCCAACCTCAATCAATCAATAGTTCGTAATATTCAGAAGAATAGAAAATCTTCTATAATTTGGTAAACGGCCACACGGTCCCAGAAATATAAGAGATGTGTGATAGACCCCCTAGAAATGAATGGGTGAAAAATTTGAATAGCACACAGAAAAATATAGTTTTGTGTATTAAAGAAAACTAAAATAAACTAAATATAACAATTCTTTATAAAAAAGTATTCAATAAGAGCCATATTTCTACAAAAATTATTTGGGTAGC
Organism: Rhinella marina; assembly: GCA_900303285.1. NCBI lineage: Eukaryota > Metazoa > Chordata > Amphibia > Anura > Bufonidae > Rhinella > Rhinella marina. The sequence continues at coordinate 22,453 of ONZH01015772.1, forward strand.
CCAGTGAATGATGCGCTTTAGGTAGGGAAAACACTAAAAAAAATACAACATTAATAAATAAAGTATTGGTAAAAGTTTTTTTTAGGGCATTAGGGACAGTATATTACAATTTTATTCAAAGGTTTAGTTACTCTTTCATCAGATTGCATATTAAGAGTATTTTGCACTAATTGTATTATTTTTTTATTACCTTAGAGAACAAGAAATGCAATTATTAGTTCGCAGTATAGATGGCCACTGATCGTCCCATACTACTTAGAAGACAACCTTGGTAAGTACTTTATATAACTACCTGTCTATTCAATCAGAATTAGTATCAAGAATGACCATAAATAGCTAATTTTTTGTATCACATTTTAGACTTATTTATGAAGCCAATGGCCTAAAAAATAACCATCCAACCCTGTGCTTATTTCAGTGAGAGGGGCTTAGCAGGAAAGGGGTGTGGATTAGTAAGATGTGACAGTTTGAACCAAATTACTCCATAACTTTGGTATAATGTTCTGTCACAGAGTAAGCCAATCAATAGGTGGAATACAATTAGACAATGGATTTAGCCCTGCAACAAGTTTTTCAATCATCCTGAACTACTATGATAAATTTGGCTCATTTTTGGATTAAATTTTAAATTTAAAGCAGGATTAGGAAATCTGCCCCAGTATATGAGTTGTAAATGGATAGGAACTGTCCGTGTTCTGATTTACTGCTATGAAGGGGGAGGTATTTCGGTACTGACCACCTTTATTCCAAGTGAAGGTGTAAGATGATTTATGCTGCCCTTTTTGAGAGCAGGATATGATGGGATGGTAAGCTATTAGGAGCAGGATTTCTAAGTAAAAAGCAGAGTAAATGCTGATAGGACTTCTATGAGAGAGAGTGAGAGCCCAGCTTACCTCTTGCACACACAGTGAGTGAGTGTGTAAGGGGGGGTGGGGAGGTGTCAAACCCTAAAGCTGGAATCTTTTATGCCTGATATGTCTGGTTCCCCACTCTAGAGTTCCAGAAGGAATCAGGCGGTCATTGCTTGACTCACGAGGGGCAATGAGCTTAAAAAGGAAAGAACACATAATAAATGCTTGATATACTATACATTATGAATATACTGGGAACTGCATTCATTTATAAAGTGGGTGCTGCCACACTCTTCCATACTACTGGTAACTTGCTCACTGAGTTACAGATAGTTTTTCCAGTTATTGTAAATGCAGAGTAACTCCCCTGAATACCGAAGGTTTGTTCTTATGAAAAATATTTTGCTGGCTCTTTCTACAATTTACATTATATGAAATTTTTTTTTAAATAGAAATAAATGCGAAAGGCGTTATCCTGAAAGCTTTTGAGCGCTACCGACTGAAGACTTGTATTGACTTTAAACCCTGGAATGGTGAAAATAATTATGTATCTGTCTTTAGAGATAACGGGTAAGCAAAGCATTTTATTAAAAGAGGAAATGGGGCTGGATTTCCTTGTGTTCTGAAAACATCATTAAGGAGGCTTCTTCTTTGTATTTGTAACGACTTGCATAGTTGGTTAAACAGACATTGCATGAGAGGTTACAGGTCCTCTTTAAGTGTGGTTTTAAAGAAAAAAAATGCCTTTTTGGTGGCCTTGTTTTTTTTGTATTTTCCAGCTATTTAAAGACTGTTGATGCATTTTTTATGTAAAAAATGAAAATCAGACATCATATAGTACATGACAATAGAGTTCTAACTAAGCCAGAACCAGCCCTGTACCTCACATGGGTCCAGAGATCTCAACAATTGCAATGTGCCCCATCCTCTCCAACCCCCTACCCCCACCCCCGCCCCCCTGGGGCCGATTTTGTCCAAGGTTTATCGGAACACTGAGTGGTGTGGTGCAGCCTCAATAGTTTTCTGTGCGTGGCATGGTGCTCCTACTTGGATACTGTCGATCTCTAGGGTTAGGCTCCGAAGCAATAAAGGGGAAGAGTAATGGTGGAGGTGGAGAAATAGTCAAGTCTAGACTTTTTATAAAGTTCAACAGCTTTTACTTGAATCAACTTGCATCTTCTTACAAGAAGTGATGTTTCTCTTGGTTCCAGCAGGTTTTGGCATAAACTGGCAGGTAAACTTAAATATTCAGGTTTATCACTCTGCTTCAATTCCACACACACAAAAGTGAATAAAAATAAAAAAGTAATACATACCCCAAAATGGCAATAATAAAAAAAGACAGATCAGCTCACAAAAATGAGACCTCCCACATCATCGTAGAATATAAAAAGTTATGAATATGGAAATACAAAGAAACTATATTTTTTAGTTTTTTGTATTGTTTTTAAGTATTAAAAAGAACTATAAAAATTTGAGATTGCTGTAATCGAACTGTCCTGCAGAATTATGTAAAAATTAAATTTTTACTACATAGGGAACTCCATAAGGAAAGAACCCATAAAACAATGCCGCAAGTGCATTTTTCACCCCAATTTGTTTCCAGCTTCTCACTACTTCATATGCAATATTAAATGGTGTTATTAGAAAGTACAATTAGAAAGTTATTAGAAAAACAAGCCCTAGTACTGCTACACTGAAGAAAAAATAAAAATGTTATGAGACCTGAAGTGCAGAGACAGAAAAAATGTACTGTTCCTTATTGGTAAAATTAGCTGGGTAATTAAGAGGTTAATAGGTGCTTATGTGACTTTTGTGCCAACTTTATTTGCTTAAATTCATAATCTAAAATTTAAAAAATTACATTTTAGAGAGGGTTTTTTTCAATTTTAATGTGACTGCTAGCAGGGGTGCACCTTGAAATGGCAAATAGCCCAATAATAATGCCCCCACTGTACCCTCAGCAGACATAATGCTACCATAATGCCCCCAGTAGAAATAAGCCCCCCCCCATAATACCCCCAGCAATCAGCAGTAAGAACCCCCCTTTGTAAGGCACCCCTACATAGCCCTCAGTGTAATAAAGCCCATAGAGTGCCCCAGTAGTTATAATGTCTCATATAATGCCATAATAGTGCTGCAGCCTGTAATGCTCCTCTGCAGTGCTCTAGCCTGTAATGCCCAACTGTAGTGCTCCAGCCTTTAATGCTCCCCTGTTGTGCTCCAGCATGTAATGTCCAGCTGTAGTGCTCCAGCCTTTAATGACCCCCTTTAGTGCTCCAGCATGTAATGTCTAGCTGTAGTGTTCCAGCCTTTAATGCCCCCCTGTAGTGCTTCAGCCTGTAATGCCCCCTTGTAGTGCTCCAGCCTGTAATTCCCCCCTGAAGTGTTCCAGCCTCTAATGCCCCCCCTGTAATGCTCCAGCCTCTAATGTCCCCCTGTAGTGCTCCAGCCTTTAATGATTTCCTGAAGTGCTCTAGTCTGTAATGGCCCCTGTACTGCTCTAGCCTGCAATGCCCCACTCCCCGTAGTGATCCAACTTGTAATGACTCCCGACACAGGCGGTCTCAATGACATCACTGTGACTTTCTGCATGAAGTCTCAGGCAATGCAATCACGTGATCAAGAACTCCCGCCACATGACTGCTCCACCTCAGGCCCGCCACTGGAGGTTGCAATGGTGTCGTGCTCATCTCGCCTCATGGCAGAGGCGGCCCTGACTTCTAGGAGGTTAAACACACACATATATAGGCCTCAGAATCAAAATCAGTATATCCGTGCAGTGTGGAAGGAAGCTGGTGAACCTGAAGAAAATCCACACAAACACAGGGAGAACGTGCAGAGGTTACTCTTGGTTGTATGCAATAGGAGCGGCATTGCAATGACCAGGGCGGCCCACTATATGGTAGCAGAGCTAAAAGTGAACAGTTGATTGGCAGGGGAATGCCAATCACATATTTAGCAACGCCTCCGTTAGTAAAATTGAGATATATAAGCCACTCCCTGGGAACACCCAGATCCCACCTGTGAACACCCACTTTTCTAGCCCAGAACTGTGAGAATTTGCAGGGTCTTTGAATATCAGGGACAGTCCCGGCAAATTTGAGACAGTTGGTAACTATGCAATCAGCTGGTGATGCCCTATTGCAAGGACAGCACTTAGTAAAATTGTAAAGGGGTAATTAAGCCAAACATGCAATCATCAATATTGACTTGTTAATTCATTTATTGTCATATATTTTACATATCCTTCTTTAGATGCTATTCATATGTTGGAATGCAGAATGGAAAACAACAACTTTCTATTGGCACTGGTTGTGACACAGTAGAAATAGTTCAACATGAATTCCTGCACGCATTAGGATTTTATCACGAGCAATCGCGATCTGACCGGGATGATTATGTGAACATCTTGTGGGGAAATATTCAGTTTGGTAAGTCTTAAAGAATCAGATTATTCTCAGTATAAAATACATGTAGAGTATTAAAAACCAATAACATAATGCATCCTCTCTAAATGTCTTTTACCTGTTACAGGACTATGCCAGTTTTGTCAACGACATTTACATTCCTCCATCTATGCCTTCAAAAAAACAAAACTTTTTTTTATTTTTCTGTCGAAATAGCCATATGAAAGCTTGTTTTTTGTGGGCTAAGTTGTATTTTTTAATGGTAGTAATTAATGTGAGGCCTGCTCCCATCTCCAAGAAGAGCCTCCCAAAGTGATGGACAGCACACCACGCTAGCATGGCCACCATCCACTCACCTCTATGGGAGTTCCAACAATAGCGGAGTGCTAGCTCACCTATTTCCGACAGTCTCATAGGTGAGTCCAGGTGAATGGAGAGACAGCTGTGCATGGTGCGCTCTTTATTCACTTTATTCACTAGCCAACACGCTCGCTTGGCTGTTATCGGAACTCCCATTGAAGTGAATGGAGAGTATGGCGTACATGCTTGGTGTGGTCTACTTCACTTTGGGGACCCTGTTCCAGGGATAGGAGCAGGCCCCAGAGGTCCTGGCAATCAATGTCTCAGATGACACAACCCCTTTAATATTTTTTTTTTATATCTTATTGCACAATACACTGCAGTACTTCTGCACTGCATTATATCCTCTTTTACTGGCATCCTGGTAGAGCCAGAGGCAGAGCATAATAGGTGCTTTAACATGAAAATAAACCAACTTTCCAGCACTGTCATCCACAGCTAAAATACATTTGTAATCAATGCATTAAAATGTACAGACACAACAGCCAATGCAGAGGTTTACACATTTCGACGCAAGGTCTTAATTAGAGATGAGCGAGTACTAAAATGCTCGGGTGCTCGTTATTCGAGACGAATTTTTCCCGATACTCGGGTGCTCGTTTCGAGTAAGGAACCCCATTGAAGTCAATGGGAGACTCGAGCATTTTTGCGGGGGACCAAAGCTCTTCACAGGGAAGTTTGCCTGAAAACCTGGAAACCTCAGAAAATGATGGAAACACCACGGAAATGGACAGGAAACAGCAGGGGCAGCATGCATGGATGCCTCTGAGGCTGCTTAATCCCACCATTACCCCAAATCCTCAGGCAACAGCCTGGTGGTTACCCTCATGGCAATTGTGCTCACCCAGACCAAGAAAGGCGAGGCAAATACCCATCACATGTTAGGAAAGCGTCCCCTATCTTGGGACCCTATATTTAATGGATATTTCGAACACGGAAAAGGGAAAAAGAGCTTGCTCTGGCCAGGGGAGTGTCTTTCCCACTGCAGCTAAGGGGACGTGTCCATGCTCTGCCTATCACAGGTCAGGAGGCAGATAAAAGAAGAACAAAAACAAACATGAGTGCAACTTCTGATACGTCCCCTATCTGGCTAATTGTTTGTAGAGTGGGCCTGTAGGTGGGGGGGGGGCAGGGTGGGGCAAGGAGGTTTCGCTGGAAGAGCCAGAGGAGTGCCCCCTGGGCTAGCGTGTGTGGTGGTGACAACAGCCAGAATGGATTTTTGAAAACTGTTGCATCAAGCGGTACAGTCGTAAATTATGAACTAGATCAAGTGTAGCATGTGTTCTCTGTATTCTTCTCAGTTTAATACCGTATATGGCAGCTATCCGGAAAAATAGTTTGGAGAGAGAGAAAGATAGGAAAAAAGACGTCAATTGTTTGGAGAGAAGGCCTGTAGGTGGGGGGCAGGCTGGCGGGAAGGAGGTTTCGCTGGAAGAGCCAGAGGAGTGCCCCCTGGGCTAGCGTGTGTGGTGGTGACAACAGCCAGAATGGATTTTTGAAAACTGTTGCATCAAGCGGTACAGTCGTAAATTATGAACTTGATCAAGTGTAGCATGTGTTCTCTGTATTCTTCTCAGTTTAATACCGTATATGGCAGCTATCCGGAAAAATAGTTTGGAGAGAGAGAAAGATAGGAAAAAAGACGTCAATTGTTTGGAGAGTGGGCCTGTAGGTGGGGGGCAGGGTGGGGCAAGGTGGTTTCGGTGGAAGAGCCAGAGGAGTGCCCCCTGGGCTAGCGTGTGTGTTGGTGACAACAGCCGGATGTATTTAGAATGACGACACAGGACCCCAACTTAAAAATTTAGCATCAACCGGTACAGTCGTAAATTATGAGATTGATCAAGTGTGGCATGACTTTTTAGATGGAGATTGCATGTGGTCACGTACTCCCTGGAACCCCATAGTCACCCCTTCTCTGATGTGCTAGCCCAGAACATTCTCTGCCCCAATTCGCAAGACCTTTTGCTGTTTCCGTGTGCTGACAGTGTGGATTTACCAGTGTTGTCTGAGGAGGTGGTGGACAATGGCGAGACACAGGTGTCGGGGGGGTGAGGTAGTTGTATGGGAAGCAAGTTACAGAGGGGACTCCTTGGGGGGGACTTTCTCATGATGGGACAGATTCAACTTGGGTGGATCAGGCACATTAACAGATGAATTTTTTGGGGGGTTTATTTAACTTTTATTTAGCAAAAATAACCACAGAGATATTTATTCGTTATCTTCTCTGCGCAGTCTGGTGATGGGGTTCCTCACTTTGATGGCGAGCTGTGCCGCTCTCTCCACAATGGTCTGTAGCTTCTTAGATGGAGACTTTGTCAGCGATTTCAGTACAGAAGGACTTGTTGCTCATCCACAGAACCTCGTCCTCCATGACATTGTGGACAAGGAATTTGCGGGTGGACCAGGAATTTGCGGAACCCTGTGAGCAGCATGTGTTTGGTCTTCTACTTGCTACCGTATCCAATGTTTGGCAATATAGATTCGCAAGTAATATTATTTTTCACACCTATCCCAAAAATAAAAATGCATGCAGTATGCGCAAATAAAACTTGGAACTGGAATTGGAGAGAGCCTGTAGGTGGACCTCCGGAAAAATAGTTTGAATAGAGGGCCTGTAGGGGGCCCTCCCGAAAAATTGTTTGAAGAGAGGGCCTGTAGGTGGACCTCTGGAAAAATTGTTTGAATAGAGAGCCTGTAGGTGGACCTCTGGAAAAATTGTTTGAAGAGAGGGCCTGTAGGTGGACCTCTGGAAAAATTGTTTGAATAGAGAGCCTGTAGGTGGACCTCTGGAAAAATTGTTTGAATAGAGGGCCTGTAGGTGGACCTCTGGAAAAATTGTTGGAATAGAGGGCCTGTAGGTGGACCTCTGGAAAAATAGTTTGAATAGAGGGCCTGTAGGTGGACCTCTGGAAAAATTGTTTGAATAGAGGGCCTGTAGGTGGACCTCTGGAAAAATTGTTTGAATAGAGAGCCTGTAGGTGGACCTCTGGAAAAATTGTTTGAATAGAGGGCCTGTAGGTGGACCTCTGGAAAAATTGTTGGAATAGAGGGCCTGTAGGTGGACCTCTGGAAAAATTGTTTGAATAGAGGGCCTGTAGGTGGACCTCTGGAAAAATTGTTTGAAGAGAGGGCCTGTAGGGGGCCCTCCTGAAAAATTGTGCTAAAAGAGTGCCAGTTGGACCTCTAAAAAATGGCGTTTTTTTGGGTCAGCATTAGGCAAAGACGATATGGAGGAGGAGGAGGAGTAGGAGGAGGAGTAGAGAGGAGGAATCGGATACATAAGTTATTTAAATCTTTAGCTGCTTTCCCCCGGAGGAGATTTGAATTCCGGTGAAATCCAGGCTTTGTTCATTTTAATAAGCGTCAGCCTGTCAGCGCTGTCAGTTGACAGGCGTGTACGCTTATCGGTGATGACGCCACCAGCTGCACTGAATACCCGCTCTGACAGAACGCTAGCGGCAGGGCAGGCCAGCACCTCCAAGGCGTACAGCGCCAGTTCAGGCCACGTGTCCAGCTTTGAAACCCAGTAGTTGTATGGAGCAGAGTGATCGCTACGGACGTTGGTATGGTCAGCTAGGTACTCCCTCACCATCTTTCTGTACAGCTCCCCCCTACTCTGCCTAGACTGGGGACAGGTGACAGTGTCTTGCTGGGGTGACATAAAACTGGCAAAGGCCTTGGAGAGCTTTCCCCTGCCAGTGCTGGACAAGCTGCCTGCTCGCCTCCTCTCCCCCGCTACTTGGCCCACAGAACCATGCCCGCTGCCGCTAGCGGCGTCAGATGGGAAGAATTGTTTCAGCTTGTGCACCAGGGCCTGTTGATACCTATTCACTCTCATACTCCTTTCCTCTGCAGGGATGAGAGTGGAAAGGTTCTGCTTGTACCGTGGGTCCAGGAGAGTAAACACCCAGTAATCGGTGTTGGAAAAAATTCTTCTAACGCGAGGGTCACGGGATAGGCAGCCTAACATGAAGTCTGCCATGTGCGCCAGAGTCCCAACACGCAAGAATTCCCTCTCCTCACTGACCTGACTCTCCATTTCCTCCTCCTCCTCCTCCTCCTCTTCAGCCCATACACGCTCAAGAGTTAAGGACTGAGCACTGGTACCCTCTACTGTCTCGCCGACATTCTCCTCCTCTTCCTCCTCATCCTCATCCCCCTCCTCCGATACGCGCTGAGAAACAGACCGGAGGGTGCTCTGGCTATCAAGCGACGTATCTTCCTCCACCGTCTCTTGTGACAAGCGCAAAGCATCCGACTTGATGCTGAGCAGTGATTTTTTCAACAGGCAAAGCAGCGGGATGGTGAGGCTGATAATGGCGGCATCGCCGCTGACCATCAGTGTTGACTCCTCAAAGTTGCCCAACACCTGGCAGATATCAGACATCCACGTCCACTCCTCATTGTAGACTTGAGGAATCTGAGAGACCTGACTACCAGTTCTGGTGGAAGATGACATCTGGCAGTCTACAATCGCTCTGCGCTGCTGGTAAACTCTGGATAACATGTTTAATGTAGAATTCCATCTCGTGGGCACGTCGCACAACAGTCGGTGAGCGTGCAGTTGTAGGCAGTGCTGCGCTGCCCTGAGAGTGGCAGCATCTGTGGTCGACTTGCGGAAATGTGCACAGATGCGGCGCACCTTGGTGAGCAAATCAGACAGATTGGGGTATGTCTTGAGGAACCGCTGAACTATAAGATTGAACACGTGGGCCAGGCATGGCACATGTGTCAGTCTGCCGAGTTGCAGAGCCGCCACCAGGTTACGCCCGTTGTCAAACACAACAATGCCTGGATTGAGGTTCAGCGGTGCCAGCCACACATCGGTCTGCGCCGTGATGCCCTGTAACAGCTCTTGGGCGGTGTGCCTTTTGTCACCTAAGCTCAGCAGTTTCAGCACCGCCTGCTGGCGCTTACCCACGGCACTGCTGCTGCGCCTAGAGCTACCGACTGAAGGCGCCGTGCCCACGGATGGTAATTCGGTGGAGGAGGAGGAAGAGGAGGGGTCGGAGGAGGAGGCATAGTACGTTTGAGAGACCGTGACCGAGGTAGGCCCCGCAATCCTCGGTGTGGGCAGTACATGAGAGGCCCCAGGGTCATTCTCGGTCCCAGCCTCCACCAAGTTAACCCAATGTGCCGTCAGTGAGATATAGTGTCCCTGCCCGGCAGCACTTGTCCACGTGTCCGTGGTTAGGTGGACCTTCTCAGAAACAGCGTTGGTCAGGGCACGGATGATGTTCTGTGACACGTGCTGGTGTAGGGCTGGGACGGCACATCGGGAAAAATAGTGGCGGCTGTGGACCGAATACCGAGGGGCAGCCACCGCCATGAGATTTTGAAAGTCCTCGGTCTCTACCAGCCTATAGGGCAGCATCTCCAGGCTAAGCAATTTGGAGATGTGGACGTTGAGGGCTTGGGCATGTGGGTGGGTGGAACTGTATTTCCTCTTGCGCTCCAGCGTCTGCTGTAAAGACAGCTGAACGCTGCGCTGGGACACGTTGGTGGACACTGTGGAGGATCGTGGAGGCGAAGGTGTGGTTTTCCGGCGGGAGGTGCTCGTGCCGGGGTCCTGAGCAGGGGGTTGACTAGCAGAGGCAGCGAGTGACACAGGGGAAGGAGCAGTGGTGTGACCCGCAGGGGGTGGTGAACGGCCTTGGTTCCATTGAGTGGGGTGTTTAGCACTCATATGCCTGCGCATGCTGGTGGTGGTTAGGCTAGTAGTGGTGGCACCCCTGCTGATCCTGGTGTGGCACAGGTTGCACACCACAGTCCGTCGGTCATCCTCACTTTCTTTAAAGAACCTCCAGACTTGCGAACATCTAGGCCTCGCCACAGGAGCTTCACTACGTGAAACAGTTGCTGCTGATGCACCAGCTCTGGCCCTGCTTCTCCCTCTGGCCACACCACTGCCTCTTACAACCTGTTCTGGTGCAGCACTCGCCTCCGCCTCAGAAGCACTGTCTTCACTCGGCATATCAACCCAGCTTGGGTCAGTCACCTCGTCATCCTCCGATTCCTCAGTCTGCTCCCCCCTCGGAATTCCTCCCCTAACAACAACTTCACCACTGTCTGACAACCGTGTCTCCTCATCGTCCGACACCTCTTTACAAACTTCTTCCACTAACTCAACATTGTCATCATCATCATCATCATCACCCACAGACTGCGACAGTTGGAAAACTTGGGCATCGGGAACGAGGTCAGCAGCAACCTGAGAAGTGGTTTGTGACTCTGGGAAGGGTCCAGAAAACAGTTCCTGAGAGTATGCCGGATCGCATTCCAAATTTTCCTGGGAGGGGGCAGACTGGGGGGAAGGAGGTTGAGGTGGAGGAGCTAGAGGAGTGCTCCCTTGGGTAACGTGGGTGGACTGCGTGGAAAACTGACTGGTGGACAAATTACTTGAAGCATTGTCCGCAATCCACGAGATCAGCTGTTCGCACTGTTGTGGTTTCAACAGTCCTCTACCACGTGTCCCTGTAAGTTGAGACATGAAGCTAGGGAGTGTAGCTCTGCGGAATTCCCCTGCTCCCTCATCAGCGGGTTCTTTCTCACCCTGCCCAGGACCACGGCCTCTGCCCCCTGCAGTAATTGAATGCCCACGCCCACGCCCTCGCCCTCGACCCTTAGCCCTGGGGTTCAACATTTTTTGTATATAGGTGTATGATACAGAAAGTGTCACCTGGACAGATTATACGGATTGGAGCGAGTGTGCTGAACTGTGACACAAAGAAAGGTTACACGCAGCTAAGTAAAATGGATTTGTATCACTGAACTAAAACAACTGAAAAAATTATTTTCTTTTTTTTATATTATGTTTTTTTTGGGAACTATGCAGGAACTATGGTAGGACTGACTGACACCCTGTTAACGGTGGCTATTTAGTCTGCGACCCAGACAAATGTCGCACAGAGAATTTTCTGGATCAAGCGGTAGATGATATTGGTAGCAAATGACTTGGTTGTATTGTGTGACGTACAGAAAGTGTCACCTGGACAGTATATACGGATGGGAGCGAATGTGCTGAACTGTGACACACAGAAAGGTTACACGCAGCTGAGTAAAATGGATTTGTATCACTGAGCTAAAACAACTGAAAAAATATTTTTTTTTAATATTTTGTTTTTTTATATTTTTTAAAAATTTTGTTTTTTTGGGAACGTAACCTGCAGGAACTATGGTAGGACTGAATGACACCCTATTAACGGTGGCTATTTAGTCTGCGACCCAGACAAATGTCACACAGAGAATTTTCTGGATCAAGCGGTAGATGATATTGGTAGCAAATGACTTGGTTGTATTGTGTGACGTACAGAAAGTGTCACCTGGACAGTATATACGGATGGGAGCGAATGTGCTGAACTGTGACACACAGAAAGGTTACACGCAGCTGAGTAAAATGGATTTGTATTACTGAGCTAAAACAACTGAAAAAATAATTTTTTTTTTTTATATTTTGTTTTTTTGGGAACGTGACGTGCAAGAACTATGGTAGAACTCACTGACACCCTGTTAACGGTGACTATTTAGTCTGCGACCCAGACAAATGTCGCACAGAGAGTTTTCTGGATCAAGCTGTAGATGATATTGGTAGCAAATGACTTGGTTGTATTCTGTGACGTACAGAAAGTGTCACCTGGACAGTATATATGGATTGGAGTGAGTCAGTGCTGAACTGTGACACACAGAATGGTTCCACAGTGCTGTGTGCAATGGATTTGTATCACTGAGATAGAACAATAAAAAAAAAAACAGGGTTAGATATGGCGATAGCTGCACTACTAGTGCCAGCCAGCCAAGTGACAAAAAAATAAAATAAAATGTCTTCTAGCCCTTAGAAGGGCTGTTGGGTTCTTTGTGGGTGATCCCTGCCTAACAGACAACTAAATGCAGGCCCTAACACTGTCCCTGAAAGGCAGCAGCTCTATCCCTAACGACATCCAGACGGCATCTGAGACGAGCACCGCGGCCAGTCGGTAGTATATTCCAGGGTCACCTGATCAGGCCAGCCAACCCCTGCTATCGACATGTAAGGGCCCCACGTGATGCTGGGTGGTACGCAGAGTCTCCTGGCTTGTGATTTGCTGTGTTTTTAGGCGCCAAAAAAGCACGATGCGGAAGTTGCCATTTCCTCGAGTATGGCGAGATACTCGTCCGAGCTGCGAGTACTTACGAGTACCCTAATACTCGAACGAGTACCAAGCTCGGACGAGTATGCTCGCTCATCTCTAGTCTTAATCATAACCTGATTTAACAGGAGTTCAACCCACTTCTTAAATCCAATGCTCACCTCTTGACGTAGGCTCCTTCACATGTCTACATAATTAAAATGAATACTAGAGCCTATGTCATGGGGACCATATTAAAACCCATATAAACATAAACAAAAAACAAAAATACAAAGAATGGAGTTGTTAAATATTCATAGATTAGATCCTGCCTATGATCCAAACCTTTTGGTAGCCTACTGTCAAGCACCAGAATCCAGTATAACCTCGGTTCAGGATCTTTCTATTCAAATCCCCTCCTGTCACGGGGAGCCGGCGGCGCACTTCCTCCGTGCAGCGCCATCGGACTCCCACTGTTGTTCAGGAGCGAGGACGTGATGTGCGTCCTCATTTCCATGACAACAGGGGTGGGGAGGACCTGGCGCGCGTTCAGTCTCAGCGCGGCCAGCGTCCTCCCCATCCCCTTGACGACCGGCAGGAGGAGCTTCTAAGCGCTGGCAGGAGGGCCAGTGCTCAGCTATGAATATGTGTGCTACCAGGGAAGCCAGCACTTCCTGTCACAGTTTGGGAATTAGGTCACGTGACGCCGCCCCGTCATGTGGCCTACTAGGAGCCCTATATAAACAGGCAGCCTGCCAGCCACAGGTTGCCTGTGATTAGTCTAACTACCAGTGCTTGTGATTGTGATCCTCTGCGACTTTAGTACTCGACTCCGGCTTGTGTTTTTCGACTACGTCTCAGTCTCATCCCTTGGTACTTCGCTCCTTCTCGTTTTTGACTCGGTTCATTTATTTGACCTTGCTCCTGCTCGCTCCCCTGGTTTTGACGTTACTTCCTGGTTTGACTTCGGCTTGCTGACTATCCGTTATTGTGTTTGTTCTGTCTTAGTATATTGTTTTCTCCTCTTTGTTCTCCCTCCTTGTATGCCCCAGCATGTACCTAGCCTAGGGAACGTCGACTAGTTGTACGCTGTTGCCTAGGATGGGCCATGCAAGTAGGCAGGGTCAGAGGTGGGGGTTAAGCTCAGGGCTGCACATACCCCTGTACTAGTGACAGAACGTGACACCTCCCCTATGTGAAAGAAGCACTCTTTCGATATCCATTATTTCCAAACTATTTCAATTCCCTTTATGTTTTTCCTTAAAATGTTTTGATAACATGGAGATATTAATTGCTTGTTCTTTGGAAAGGTCAAAAAATGTTTGTGCATACAGGTTGTTAGGTTGTTAGATGTGCAGCCAACATATTGAAGACTGCATTGTTTGCAAGTTGCTACATACATAAATTACATTGTTAGTATTGCAATTTATATAGGTTTAAATCTTATGTGGCCGAACTTGTAGCAGCCTGTAATTTTTAACCTTGTATGCATTTTTTGGGTACTACAAGAAAATTTAGACTACCAATACATGTTTACAGGTGCATATCCATAAAGCAAGCATACAGAAAATAATAAAAATATGGCTGCACAACATTTCACAAGCAAACAGAACCAAGGAAAGGGGATCATTCTAAATTAAAATGGTATTATTCCTACTAGAAATGAAAACTGAAAAAATAGAAGCTCTTTGCGCACATTTTTTATCAAACGTGTGTCGGGCCCATCTACCAGGCGTCAAGGTGGCTTCCGCAGATTGGTTCCTAACACTAACAAACTGCCTCTCTTGGACTTACCTTTCAATAGCACTTGAAGTGTCTGAGAGCTGATTTCATGATGGATATGTTCTATTTTCTCTGTGAAGTAGGTGGCTAGGTCTTCAGCAGAGAGGTCTGTGATGGGTGCCTGAACTTTAGGACTGAGGAGGGAGTGGAAAGTGTCAAAGAGTTTTTTTGGGTTGTTGGACAGTGAAGAGATTAGGGTGGTGAAGTAAATTTGTTTAGCAAGGTTGATGGCAGAGTTATAGGTCCGTAGCATGAATTTGTGATGGAGGAAATTCTCCGGAGTGTGAGTTTTCCTCCATAGGCGTTCAGCACTGCTGGAGCAATGCTGTAGGAAACGAGATTGCTGTATAAGCCAGGGATGCTTTGGCCTGTGTTTGAAGGTTCTGAGAGCAGGGGGCACTACTTTGTCCAGGGTGCTTCTTTGGGTGTCATTGTAGTGATTTACGGCCAGATCAGGGCAGAAGAGGGAAGAGATTGGGGACAATGATGCATGTAGAGTGTCTGTAAGTGTAAGACGTTCAATGGCCTGTAGGTTTCTGTGCATGTAATAGGTAGCGGTGTGCTGGGATGGGTCCAGATTTGTGAGAGTGAAGGAGAGGATGTTGTGGTCAGAAAGCAGGAGATGTGAGTTATTAACCCCTTCCCGCCCAGCACCGTACATGTACGGCGCAGCGGGGTGTGACTTACCGCCCAGCGCCATACATGTACGCTGCGCTGATCGGGCGGGTGCAGGAGCTGCGCCTGCCCGATCAGCGGCGGGGGTCCGGCTGTGCCCAGGTGCCGGACCCCTGGGAAATGCGAAATGTGAAAACACCGATGCCGGCGCATTAACCCTTTATGTGCCGTGGTCAGCGCTGACCGCGGCACATGAGGTGTGCCGCATGTTCAGGATGGCGAGCGGGGGGGCCATCGGGTCCCTGCGCTGCTGTGACGGGGACCCGATGGCTTGGATGGCAGCCCGATGCCTTCCTTAGGCATCGTGGCTGCCATCCCTGCGAGCCTCTGCGATCCAGCCCCCTGGATCGCACAGGAAGCAGGCTGTAAGTGTATTACATTGAGTAATACACTTACAGCCAATGCATTACAATACAACAGTATTGTAATGCATTGTGCAGGGGATCAGACCTCCATTTTCCCCCCCAATAAAGTAAAAAAAAATTGTTAAAAAAAAAGGAAAAAAAAGAAAAAGTAGGCATATTAGGTATCGCCACGTCCGTATCGACTGGCTCTATAAAAATATCACATAATCCATCCCGCCAGGTGAACACAGTAAAAAAATAAAAACAGTGCCAAAACAGCCATTTTTTGGTCACCTTCCCCCACATAAAGTGTAATACTACGCGATTAAAAAGGCGTATTTACCCCAAAATGGTAGTAATAAAATTGTCATCTCGTCCCGCAAAAAAATGATACCCTACCTAAGACAATCGCCCAAAAAATAAATTAAAAAATGGCTCTTAGAAAATGGCAACACAAAAAAAGATTTTATTCTGTTCAAAAATAAATATATTGTGTAAAACTTTCCAAAAATAAAAATGTTAGACATATTGGGTATCGCCACGTCCGTAACAACCTGCTCTATAAAAATATTACATGAGATGGCCCCCCAGGTGAATGCTGCAAAATTTTTTTAAAAAAACTACGCCAAAACAACCATTTTTTTCCCTCTTGCCTCACAAAAAGTGTAATAGCAGGCGATCGAACAGGCGTATTTAACCCAAAATGGTACCAATTAAACCGTCATCTTGTCCCGCAAAAATGATACCCTACCTGAGACAATCGCCCAAAAAATAAAAAAAATATGGCTCTCAGGAAATGACAATACAAAAAAAAGATTTTATTCTGTTCAAAAATAAATCTAATGTGTAAAATTTAATAAAAATAAAAATGGTAGACATATTGTGTATTGCCGCATCCGTAACAACCTGCTCTATAAAAATATCACATAATTTGCCCCCTCAGGTGAATGCTGTAAAAAAAAATTTCTTTTTAAAACTATGCCAAAACAGCTATTTTTTTTCACCTTGACTCACAAAAAGTGTAATACCAAGCAATAAAAAAGTGTTATTTACCCCAAAATGGTACCAATAAAAACATCACCTCATCCTGCACATAAGACAATAACATAAAAAAAATAAAAATCAATGGCTCTCGCAAAAATCCATCAAAAGCTGTTCTGCAAAATCCATATGGTGCTCCTTCAGTTCTGAGTCCTGCCATGTGCCCGCACAGCAGTTTACCACCACATATGGGGTGTTGCCGCATTCAGGAGAAAATGGGTAACAAATTATGGGGTGCTTTTCTCCTGTTACCCCTTATGAAAATAAAAAAATTGGGGCTAAAGCAACATTTTATTGGAAGAAATGAAACTTTTCATTTTCACAGCCAAGTGTTTCCAAATTCCATAAATAGCGTAAAATGGGTCAAAGTGGCCAGTACCCCCCTTAATATATTCATTGAAGGGTGTAGTTTCCAAACTGGGGTCACTTTATGAGGATTTCCACTGTAGGGGTACGTCAGGGTCTCTCAATTACAAAATGGTGCCTAAGAACCATTCTAGCAAAATCTGGCGTATTTATCCCAAAATGGTACCAATCAAACCGTCATCTTGTCCCGCAAAAATGATACCCTACCTGAGACAATCGCCCGAAAAATTAAAAAAATATGGCTCTCTGAAAATGGCAACACAAAAAAAGATTTGATTCTGTTCAAAAATAAATCTAATGTGTAAAACTTTCCAAAAATAAAAATGTTAGACATATTGGGTATCGCCGCGTCCGTAACAACCTGCTCTATAAAAATATCACATAATTTGCCCTCTCTGGTGAATGCTATAAAAAATGTAAAAAAAAAACATGCCAAAACAGCTATTTTTTTCACCTTGACTCACAAAAAGTGTAATACCAAGCGATCAAAAAGTCTTATGTACCCCAAAATGGTACCAATGAAAACATCAGCTCATCCCGCAAAAAATGAGCCCCCACATAAGACAATAACTCAAAAAAATAAAAATCAGTGGCTCCCGCAAACCATTCCATCAAAATCTGTGTTGTAAAATCCATATGGCGCTCCTTCTGTTTTGAGTCCTGCCATGTGCCCCCACATCAGTTTACCACCACATATGGGGTGTTGCCGTATTCAGGAGAAAATGGGTAACAAATTATGGGGTGCTTTTCTCCTGTTACCCCTTATGAAAATAAAAAAATTTGGGGCTAAAGCAACATTTTATTGGAAGAAATGAATTTTTTTATTTTCACAGCCAAGTGTTTCCAAATTCCGTAAAACACTTAGGGGGTCAAAGTGGCCAGTACCCCCTTAATATTTTCGTGGAAGGGTGTAGTTTCCAAAATGGGGTCACTTTTTGAGGGTTTCCACTGTAGGGGTACGTCAGGGTCTCTCAATTACAAAATGGTGCCTAAAAACCATTCTAGCAAAATCTGCCTCCAAAATCCATATGGCGCTCCTTTCCTTCTGACCACTTCCACAAACCCATAGAGACGTCTACCACCACATATGGGGTATTTCTGTAAACTGCAGAATCAGAGCAATGTATATTGAGGTTTAGTTTGCTGTTAACCCTTACTGTGTTGCAAGAAAAAAATTATTAACATGAATAATCTACCAAAAAAGTGATATTTTGAAATTTCACCTCCATTTTCCTTTAATTCTTGTGGAACACCTCAAGGGTTAACAAAGTTTGTAACAGCAGTTTTTTTTATAATTTGAGGGGTGTAGTTTCTAAAATGGGGTCATTTATGGGTGTGTTTCATTATGTAAGCCCCACAAAATCACTTTATATCTGAATTGGTGCTTAAAAAATGGTTTTGGAAAATTTGGTGAAAATTTGAAAAATGGTTTCTAAACTTCTAAGCCGTCTAATGTCCTAAAAAAGTAAAATGACATTTATAAAATGATGCCAACATAAAGTAGACATATGGGGAATGTAAAATAACTATTTTTGGAGGTATTACTATGTATTTTGAAAGTAGAGAAATTGAAATTTGGAAATTTTTCCACATTTTTGGTAAATTTGTTTTTTTTTTTTATAAATAAAAATGAAATATTTTGCCAAAAATTTACTACTGTCGTGAAGCACAATATGTGACGAGAAAACAATCTCAGAATGGCCTGCATAAGTAAAAGCGTTCCAAAGTTATTACCACATAAAGTGACACATGTCAGATTTGCAAAAAATGGCCTGGGCAGAAAGGTGAAAACAGGTCCGGGGTTGAAAGGGTTAAAGTTGGAGATTGAGCAGAGCTGGAAGAAAACCAATTCAAGTGTGTTACCATCTTTGTGTGTCTGAGTGTTAGAGAGTTAAGAAAGGCCAAGAGAGGAGGTTAGAGAGAGAAGCTGGAAGGCAGATAGGGAAATGGGGCTGTTTATGGGGATGTTGAAGTCTCCCAAGATAAGGTTGGTATTTCTGAGGACAGGAAGTGAGGCAGCAAGGCAGCAAATTGATCCAGGAACTGGGTGGGTGAGCCAGGGGGACGATTTATAACCGCTACTCTGAGGGAGAGGGTATGGAAAAGCCTGAGGGTGTGGACCTCAAAAGAAGGGAATGAGAGTGATGGAACTGGGGGGGGGGGAATGACCCGGAAAATGCATTGTGGGGACAGGAGTATGCCAACTCCACCACCATGTCTGTTCTCAGGTCTAGGGGTGTGGGAGAAGTGTAGGCCGCTATAGGAGAGAACAGCAGGGGAAGCAGTGTCGGATTCCTGAATCCAGGTTTCAGTGAGGGCCAGCAGGGTAAGAGAGTTAGTTAAAAAGAAGTTTTGATTGTAGGGGAGCTTGTTACAGACTGACCGTGGATTCCAGAGTGCACAATTAAAAGAGGGCAAAGAAGGTGGACAACAAATTTTGATGAGGTTTGCAAGGTTTCTGTGAGAGGTGGGAGAGGGATTGACAAGAGAGTAAAGAGAGGAAGATCAAATGGTTGTAGGATTTGTGACAGCACTTGTGCTACACCCTGGGACACGATGGGTTATAATATATATATATAAGGCACATAGTTAAAGGGGTTGTCTGGGTTTAGAGCTGAACCCGGGCATATCCTTAAATTCACCCAGGCAGCCTGTCTGATGTTAGCATCGGAGCATCTCCTGCTCCGATGCCCTCCCTTGCCCTGCGCTAGATCAAGGGCAAGGGCTCTTTTGTTTACAAATACACACTGCCGAGCAGAGGCTTTCACCCGGCAGTGTGTTCGGTGACGTCACCGGCTCTGATGGGCTGGCTTTAGCGTTGCCCTAGCCGTTTTACTGGCTAGGGCAGTGCTAAAGCCTGCCCATCAGTGCCGGTGACGTCACTGGGCTCACTGCTGGACAAAGTCTCCGCCTGGCAGAGCCCGGTTCGTCACCAGAACCGGGCAAAATGCTTTTGCCCTGCACGATTTAGCGCAGGGCAAAGGAGGGCATTGGAGCATGAGATGCTCCGATGCTAACATCAGGCAGGCTGCCTGGGTGAAATTAAGAGTATGTCCGGGTTCAGCTCTGAACCCGGACAACCCCTTTAAGGAAGAATGTGAGGGTGTGTAGTACCCTTAACCTACCTATCTCCTGCTCCGTCTAACTGCCATGTTTAACTGCTTGATACTTAGCGATGAAAACACTTTGCGGTAGAAGACTCGTGCATGCACCCCACACATCTATGGGTGCTAAATTTTTCCTCTTGTTTGCAAATATCTGCATGGCCCATTGGGAGGAATTCTATTTAATGAATTAGGTAAATTAGTTTCTGCCAATGGCAGATTTATTGATGACTTGATATTAGTATGGGATTCTACTGACCTTGAATTCACACATTTTGTGCGATACATTAACAAAAATGACATATACCTGCATTTTCTCATCAGATTGCAACTAAGGGAAAATTAAGTTATGACCAGTCATTATAGAAAAGAAACCAGCGGCAATGGTGAAAGTATTAGACTGCAACGTAATTGTACAAATAATGCAACTTTTTAAAAAGAACGCAATAAATTGCATTTGAGATTTAAAAATAGAGGATATTCAGGTTAGGTTCTAAAACAGGCATGAAAAAAAACTAAACCAATTAAAGAGAAATTAACTGATCAGTAATGGGATTTAAAAAAAATAAACAAATACAGGAAAAACAAATTACTTTAGTAACAACATACATCCGTCAATTTAAACAGGTCATTAAGATGTGTACAGTGGTCCCTTAAAGGGGTTCTCCGGGAATTAAGAAAATGAAAATAATTAAATATTACTTCATTATAAATATATTCCCAAATACCTTTCATTAGTTATAATGGCTCGTTTTGTCTAGGGAGCAACCATTAGGAGAAACAAAATGGCCGCCGTCCTCTTAGTACATGCAAAACCTGTCGTAATCACACAGGAGGACAAGTTACTTCACAACACTGAGGTAAAGAGCTGCCTCATCCTCCTCTCTGCTCGTCAGGGATTATGATCCTGAATACAGATGATAAGATTTTCAGCTGAATCTCTGTAGGAATAGAGCAGAGAGGAAGTGTGGCTAAGGAACAGCAGCTCTTGTATGCAGTCTCCATTCCCACAGTCTGTCCTGTCCGTTCTCTCTGTACTTCATGTCTCCTCATGATCTCCGTTCCTACAGAGATTCAGCTGAAGATCATATTAAACTGTATTCAGTATCATAATCCCTGACAAGCAGAGCAGAGAGGAGGATGAGGCAGCACTTCATCTCAGTGTTGTGAAGTTACTTGTCCTCCTGTGTGATTAGGACAGGTTTTGTGTGCACTAACAGGACGGCGGCCATTTTGTTTCCCCTGATGATTGCTCCCCAGACAAAATGAGCCATTATAACTAATTAAAGGTATTTGGGAATATATTTATAATAAAGTAATATTTAAGTATTTTCATTTTCTTAATTCCCGGAGAACCCCTTTAAGATCCAATATTAATTGCTTCCAGGACGACCATTGTATGTTGAAATCATTGTAATTTGAGTAATTGGTTCCAAAGCCCAAAACTGTCTTCCAAGATAAGAGAAAATGAAGATTTAAGAAAAAGATAAATCAAGTCTTTACAAGCAACAGTCAGGAAAAGCTGCTAACTAGCTACTAAGGGTGGGTTCACATCAGCGTTATGGTTTCCGTTTGTGTTTTCCATTATAACATGGTTATAACGGAAAATAACAGAATGCATAAGACGGAAGTCAAAACGGAAGCCTTTAGAGGCATTCCGTTTTGATCAGTCATAATAGAAGTTTATGAGAATCATAATCTGTCTGGTTTCCGTCATGCAGAACGGAAAAAAAAAAGTCCTGTCGACAGGACTTTGTTTTATGTCTTGCATAACGGGAACCAGACGGATCCGTTATGATTCTGATAGACTTCTATTATAACAGATCAAAACGGAATGCCTCTAAAGGCTTCCGTTTTGACTTCTGTCTTATGGATTCCGTTATTTTCTGTTATAACCTTGTTATAACGGAAAACACAAATGGAAACCATAATGCTGATGTGAACCCACCCTAAGGGCACACAGTCTATTTTTACACAACCCCCAAAAATGCATATGTGGCTAAAAACTACAGGCAGCCACAATAAATGCAGGTTATGCTTGTATATTAAAACCGTTAATTTTATTTGGAGAAAACCATAAGAATAAAACCTATATAAATTGCAATACTGCCAATGTAATTTAGCAACTTGCAAACAATGCAGTTTTCAATAAGTTAGCTGCACGTCCAACAGCCTAAAAACCTGTATGCGCAAACATTTTTTTGACATTTTCAATGAAAAAGTAATTAATATCTCCATGTTATCAAAACATTTTAAGAAGATACATAAAGGGAATTTAAACAGTTTGGAAATAATGGGTATCGAAAGAGTGTTTTATTCACAAAGGGGAGGTGATTTGAATAGAAAGATCCTGAATCGAGAGTTGTACTGGATTCTGGTGCTTGACTGCAGGGTACAAAAAGGTTTAAATCGTAGACAGAGTCTAATCTATGAATATTGAACAACTCCATTTGTATTTTTGTATTTTTTATGGTTATATGTGTTTTAATATGGTTGCCCATGACATAAGTTCCGTTAATCAATTTAATTATGTACACATGTGAAGGAGCCTACGTCATGAGCATAGGATTTAAGAAGTGGGTTAAACTCCTGTTAAATTAGGTTATGATTAAGACCTTGTGTTGAAACGTGTAAACCTCTGCATTGGCTCTTGTTTCTGTACATTATAATTAGAGATGAGCGAGCACTAAAATGCTCGGGTGCTCGTTATTCGAGTCGAACTTTTCCCGATGCTCGGGTGCTCGTTTCGAATAACGAACCCCATTAAAGTCAATGGGAGACTCGAGCATTTTTTTGCAGGGGACCAAGGCTCTGCCTAGGGAAGGCTGGGTGAAAACCTGGAAACCTCAGAAAATGATGGAAACACCACGGAAATGGACAGGAAACAGCAGGGGCAGCATGCATGGATGCCTCTGACGCTGCCTAATCCCACCATTACCCCAAATTCTCAGGCAACAGCCTGGTGGTTACCCTCATGGCAATTGTGCTCACCCAGACCAAGAAAGGCGAGGCAAATACCCATCACATGTTAGGGAAGCACCCAACTAGGTGCAACGAAGGTCCATCACCGCCTGCAGGTGACACCACTGCTCATGCTGGCACTGCTGTGCTATCCCCCTCCCCACAACGCAGGCATAAGCCTGACACATCATGGTGACAGCGTAGTGACACCAACAAGTGACCAAGTTAGATTGAGGTAGCAGTCAAATGTCTGTAGGCGAGCCTCCAAAAAATTTGTTTTGGAGTGTCCGAAGTTGACCCTCCTAAAAAATTGTTTAGGAGTGTCTGTAGTTGACCCTTCTGTAAAATATTTTATTTGTTTTCCCTGTTATTAGTTAATGTACAACCCATGGCTGGCATGGTGGGAATATATAGGGAAGCACCCAACTAGGTGCAACGAAGGTCCATCACCCATGCCCATGCTGGCACTGCTCTCCTATCCCCAGCCACACGATGCAGGCATAAGCCTGACACAGCATGGCGGTGACACCAACAAGTGACCAAGTTACATGAGGTAGCAGGTGAGCCACCCAAAAATTTAGCCAGACGCAGCATGGCGGTGACAACAGAGTGACCGAGTTAGACTGAGGTAGCAGGAGGTGAAGCATCCTCCAAGTGGGCAGTACATGAGCAGCCACAGGGTCAGACTCGGTCAGAGTATGTGAAATGTTCAGGGTGGCCGAACGCCGGGCTCGACGGCGGACCCGTTTCGGGTTATCGATTGTCGAAATGTTGGCTGACATCAAGTTTAGTATCTGTTATTATCAGTTGCTGTGGCTGTTGGTGGTAAAGTGGTGAGCATAGCTGCTTCCCAAGCAGTTGACCCGGGTTCGATTCCCATCTATCGCAGGAGGCAATTAAAAGAAGAACCAAATAAAAAAAAAAAAAAAAAAAAAATAAATACCCTGGGCTAGCGTGTGTGGTGGTGACAACAGCCGGATGGAGTTCGAATGACGACGCAGGACCCCAACTTTAGCATCAACCGGTACAATTGTCAATTATGAGCTCGATCAAGTGTGGCATGTGTTCTATGTATTCTTCTCAGTTTAATACCGTATATGGCAGCTATCCGGAAAAATAGTTTGGAGAGAGAGAAAGATAGGAAAACGACGTAAATTGTTTGGAGAGAGGGCCTGTAGGTGGGGGGCAGGCTGGGGGGAAGGAGGTTGAGCTGGAAGAGCCAGAGGAGTGCCCCCTGGGCTAGCGTGTGTGGTGGTGACAACAGCCGGATGTAGTTAGAATGACGACGCAGGACCCCAACTTAAAAATTTAGCATCAACCGGTACAATTGTCAATTATGAGCTCGATTAAGTGTGGCATGTGTTCTATGTATTCTTCTCAGTTTAATACCGTATATGGCAGCTATCCGGAAAAATAGTTTGGAGAGAGAGAAAGATAGGAAAAAGACGTAAATTGTTTGGAGAGAGGGCCTGTAGGTGGACCTCTGGAAAAATTGTTTGGAGAGAGGGTCTGTAGGTGGACCTCCGGAAAAATTGTTTGGAGAGAGCGCCTGTAGGTGGACCTCCGGAAAAATTGTTTGGAGAGAGGGCCTGTAGGTGGACCTCCGGAAAAATTGTTTGGAGAGAGGGCCTGTAGGTGGACCTCCGGAAAAATTGTTTGGAGAGAGGGCCTATAGGTGGACCTCTGGAAAAATTGTTTGGAGAGAGGGCCGGTAGGTGGACCTCTGGAAAAATTGCTTGGATAGAGGGCCTGTAGGTGGACCTCCGGAAAAATTGTTTGGAGAGAGGGCCTGTAGGTGGACCTCCGGAAAATTGTTTGAAGAAAGGGCCTGTAGGGGGCCCTCCTGAAAAATTGTGGTAAAAGAGTGCCAGTTGGACCTCTAAAAAATGACGTTTTTTTAGTCAACGTTAGGCAAAGACGACATGGAGGAGGAGGAGTAGGAGGAGTAGAGAAGAGGAATTGGATACATAAGTAATGTTAATCTTTAGCTGCTTTCCCCCGGAGGAGATTTGAATTCCGGTGAAATCCAGGCTTTGTTCATTTTAATAAGCGTCAGCCTGTCAGCGCTGTCAGTTGACAGGCGTGTACGCTTATCGGTGATGACGCCACCAGCTGCACTGAATACCCGCTCTGACAGCACGCTAGCGGCAGGGCAGGCCAGCACCTCCAAGGCGTACAGCGCCAGTTCAGGCCACGTGTCCAGCTTTGAAACCCAGTAGTTGTATGGGGCAGAGTGATCGCTATGGACGTTGGTATGGTCAGCTAGGTACTCCCTCACCATCTTTCTGTACAGCTCCCCCCTACTCTGCCTAGACTGGGGACAGGTGACAGTGTCTTGCTGGGGTGACATAAAACTGGCAAAGGCCTTGGAGAGCGTTCCCCTGCCAGTGCTGGACAAGCTGCCTGCTCGGCTTCTCTCCCCCGCTACTTGGCCCACAGAACCATGCCCTCTGCCGTTAGCGGCGTCAGATGGGAAGGATTGTTTCAGCTTGTGCACCAGGGCCTGTTGATATCTATTCACTCTCATACTCCTTTCCTCTGCAGGAATGAGAGTGGAAAGGTTCTGCTTGGACTGTGGGTCCAGGAGAGTGAACACCAAGTAATCGGTGTTTGAAAAAATGCTTCTAACACGAGGGTCACGGGATAGGCAGCCTAACATGAAGTCTGCCATGTGCGCCAGAGTCCCAACACATAAGAATTCGCTCTCCTCACTGGCCTGACTCTCCATTTCCTCCTCCTCCTCCAAGTCCTCCTCTTCAGCCCATACACGCTCAAGCGTTAAGGACTGAGAACTGGTACCCTCTTCTGTCTCGCCGACATTCTCCTCCTCTTCCTCCTCATCCCCCTCCTCCGATACGCGCTGAGAAACAGACCGGAGGGTGCTCTGGCTATCAAGCGACGTATCTTCCTCCACCGTCTCTTGTGACAAGCGCAAAGCATCCGACTTCATGCTGAGCAGTGAGTTTTTCAACAGGCAAAGCAGCGGGATGGTGAGGCTGATAATGGCGGCATCGCCGCTGACCATCTGTGTTGACTCCTCAAAGTTGCTCAACACATCTCATTGTAGACTTGAGGAATCTGAGTGACCTGACTACCAGTTCTGGTGGAAGATGACATCTGGCAGTCTACAATCGCTCTGCGCTGCTGGTAAACTCTGGATAACATGTTTAATGTCGAATTCCATCTCGTGGGCACGTCGCACAACAGTCGGTGAGCGTGCAGTTGTAGGTGGCGCTGCGCTGCCCTGAGAGTGGCAGCATCTGTGGTCGACTTGCGGAAATGCACACAGATGCGGCTCACCTTGGTGAGCAAATCAGACAGATTGGGGTATGTCTTGAGGAACCGCTGAACTATTAGATTGAACACGTGGGCCAGGCATGGCACATGTGTCAGTCTGCCGAGTTGCAGAGCCGCCACCAGGTTACGCCCGTTGTCACACACAACCATGCCTGGCTTGAGGTTCAGCGGTGCCAGCCACACATCGGTCTGCGCCGTGATGCCCTGTAACAGCTCTTGGGCGGTGTGCCTTTTGTCACCTAAGCTCAGCAGTTTGAGCACCGCCTGCTGGCGCTTACCCACGGCACTGCTGCTGCGCCTAGAGCTACCGACTGAAGGCGCCGTGCCCACGGATGGTAATTCGGTGGAGGAGGAGGAGGGGTCGGAGGAGGAGGCATAGTACGTCTGAGAGACCGTGACCGAGGTAGGCCCCGCAATCCTCGGTGTGGGCAGTACATGAGCGGCCCCAGGGTCAGTCTCGGTCCCAGCCTCCACCAAGTTAACCCAATGTGCCGTCAGTGAGATATAGTGTCCCTACCCGGCAGCACTTGTCCACGTGTCCGTGGTTAGGTGGACCTTCTCAGAAACAGCGTTGGTCAGGGCACGGGTGATGTTCTCTGACACGTGCTGGTGTAGGGCTGGGACGGCACATCGGGAAAAATAGTGGCGGCTGGGGACCGAATACCGAGGGGCAGCCACCGCCATGAGATTGCGAAAGGCCTCGGTCTCTACCAGCCTATAGGGCAGCATCTCCAGGCTCAGCAATTTGGAGATGTGGACGTTGAGGGCTTGGGCATGTGGGTGGGTGGAACTGTATTTCCTCTTGCGCTCCAGCGTCTGCTGTAAAGACAGCTGAACGCTGCACTGGGACACATTGGTGGACACTGTGGAGGATCGTGGAGGCGAAGGTGTGGTTTTCCAGCGGGAGGCGCTTGTGCCGGGGTCCTGGGCAGGGGGTTGACTAGCAGAGGCAGCGAGTGACACAGGGGAAGGAGCAGTGGTGTGACCCACAGGAGGTGGTGAACGGCCTTGGTTCCATTGAGTGGGGTGTTTAGCACTCATATGCCTGCACATGCTGGTGGTGGTTAGGCTAGTAGTGGTGGCACCCCTGCTGATCCTGGTGTGGCACAGGTTGCACACCACAGTCCGTCGATCATCCTCACTTTCTTTAAAGAACCTCCAGACTTGCGAACATCTAGGCCTCGCCACGGGAGCTTCACTACGTGAAACAGTTGCTACTGATGCACCAGCTCTGGCCCTGCTTCTCCCTCTGGCCACACCACTGCCTCTTACAACCTGTTCTGGTGCAGCACTCGCCTCCGCCTCAGAAGCACTGTCTTCACTCGGCTTATCAACCCAGCTTGGGTCAGTCACCTCGTCATCCTCCGATTCCTCAGTCTGCTCCCCCCTCGGACTTCCTGCCCTGACAACAACTTCACCACTGTCTGACAACCGTGTCTCCTCATCGTCCAACACCTTTTTACAAACTTCTTCCACTAAGTCAACATTGTCATCATCATCATCAACCACAGACTGCGATAGTTGGAAAACTTGGGCATCGGGAACGAGGTCAGCAGCAACCTGAGAAGTGGTTTGTGACTCTGGGAAGGGTCCAGAAAACAGTTCCTCAGAGTATGCCGGATCGCATTCCAAATTTTCCTGGGAGGGGGCAGACTGGGGGGAAGGAGGTTGAGGTGGAGGAGCCAGAGGAGTGCTCCCTTGGGTAACGTGGGTGGACTGCGTGGAAGACTGACTGGTGGACAAATTACTTGAAGCATTGTCCGCAATCCACGACATCAGCTGTTCGCACTGTTGTGGTTTCAACAGTCCTCTACCACGTGTCCCTGTAAGTTGAGACATGAAGCTAGGGAGTGTAGCTCTGTGCCGTTCCCCTGCTCCCTCATCAGTAGGTACTGTCTCACCCTGCTTAGGACCACGGCCTCTGCCCCCTGCAGTAATTGAATGCCCACGCCCACGCCCTCGACCCTTAGCCCTGGGGTTCAACATTTTCTTTATATAAGTGTATTATATAAAAAATAAAAAATAAATGGGCCTGCTGTACTGAAACCCACAAACTTGTTCAGTCTGGTTTAATTAAGTGACGTACAGAAAGTGTCACCTGGACAGAAAATACGGATTGTAGTGAGTGTACTGAACTGTGACACACAGAATAGTTTCACACTGCTGTGTGAAATGGATTTGTATCACTGAGCTAAAACAACAAAAAACTATTTTTTTATATATTTTTTTTTTTTAGTTTTGTTTTTTTTTTGGAACGTGACGTGCAGAAACTATCATAGACCTAACTCACACCCTGCTGACGGTGGCTATTTTGACTGCGACCCAGGCAAATGTCGCACAGAGATTTTTGTGATCAAGCTATATACGTGAGAGCAAAAGACCTGGTTGGATTAAGTGACGTACAGAAAGTGTCACCTGGACAGAAAATACGGATTGTAGTGAGTGTACTGAACTGTGACACAAAGAATAGTTTCACACTGCTGTGTGAAATGGATTTGTATCACTGAGCTAAAACAACAAAAAAACTATTTTTTTATGTATTTTTTTTTTAGTTTTGTTTTTTTTGGAACGTGACGTGCAGAAACTATCGTAGACCTAACTCACACCCTGCTGACGGTGGCTATTTTGACTGTGACCCAGACAAATGTCGCACAGAGATTTTTGTGATCAAGCTATATACGTGAGAGCAAAAGACCTGGTTGGATTAAGTGACATACAGAAAGTGTCACCTGGACAGAAAATACGGATTGTAGTGTGTGTACTGAACTGTGACACACAGAATGGTTCCACACTGCTGTGTGAAATGGATTTGTATCACTGAGATATAACAATAAAAAAAAGGGGTTATATATGGCGATAGCTGCACTACTAGTGCCAGCCAGCCAGCCAAGCCAGGAGACAAAAAAAAAATTTCTTGTAGCCCTTAGAAGGGCTGTTGGGTTCTTGGGAGATCACTCCTGCCTAACAAAGAACTAAATGCAGGCCCTAACACTCTCCCTGAAATGCAGCAGCTCTATCCCTAACGACATCCAGACAGCATCTGAGCCGAGCACCAGTCACTAGTATATTCCAGGGTCACCTGATCAGGCCAGCCAACCCCTGCTATCGACATGTAAGGGCCCCACGTGATGCTGGGTGTACCGCAGAGTCTCCTGGCTTGTGATTGGCTGAGTTTATAGGCGCCAAAAATGCACAATGCGGAAGTTGCCATTTCCTCGAGCATGGCGAGATACTCGTCCGAGCAGCGAGCACTTATGAGTACCGTAATACTCGAACGAGCACCAAGCTCGGACGAGTATGCTCGATCATCTCTAATTATAATGCCTTAAATAAAAGTGAATTTTAGCTTTGGACGACAGTGCAGGAAAGTTGGTTTATTTTCATGAAGAGTCCTGGTCTGGAGGCTCCATGCACGTCGCACACAAGAGACGGGTGAGCTCAAATTGTTTGCTGTATAGGCAGGGGCGTAGCTAAAGGCTCATGGGCCCTGGTGCAAGAGTTCAGCTTGGGCCCCCCCCCCCTTCCTCCAGCACTGGTGCACCTAGCTTTTCTGCCGGCCAAGTCAAAAATTGAAATCCCCTTCCATGCCAAATTCTCACCCTAACCTAACCTCCTAACATTACGTGTATCACTACAGAACATACAGGGTAAGGCTACATTCACACGACCCATTCACTTCAATGAGCACTGTGTGCTGTCCGCATCTGTATGTCCATTCCTATTTTTGTCCATTTGTGAACAAGGATAGGCATCGTTACAGTGGATCTGCAAAAAAAACGGATGCCATACGGAACATCATCCTTTTTTTGCGGATCCGCAATTTGCAGACTGCAAAACACAATGTTCGTGTGAATGTAGCCTAATACAGCGCCCCATACCTCTTACATCCAGTATAATACAGCGTCCCATACCTCTTACATCCAGTATAATACAGCGCCCCATACCTCTTACATCCAGTGACGTCTCCTCTGATGTAGATCTTCTCTTTCCTCATCTTCTCCTTTCAGACCAGACGCCATTTTTCAGCCATTTCTCATCTCTGCAGTTAGACAGAAAAAAATCTTAGTTTACTACTTTTCCATCATCCTCCCGTCTTCTGGACAAATCATCCTACCACCCCCAGTACTGTGCCACTAGTACCACACAGATAGTGCCCTTCAATAATTATTGGCACACAGTGTCCTAAAATAACTGCGCCCAGCAAATAGTGTCCCTGACAGTAATAGTGTGAACATAACGTCCTCCAGAAATAACTGCGCTGATACTGTGCCAGGTGCCCCCCACAGTAATAGTGCCCCCAAAGTCCCAACTAATAATTCTCTGCCAGAGTGCACTTGTTAGTAATAGTGCCCCCAACAGTACTAATATCCCCACCGTGCCCCAGAAGTTCCCCCCTTTGATCCCCCAAAATCATGTGCCAGTAAGAAATGCCCCCAGTGCCCCATGTGCCAGTAAAAAATGCCCCCAAGTGCCAGTAAGAAATGCCCCTATTGCCAGTAAGAAATGCCCCCCATTGCCCCCATGTGCCAGTAAGAAATGTCCCCAGTGCCCCCATGTGCCAGTAAAAATGGCCCCAGTGCCAGTAAAAATGCCCCCAGTGCCCCATGTGCCAGTAAAAATGCCCCCAGTGCCAGTAAAATGCTCCCAGTGCCCCCATGTGCCAGTAAGAATGCCCCCAGTGCCAGTAAAATGCCCCCAGTGCCCCCATGTGCCAGTAAGAATGCCCCCAGTGCCCCCATGTGCCAGTAAAATGCCCCCAGTGCCCCCATGTGCCAGTAAAAGTGCCCCCAGTGCCAGTAAAAATGCCCCCAGTGCCAGTAATATGCCCCCAGTGCCCCCATGTGCCAGTAAAATGCCCCCAGTGCCCCCATGTGCCAGTAAAAGTGCCCCCAGTGCCAGTAAAAATGCCCCCAGTGCCCCCATGTGCCAGTAAGAATGCCCCCATGTGCCAGTAAAATGCCCCCAGTGCCCCCATGTGCCAGTAAAAGTGCCCCCAGTACAAATGCCCCCAGTGCCAGTAATATGCCTCCATGTGCCAGTAAAATGCCCCCAGTGCCCCCATGTGCCAGTAAAAGTGCCCCCATGTGCCAGTAAAAGTGCCCCCATGTGCCAGTAATATGCCCCAGTGCCAGTAATATGCCCCCAGTTCCAGTATAATGCCCCCAGTGTCCCCCATGTGCTAGTAAAAATGCCCCCATGTCCCCCAATAGAACTCCGGTCCGCGCTACAAGAAAAAAATTAACACTAATACTTACCTCCATGGAGCTGGCAGCGATGCGATGCAGGCCTCTTCCGGCCTGTGTCCCGCGCTGTACGGCTCAGGCGGCGCGATGACGTCATCGCGCCGCCTGAGCCGGCCTCTGATAGGCTGCAAGCCTAGTGCCTGCAGCCTATCAGAGGAACGGGCAGGGGAGACGCCTCTCCCTCCCCTGCCCCGCAGTAGAATACAGGCATCTGTATCGCCGTCCTGAGGACGGCGATACAGATGACTATGGAGATGAGCGCTTCCACAATGGAAGCGCTCATCTCCCTCTGCCCCACCGCCGCCCCCAACTGTCCGCAGGGCCGCACCGCACCCGGCTAATTGGCGGTGCGGCCCTGCAAGTGGCAAGGGGGGCCCTCGGGGGCGACCGCTGCGACCCCTATAGCTACGCCACTGTACAGTATAGGTGTCGGAACATGGCAGGCCTTAGGGCTTTCACTAAATCCATGGTTGCAGGAACAATGCCGAGCACCCCACATTTGGGTAGCAGCGGTTGGATTGGGGGACAGAGGTAGCGCCCTATCTCTCTGTCTAACCATTCAGATGCTGTTACATATAGTTACATCATAGGTCATTAAGGTGTTAATTATTCTCCCATATTTATTTGCATAAATAAGAGTCAGAACTATGCACAAAATAGAGGATTAACTGGAAGGAATATACAAAAAAATGTGGCACTTAAACTAGCGTCCAGGTACAACTACCACCCTTGCAGCAAGAATCCCATTTTAGAGATTTTGTTAGAAACTGACTTTCACAACTAATCTTTCATTGTTTTATTTTTTAAGGTATGAGTCCTAATTTTATTTCGTACAGTGATACAGAGACCACATTTCTAGACGTTCCCTATGACTACGCATCTGTCATGCATTACCACAGTACATCATTCTCTGCCACTGGTGACCCAACAATTCAGACAAAGAAAGCTGCGTTCAATAATATCATTGGGAAGCAAATGGATTTAAGTGCCAATGATGTATTAAAGTTAAATCGACTGTACAACTGTTGTAAGTAAATATTCAGAAAAAAGTGCTCATGCGTTTTTCATTCCTGAATGCTCATTTGTATATTCATATTGTAATAATTCATTGGGCCCATTTGAGAAATTACTATGATGGCCCACTCTCCTTCTATAGACCTGTGCACATTTATTTTACATTTTGCACATTTATTTTTTCATACAGAGCAAATCATCAATGCAGTTGATAAGCAATTACAGGGGTTGTCCTATCTTGCCGTTTCTAAAGTGAGATGGGACTAAGCCCCATCTACAGGTGGTCAGGAAACAGCAGAGAATGGGAACCAGGCAAACAGAACAGCACAACAAGCTACATTGCATCCAAGTTATGGAAACAGCAGTGTGGGCCGACATTACGCTGTTTACTTAGCTTGGTTTACATTGCAATGTGAACTAGAGAAACAGCAGATCGAAAGTCTGATCTGCTGTTTCCTGGTCACCTGGCTGATGTGGCTTAGTCCCATCTCGCCTTAGAAAAGTTGATATGGGACAAACCCTTTAAAGAAGCATTCCAGTAGTTAAAGAGGATCTTTAACCTTTACGGCGCAAAAATCACTGCCGCAAGTACTGCGCTCAAGTACGGCGCTCTGATCTGCCCCGATCAGCGGCGGGGGTCCGGCTGTGCCCAAGTGCCGGACCCCTGCTGAATGCGCCAGCATCGGTGAAAACACCGATGCCGGCGCATTAACCCTTCATGTGCCGCGGTCAGTTCTGACCGCGGCACATGCGGTGTGCGGGAGTTAAGGGACTTCAGGATGGCGAGCGGGGGGGCCATCGGGTCCCCGTGCTGCTGTGACGGGGACCCGATGGCTCGGATAGAAGCCCGATGCCTTCCTTAGGCATCGTGGCTGCTATCCCTGCGTGCCTGTGCGATCCAGCCCCCTGGATCGCACAGGAAGCAGGCTGTAAGTGTATTACACTGAGTAATACACTTACAGCCAATGCATTACAACACAAAAGTATTGTAATGCATTGTAAAGGGGATCAGACCCCCAAAAGTTAAATAAAGTGGAAACAAAAAGTTAAAAAATAAAGTTTCCTAAAAAAAATAAATAAATAAAAGTTTCAAGTAAAAAAAAAACAGAAAAAAAAGTTAAAAAAAAATTGTAAAAAAAGAAAGATAAACATATTAGGTATTGCCGCGTCCGTATCGACCAGCTCTATAAAAATATCACTTCATCCACCCCGCCAGGTGAACGCAGTAAAAAAAAAAAAAAAAAAAAACGTGCCAAAACAGACATTTTTTGGTCACCTTCTCTTACAAAAAGTGTAATAGCAGGCGATCAAAAAGGCGTATTTATCCCAAAATGGTACCAATCAAACCGTCATCTTGTCCCGCAAAAATGATACCCTACCTGAGACAATCGCCCGAAAAATAAAAAAAATATGGCTCTCTGAAAATGGCAACACAAAAAACAGATTTTATTCTGTTCAAAAAGAAATCTAATGTGTAAAACTTTCCAAAAATAAAAAAGTTACACATATTGGGTACCTCCGCGTCCGTAACAACCTGCTCTATAAAAATATTACATGAGATGGCCCCCCAGGCGAATGCTGCAAAAAAGCAACATTTTATTGGAAGAAATGAAACTTTTCATTTTCACAGCCAAGTGTTTCCAAATTCCGTAAAACGCTTAGGGGGTAAAAGTGGCCAGTACCCCCCTTAATATATTCTTTGAAGGGTGTAGTTTCCAAAATGGGGTCACTTTTTGAGGGTTTACACTGTAGGGGTACGTCAGGGTCTCTCAATTACAAAATGGTGCCTAAAAACCATTCTAGCAAAATCTGCCTCCAAAATCTGTATTGCGCTTCTTTCCTTCTGACCACTGCCACAAGCCCATAGAGACGTTTACTACCACATATGGGGTATTTCTGTAAACTGCAGAATCAGAGTAATGTATATTTAGGTTTAGTTTCCTGATAATCCTTGCTGTTTTGCAAAAAAAAAAAAATTATTAACATGAATAATCTACCAAAAAAGTGATATTTTGAAATTTCACCTCCAGATTCCATTAATTCTTGTGGAACACCTCAAGGGTTAACAAAGTTTGTAACAGCAGTTTTTTATAATTTTAGGGGTGTAGTTTCTAAAATGGGGTCATTTATGGGTGGTTTCCATTACGTAAGCCACTCAAAATCACTTTATATCTGAATTGGTGCTTAAAAAAAATGGTTTTGGAAATTTTGTTGAAAATTTGAAAAATGGCTTCTAAACTTCTAAGCCCTCTAACGTCCCAAAAAAGTAAAATTACATTTATAAAATGATGCCAACATAAAGTATACATATGAGGAATTTAAAATAATAACTATTTTTGGAGGTATTACTATGTATTTTGAAAGTAGAGAAATTGAAAGTTTGAAATTTGCTAATTTTTCCAAATTTTTGCTAAATGTGGTATTTTTTATAAATAAAAATGAAATATTTTGCCACAAATTTACTACTATCGTGAAGCACAATATGTGACGAGAAAACAATCTTAGAATGGCCTGGATAAGTAAAAGCGTTCCAAAGTTATTACCACATAAAGTGACACATGTCAGATTTGCAAAAAACGGCCTGGGATTTGAGTTGAAAAGTGGCCCGGTACTGAAAGGGTTAATAGCTTCATGCATTCCCCATGTAATAACAATTCTGAAACATCTATTCTTATGGCTCCTTGTTGTGCCATTCTTTTATTATTTCTGCTAGAAGTTATGAATGAGTTGCTAGCAGTCTGCAGTAAGGGTACAGAGGGGAGGTAACCAGTTGGGGGTGTGTACCTACACAGATGCACTGTATCCAATCAGTGCTGCCTTTGTCAAACTGTGCAGGTACACACCCCCAACTGGTTACCTCCTCTCTGTACCCTTACTGAAGGCTAATAGCAATTCATTCATGACTTCTAGTAGAAATAATAAAGGGATGGCACATCATAGAGCCATAAGAATAGATGTTCCGGAATTGTTATTACATGGGAAATGCATCAAGCTATTAAAACAGGCATGTCAGGAGCGGTGAAAGGTCCTCTTTAAAAGATATCCCATAACCACAGGATAGAGAATAACTATTAGATCGATGCCAGTCCTGCCACTGGGAGCCCCACTACCACAAGAACGGGTACCCCATACCCCACATAGCCCCCAAAATGAATAAAGTGGCAGGTCCATCATGTGTACCTACACTCCATTCATCTCTACCAGAGTTCTCAGAGACAGCCAAGTACAGCACTCGACTATTTATGGAACTTGCATAGAGATGAATGGAGTGGCAGTTCACATGCCCGACCTGACACTCCATTCATTTCAGGATATCATGAGGGTCCCAGTGGTTGGACCCCTACCAATCTAATAGTTATCCCCTATCTCGTAGACTAGAATACCTCCTCAAAAAAGCAACCTCATTGTTGTTTTTCATCTCTTTTTTTCAAAAGCCATAACTTTTCTGTTGACATACGCTTATGAGGTGTTGTGTTTTAGGGACATGTTGTCTCTTTTAATGGCATCATTTTGGAGTACATCTAATGTATTATACAGCTTTTAAAAAAATATTTTTAGGTGAAAGAATGCAGTGATTCAGCAATTGTATTTTGGTTTGTGTTTCTATGCCGTTCACTTTGTGGTATGGGATATAATGCTGTTACGCCAATACTGAATTTATATAGTTTTTCTATAATGTTTTCTACTTTTGCAAAAAAATCTCTATATTCATTTTCTTATTTTTTTGTATCACTGCATTCAAAAATGCATAACTTTTTTAGTTTTCCTTGATGAAGCTGTGTAAGGGCTTGTTCTTTATGAGCCGAGTGGTACCTTTTATTGGTGCCACTTCTGTTTACATACAAATTTTTGATTGCTATTTACTGCTTTTTTTGTGACGTGGAATGAACAAAAAGGCGCACCTTTTCCCTTTTTTAATCTTTTTCATTGTACAACATAAAAATGGAATCATTTTATTTTATTAGTCATTATGAACGTGGCAATGCCAATTATGTATATTTTTGACATACAGTGCCTTGCAAAAGTATTCGGCCCCCTGGAACTTTTCAACCTTTTGCCACATTTCAGGCTTCAAACAAAAAGATATAACATTTTACATTTTTGGTGAAGAACCAACTGGGTCACAATTGTGAAGTGGAACGAAATTTATTGGATCATTTAAACTTTTTTTGTAATAATAAAACTGAAAAGTGGGGCGTGCAAAATTATTTGGCCCCTTTGCATTAATACTTTGTTGCGCCACCTTTTGCTGCGATTACAGCTGCAAGTCGCTTGGGGTATGTTTCTATCAGTTTTGCACATCTAGAGACTGAAATTCTTGCCCATTCTTCCTTGCAAAACAGCTTAAGCTCTTTGAGGTTGTATGGAGAGCGTTTGTGAACAGCAGTTTTTAGCTCTTTCCACATATTCTCAATTGGATTCAGGTCTGGACTTTGACTTGGCCATTCTAAGACCTGGATACGTTTATTTTTGAACCATTCCATTGTAGATTTTGCTTTATGTTTGGGATCATTGTCTTGTTGGAAGATAAATCTCCGTCCTAGTCTCAGGTCTTTTGCAGACTCCAACAGGTTTTCATCCAGAATGGTCCTGTATTTGGCTCCATCCATCTTCCCATCAATTTTAACCATCTTCCCAGTCCCTGCTGATGAAAAGCAGGCCCAAACCATGATGCTGCCACCACCATGTTTGACAGTGGGGATCAGGGCCAGGACTAGGGGTAGGCGGGGGAGGTGACCGCCTAGGGCGCCATCTGGAGGGGGGCGCAGCCACAGGGGGGATCCAATGGGTCTGGACCCCCCCTAGAACCATTCACTTTTTTTTTTTTTTTAAATTCCTCAGGACCGCACCGCGGATCGCCACAGGCGGTGCGGCCCTGGATCTAAGTGCAGTCGGCGTGTGGGGGCAGTAGGAGATGAGCGCTTCCATTGTGGAAGCACTCATCTCTATATTCATCTGTATCGCCGTCCTCAGGACAGCGATACAGATGCCTGTGCTGCGGCAGGGGAGGGAGAGGCGTCTCCCTTCCCTGTTCTTCTGATAGGCTGCAGGCACTAATGGCTGCGGCCTATCAGAGGCCAACTCAGGCAGCGCGATGATAATGAGCCGGGCAGCACACAGCGCGGGACACAGGCCGGAAGAGGCCTGCACCTCATCGCTTCTAATGTAAGTAAGTATTAGTGGTTTTTTTTTTTTTTTAATAGATGCCATATTATAGGGGGCACCTGCTGGCAATTTTTCACTGGCCCATTTACTGGGGCATTTCTTACTGGCACATTAAGGGGGGGAGAGGAGCACTGTGGGGGCATCTGGGGGCCTTTTTTTGGGCACATTATGGGGGGGCAATATAGGGGAGAGCTGGACTATGGGGCATCTGGTGGCACTATAGGGGCACTATGAGGGAGGGGAGCACTATGAGGGCTCTAAAGAGGCCTTTTTTGTCGGCACATTATGGGGGTACTATGGCATCTGGTGGCAATAAGGGGGCATTTTTTATAGGCACATGGGAGACACTATAGGGGAGAGCGGCACTATGGGGCATCTGGTGGCATTATTTGGGGGCAGTATGGGGGAGTGGAGCACTATAGGGGCATCATTTGGGGGCACTATGGGGGAATCTGGTGGCTCTAAAGGGGCATTTTTTACAGGCACATTATAGAGGGCACTATGGCTTCTGGCACTAAGGGGGCATTTTTTTACTGGCACATTATGGGAGGCATTATGGGGCATCAGGTAACTCTAAAGGGACATTTTTTACTGACACATTATAGGGGGCACTATGGCAACTGGCATTGAGGGGGCAATTTTTACTGGCACATTATGGGGGAGAGGAGCACTATAGGGGCATCTGGTGGGGGCAGCAAGAAGGGGCATTTTTTACTGGCACATTATAGGGGGTACTATGGCATCTGGCACTAAGGGGGCAATTTTTACTGGCACATTATGGAGGAGAGAAGCACTATAGGGGCATCTGGTGGGGGCAGCAAGAAGGGCCATTTTTTACTGGCATATTATGTGGGACACTATGGGGGCATTTACTGGGGCACTATATAGGGGTATTTTATACTGGCATACATTATGGGGACATTAGCTCAACTGCAGGCACTAAGCGGGGGTATTTCTGGTTCTGTCATATTACAAGGTGAATTATTACTACTTGGGGGTATTATGGTGAGCTTTACTACTACTGGGGTCTATGGGGAACACGATGTCTAGTATGGGCACTATAGGGGCATTACTATTAAGTGTGCTCTGTCAGATAATTATTTCTATTGGTGGGATTTTGGGGAGCACTGTTACTTTGGGGGGCACCCTGGCACAGTATCAATTTAGCACAATTATTTTTGGGGGACATTATCTTTATACTATTAGAGTCCGGACGCAGTTATTTTTTAGGGGACTCTGTGCCAATAATTGTTGTAGGGGGCACTATCTGTGTGGTAGTTGTATTTTTCAGGGGACAGTTTCTGCAGTATAGTATTAGGGGGCACAGTATTGGGGGTGGCAGGATGAGGTGTTCAGAAGATGTGAAGATGATGGAAATGTGGGAAACTAATGTCTGTTTGTATCTCTGCAGATACGAGAGATGGCTGAAAAATCTTCATGGCGGTCTGGTCCGAATAGAGAAGATGAGGAAAGAGAACGTCTACAACAAAGGTGACATCACTGGATGTAAGAGGTATGGGGCACTATGTAGGAGAGGAGATGCTCCGGCTCCTCCCTCTGCCATTTGCAGAAGGAGGATTCAGAGCTGGGTGAGGACAGCCAAGGGGGGCAGCAGGTCACGGGTGGGTGGCAGATGGTGGTGGGGAACCACAGGCCTTGAGCAGGATCTGAGGAAAGGGAAGGAGCTTCCTTGCTGTAGCCTGCTGTTGTCTATTGTATAATGTGAGGCAGGCAGTGCAGCCAGGACACGTCCTCCCCTCTCTGTATAATGTGTACAGGCGGGACTCAACAATATCATTTCAGCTGTACAGTGTTTGCTGGGAGTGGCCTATTATATTTAGGAGGGGCTTATAATAATGGGTGGAGCCAATTTGGGGGGCACCATTTGACTACTTTGCCTAGGGCACCAAACTGCCTAGTCCCAGCACTGGTGGGGATGGTGTGTTCAGGGTGATGAGCTGTGTTGCTTTTACGCCAAACATATCGTTTTGCATTGTTTCCAAAAAGTTCGATTTTGGTTTCAGCTGACCAGAGCACCTTCCTCCACATGCTTGGTGTGTCTCCCAGGTGGCTTGTGGCAAACTGTAAACGAGACTTTTTATGGATATCTTTGAGAAATGGCTTTCTTCTTGCCACTCTTCCATAAAGGCCAGATTTGTGCTGTAGATCTCTACAGTTCATCCAGAGTGATCATGGGCCTCTTTACTGCATCTCTGATCAGTCTTCTCCTTGTTTGAGATGAAAGTTTAGAGGGACGACCGGGTCTTGGTAGATTTGCAGTGGTCTGATACTCCTTTCATTTCAATATGATCGCTTGCACAGTGCTCCTTGGGATGTTTAAAGCTTGGGAAATCTTTTGGCATCCAAATCTGGCTTTAAACTTCTCCACAACAGTATCACAGACCTGCCTGGTGTGTTCCTTGGTCTTCATGATGCTCTCTGTGCTTTAAACAGAACCCTGAGACTATCACAGAGCAGGTGCATTTATACGGAGACTTGATTACACACAGGTGGATTCTATTTATCTTCATCAGTTATTTAGGACAACATTGGATCATTCAGAGATCCTCAATGAACTGGAGTGAGTTTTCTGAACTGAAAGTAAATGGGCCGAATAATTTTGCACGCCCAACTTTTCAGTTTTATTATTACAAAAAAAGTTTAAATGATCCAATAAATTTCGTTCCACTTCACAATTGTGACCCACTTGTTGTTGATTCTTTACCAAAAATTTAAAATGTTATATCTTTTTGTTTGAAGCCTGAAATGTGGCAAAAGGTTGAAAAGTTCCAGGGGGCCGAATACTTTCGCAAGGCACTGTTTATATATATGTATATATATAGACATTTTCAATTAAAATTAACATATTCACAGACAAAAAAAGGTAATATTTTGGTGTTTTTTACTTGATTTGTTTTCAAATAGATGTTTTACTTAAAAATGTGATCCTTTTGTTCACATAATACACTGAAACACTTCTGTATTACTGTATTTTCTGTATAGTAATGTATGATGTACATTAATATGATGACTGTCCAAGCAAAAAAGGGACAAAACAGATTAATCAAATTCCTTCCAAATTGGCTGCATGAAGAGTGAAAGGCTGCCCAACAGTGGAGAGCCCATTGATCATGTGTAAATTGTGGGTGAACCCAGCAGCAACTGCTGTACCACTGGTGGGGAAACTAAATATTGCACTGTGCACTGTCTGTGTCCTGTACTGGTACTAATTTATATGTGTGCAGGACAGAGTATTCTGGCTAATCATACTGTGTTGGTCATTTCAGAGATTTGACCCCCTAAGCAATTTAATACTGCATTCATTTCGTATGCTTAACGTAGTGTTAATGAACCACAAAGCTAAACCAATAATGTTAATATTGAGCCACTGTCTCTTTTTTTACACAAAATAATAATACTATTACAATATTTTAATCACATACATGCTGTGGTGTCAGTGGCCCCAGATAATGCTACTGTATATCTATAGTCCTGCATCATAAATTTGAGCAGGTAATCACATGTGGTTTGTCAGCATTGCCAGATACACTTTTTTTTGCATGTGACTGTTGCCCTTTATGCCCTCTTCAGATATATATATGGTCTTTATATAACATGTGACTTTCCTGAATTTGTATTGCGTTTGTGTTTCATTTTCCAGCTTCTTCTTTAACATTCCTGGATTCCTGTAGCTTTGAATCTGACGACATATGTGCCATGATTCAGAGTACAAATGACAATACTGATTGGCAGTATGTTTCCAGTGTACCAGATGGACCAAAAACAGACCATACACATATGGGAAAAGGCACAGGTAAATATCAGTCATTCATATTACAATGTGAGAAACCAAACAGTACAAGCTGTGACTTGTATAGTTTACACTTGCTGGGGACAGGGCCGGTGGCATTTTGCATTATTTTTTATCTTTTTTTTTTTTTTACACTTTGTGCCCCCCAAAATATCATAAAAAAACCTTGTGAAGCATTTAAACAATACATTTTTTCTATGCAGAGTTAACTGTCTGCTACTTGGATGTATCTAGTCAACAGGTAGTCCGGTTAAGTATATATAAGTGTGTCATTTCTTCAGCAGTTTCTATTTGGTGTGTATTGTATTCATGCTGTTATAGCTCCATCTAATGGCCTTTAGTTCAAACAGTTCTAGATAGCTACCATTTAATCCTTTGTATGTCCCATGAGAGCCACTGTATCTATCACCTATGATGCTGGTGACATCATCAGGTCAGCTTATAGCAGCCATCTTTTTTCAAGATCAACTGAAGGACATGCATCATATTTAATCATCCTCCACATCCAGATTTAATGTGGCATCGCTGGTACGTTGAGGTTATTTGTTATTATTGCAGGATGTATATTCATTTATATTGATATGCTGTACTGAATGTAATCTGTACTTCATGCCCATGTTTATGTTTCCATAACTTTGTACTGTAATGTGTTATAGCCTATTGCCATATACTTATCAACAATTGTAAGCAAATTATTTTTCTTTTCCTCAGTTTCACCCTATTCTTGCAATAAATTTTGAAGTTGGTTGTTACTCCTCTGTCAATGTGCCACACACTTACCTGTTTGGGCTCCCACAGCAAGCCAATATGACGGCAACACATGCAACTAGCCCCGCTGACAGTGGGGC
This sequence comes from Rhinella marina, assembly GCA_900303285.1. Classification (NCBI taxonomy): domain Eukaryota; kingdom Metazoa; phylum Chordata; class Amphibia; order Anura; family Bufonidae; genus Rhinella; species Rhinella marina. The sequence continues at coordinate 64,831 of ONZH01015772.1, forward strand.
TGCTCAAACTATCAGGGAACTAGGAAGCCAGACCAATCAGGCTCTGTGCTGGTGTCACATGCCTCCTGAGGCGGACTATTTAAACAGGCAGCTGCTGGAAGAAGGTGCCTGTGGTAGGTTTCCTAAGCCTCACTAGCTATCTGTGTGTTTGCTACTCTAGGATCACTGACCTTTGTATGCTGACTTTGACATTGCTTTTGATTACTGATTGTGCTTCTGATGTGACCTCCTGGAATTTGACTCTACTAGTTTGTGACCTCACTGTTGATTTTGTCTCCCACAATTTCTCCTGGTTTCACTTTGCTGTGTATTTTTATCTGATTTTGGATCCTGATCTGGTTCTGGTTTTGTGTGTCTGGCTTTCGCTTCTTTCTGTCTCACTACTCTTTCTCATTTTGTTTAGGCCCCTGCACCTAGCTAAGAAGGGACTGACGTCCAGTAGTGGGCCGTCACTTAGGATGGATCGCTTAAGTAGTTAGGGACAGAGGTGAGATGAGGGTAGAGCAACATAACCACTTTTGAACCCTGACAAAGGTGAAGGCTTAATAATAAGCTTTATTTTCAAATGGTCATTGACCATTAATAGCCTATCTTGCACCTATGTCGCTCTTTTGTTAATAAGACATAGCTTTTATTTTTCCTTTTAAAACATTACTTTTGTGTTCAATAAACTCTAATTTAAAAATAGCAGTGTTCTGGCTTTTTTACTAGATTCGCCAGTATATCTGGATACCTCTATATTCCTGATAGGTGGCAGGCTGGTAGCCGCGTGCTGGATCCAGGCCTTTGCTGTCTGCTCTGTCCCTACTCAGATTATTATTTTTGTAAGCCACCTGGACACTGTCACTTAAAATATAACCCTCAAACGCTGCCCCCCGAAATGTTTCGACACATCCGTAGCGTCCTCAGGGGTATCGGGCAGTGTCTGTTTGTGGGCGTTGCCCAGCTCTTATAAAGCCTCCCCTGTCTGATCTCTTTGACGTCCGACCAATGTCTCCTTCACAAACCACCTACTATATTTTCTCCGCCTCACCATTCACTACTCGTTTTCATGACGTACCACCATCTGCTTGGGCCGCGCCCCCCTTTCTTCTCTCTTCTCATCTCCGCTCGTATTCTCGTGAGAGTAACTAGATCTCGCGCGTGCGCAAGCTCTTAGTCTATTTCTGAGTACTTGTTCATTGCTCATGTGCTGGATCTTAAACTGAATCTTCACTTCTTGACCATATTGCGCATGCTCCATCTATTAATACACTCTACCATCTCATATCCTATTACCACTGCAATATGATTAGTATAGATTAATAATTAGTTGTAATATGGATTGCTATGTATCCCTATGTTATGTAAACTCTTAATGCTACATGATTTATTATTGATAGACTCACTTCTAGTCATTTATATAGATTTATAACCTAACTCACCTTACTATATTGGGCCCCTAGTCTCCCATTCCCTGAAAAAATGGCACATAACACAGTAGACTCGCTGCACTTCACACACATATTCAGTGTACAGCACCTCAACCAGCTTATGTTCATTTAAAAAACTGGGTAGCTTATTTAAGAAACTAACCAGTTTATTATTATAGATGTGATCAAGTGGTTGAGATGACTTACAAGTACAGAGGCCGCCAGCCAGTATTTTGTAGTGTCTGCTGCTGTGTGAACAGATGATATCTGAATCTATCCATATGGTCGGCCCCCGAAATAGACTAAAAAGAAAAGACGTCATCACAGAAGGCCAGATTACACAAAGCTGGGCATGGGAGCAAGTATTTGTTTTTTCTTTTTTCTCCTCAGTTCACCTGCAGCACTGCTACTTGGGGTCTGTACAGAGTAAGGTGGCGACGACATTATTTAGCATTGTTATTTCTGCACCTTTGTGGATGTGTTATTTGGTCATTATATGGCACAGATATTTGGGATCTTTACTGTACAACATGTACAGTTTGGCACTGTTTAACATGGTTATATGTATACTTTTTGACACCAACAGAAGGTATGAAACAGGGCACCATACAATGTAAGGCCAGCTGTGACTAGCAGATGGAGCTTCCTGCTTTCCTTTATATTCTCCTGTCTTCAGTATGGGATCTAAGGGCTCATGTACACGGCCGTTGACTGGCAGTGCCCCTATTGTGGACTGCAAACAGCGGGACCGCAATTCACGGGCACCGGCCGTGTGCTACCCGCATCACGGATGTGGATCCATTCAATCCAGAAGGTTTGGGGGGAACGGAGGCATGGAACCCCACAGATGCACTACAGAGTGCTTCCGTGGGCTTTCTGTCCGTGCCTACACACCGCAAAAAAAGTAGTGCATGCACTACATTTTTGCGGACGGACCACGGACCCATTCAAGTTAAATGGCTCTGGATCTGTCTGCGGAATCCACATGGATGTTGCCCGTGCATTGCGGACCACAAATTGTGGTCCCCAATGCACGGAAGGGCCAATCGACGGCCGTGTGCATGAGCCCTAACACTGTACAATCGCATCTCATCCTACAGCTGCACCTCCTATTCTGAAAACAGAAGATCTGCTTCTTACTTTAGAAGCCTACAGCCTTGACCATGGTTGGTTGATGTAAGTAAACTATGATACATTTTCAACGCTTTTTAAAAACCACCTAGAAAAATAATTAAGATTAAAGGGATTATGCGATGAATGATGTAAAACTCAGATATAGTACATGACAAGCTCTTTCTAACAAACCCAGAGCCAGCCCTGTACCTCACATGGATCCAAAGACGACCCCATTCGTTACCCCAATTGCTCTGCTAGATTCTCCTCAGACTGGTAGCTAAGGGGCATGTCCTTTTTGCTGCAGCATAGAGGGTGTGTCCATTCTGCTTCAGCTTAGGGTGTGTGTCCTTTCTGTTGCAGCTCTCTCTCTATAAGTGTCAGAGCTTATTGCAGTTGAGAATGGAACGGAGCATGTGTGCCCAACTCATTAGGTGGACATGCACATTGCATGTTAAACACCAAGGGGTGCCATAATAAAGTAAATGGTTAAAAGGGGCGATTTATCAGAATTGCAAAAAGGGATGATTATTGGCTTTCAGGCCAAGGGTGTCAGTATTTCTGATACTGCGCAGTTTGTGAACTGCTCTCCTGCTGCTGTGGTGAAAGTGTATTGTGAATGGACAAAAGGCACCATTGTGAATAAGCGATGTGGAAACTGCAGAATATCACATGCACTGATATGAGAAGTGAACATCAGCTACAAAGGCGCAGGAGGATGGACCGACATGCTACAGTAGCAAGGCTTACCACCAAAATGAACCAGGGCTACCAGGACCTTACTGAGTCACTCCTGCCCATCTAGCTGTTGTCCATGCTGCACATGGCAGTTACTCTGGATATTAGCTGTTGGTCATAACAATGAGACTCGTATGTGTAGTTTTTTCATGCTGATTTATATTAAAATATAAAGTTTAAAGGCTGTACAACCTCTTTATGAGAAGTCACAAAATGCAGTACACCCTATTTTTACTAGTGTACTGTACATGAGGTGGCAAAAAAAAAATTGTCTAACATATCTAATGCTTTGCACCAAATTTACAATGATATTTGCCTTATTTTAATTTTGCACATTTTAACCTGTGATAGCATGAATTCATGCATCTTAACAAAGTATTTATAAGTCTCATTTGTAACTTCATTTTTTTCTTATTTAATTATTGTAGGATATTTTATGCACTTCAACACGAGTACAGGCAAGACTGGGGATGAAGCTATACTGGAAAGTAGACTTTTCTACCCAGCGAGAGGATTTCAGTGCCTGGAATTCTTTTACTATCATAGCGGTAATGAAAGTGACCAACTGAACATCTGGATCAAGGAATACACTGATGTTTCTCCCAATGGCAGTCTGACATTTGTCAACTCTGTAACTGGTAATTTGTCTGTCTGTCCATCTGTGAGTCTGTATGTATGCCTGTTTATGGTATATTTTTGAAGTTATGTTATTTGTTCAATTAGAATCATCAATAGTGTTGAGCGAATCGAAGCCCCCATATTTCCTCCTGATTCATGGTAGCAAATCAATTTAACCTGAAATAATGTAAAAACAAAAAAAAAATCATACTTAACTAATCCATTTGCTTGCGACGGGCCGGCCACAATCTTGCTTGAAGATTTTGCACAAAATCTCATGTGCAGTGACGTATGACGTCACCATGGGCCACATGAGATTTTGCGCCAGATCTTCAAGCAAGATGGCAACGGCTGGCCCACGATCTTGTATGAACGCAGCATCTGGGGGAACAATGACAGGGAGCAGCACAATCGCAGCTCCCTGCATTGCACCCAGTACTTAAAGAAATGTGCTTTGTGACAAAGTAATTTGTCATTAAACTAATTGTTTTGTAAAATTCAGCCGAATCAAAATTTTCAATAATTTGCTCATCTCTAATCATCAATATTGTGACCTCTGTAACCTTTTATGACACAATGGGTTGCTAGGAGGGACTTTTGCTGCCTGTCAACTTAAACAGAAAGAGGACAGAAGACGTGAATATGAGCATACAAAACTTTCCCTTCTCTCTTTGTAAATATTCTAAAACACCATAATTTGCCCAAAAATCCATAAAGAGTAATGCAGTAAACATAAGACAATGTTGCATTGAAACAGAACTCCATGGGCAACGTATAAAAGATCTGAACAACAGAAAATATACAATCACTGTATGATAAATTATATAATTTTGTTAAACTGAGTTTTGTACACTAGGCAAAGACATGCTGGGTCAGAAAAGGGCCTTCCCTGAATTGATGTAACAAAGCTGAAAGCTACTATTGTCCAGTACAAAGTCTAATAGTGGCAGGCTCCAACTGGCCTAGTGAGGTATAGGTGAATCCCATGTTGGGCCCCTAGTCTCCCATTCCCCGCAAAAATGGCACATAACACAGTAGACTCGTTGCACTTCACACACATAGTCAGTGTACAGCACCTCAACCAGCCTATGTTCATTTAAAAAACTGGGTAGCTTATTTAAGAAACTACTGTAACCAGTTTATTATTATAGATGTGATCAAGTGGTTGAGATGACTTATAAGTACAGAGGCCGCCAGCCAGTATCTTGTAGTGTCTGCTGCTGTGTGAACAGGTGATATCTGAATCTATCCATATGGTTGGCCCCCGAAATATATTTTACTGGTGGGCCCTAGGCACCCCAGTCCGACACTGAGCGGCGGTATGCTTTATTCCACCTGACACTTTTGTGACTTTTTTATGCCAGGAAAGTGGTATTGGGGGGGATGAGAAATTCTTTTTTAATGCCTTGGCGATTTTCTGCCTCTCCTTCCTGCTCCAAAAGGGCAGTCTCTGTATAACCCAGCCTTGTCCTGTGTGGCTGCTGCATCAAGGACTGCAGCGGTCACATGGGGCAAGACGTCATCACAGAAGGCCAGATTACACAAAGCTGGGCATGGGAGCAAGTATTTGTTTTTTCTTTTTTCTCCTCAGTTCACCTGCAGCACTGCTACTTCGGATCCGTACAAAGTAAGGTGGCGACGACATCATTTAGCATTGTTATTTCTGCACCTTTGTGGATGTGTTATTTGGTCATTGGGATCTTTACTGTACAACATTTACAGTTTGGCACTGTTTAACATGGTTATATGTATACTTTTTGACACCAACAGAAGGTATCACACAGGGCACCATACAATGAAAGGCCAGCTGTGACTAGCAGATGGAGCTTCCTGCTCTCCTTTATATTCTCCTGTCTTCAGTATGGGATCTAAGGGCTCATGTACACGGCCGTTGACTGGCAGTGCCCCTATTGTGGACTGCAAACAGCGGGACCGCAATTCACGGGCACCGGCCGTGTGCCACCCGCATCATAGATGTGGATCCATTCAATCGATCATCAATATTAAAAGGATTTTGAGAACACAGGATCTATGGTTATAAAGCAGCCCATTTTGTGTTCTACCTGGAATGAAAATCAATAAGCGTACTTATACAAATCTAACAGATACAGCTACAAGCCAGGGTGGGCAGCAATAAATGGCACAGAACACAGTCTAAATGGGTTGCTCATATATTGTTTTTGCTACCATTGACGTCAATGGGAGCAGCGTTCCAGTGACAAGCTCTATCCACTATACAGTTGACAGTGGATTGTAGTCTTCCAGCGCAGGAGCTATACCCAAACAGCCTATGAGCTACTACCTTTTGTGAAAAAATAAGACACAACCATAACAAAATGTATGCATAACAATGTATGCAATGCTAGCAGTCTTTCCCTGCAAACATCTCTCCACTCTCAGTGGTCAAGGCCATCAGGGTACTCACCTCTCCTGCTACACTGTGGTCTGTGTCACTTGCAACAACCACCTCGCCTCCTTCTTCCTGCTTGTGTATGCACTCTCCCTAACTCTTAAGGGGCCAGCATGTGCATGGGATAATATGTCCCCAGACTATTACAACAGTTCCTTGGGGTATGTATGGCACCTTCCCCCTATGGAATGTAATGTTCCTAGCTTGTCTAGTTCGCTTGAAGGTGTTTCTGCAACTGTGTATTCTAATCTGTGTCTAGATCTCTCCCTGATAACTGTATGAACCCTGTGACACCTGTCCTGTCCATGGGTCCACAGTAGCACATGCTGGTTTACAATTCACAAGAAAGTAAAAGTAAGATGTGAACAGCCCTTTTGTCAATTCCAAATGACTAAACATAAACACCTTCACAAATGAACAGGAACAAGCAAGCTGTGGTAGTTCTAAGGAAGATTAGCCAGTTGTTTACTGCCCATAGAGTTAAAGGGGATGCGCAAGATATTTTTTTTTAAAACCCAGCGGGATCTGTCAAAAGATCTATACTTACCTACACCCTGCTACTCTTTTCTGGTTTTGAGGTTCCCACCCTGTCTTCAACAGACTTCGGATCAACTTCTCTGTGAACAGGCCAAAGAGTGGCCTCAGCTTTGATGTGTTCCCAAGTATCATGTGACCCAACAGTGACCCAAGAGTGCCAATGAGCCAGAATACAGCTGCAGATATCTCTTTACAGGTCCTCCTGAGTGTGAGGGGAATTTAAAAAAATGTGGACCACACCTTTAAGGCCAGGTGTAGCAGCTAAAGTGCAGCAGTTATGTGGATATGATTGCATTTTTACCACAAATGACAGCATTTTTAGAATGTTTGATTAAAGGGGTATTATGGTTGTGACACGTTATCCCCTATAGAAAAGAGGATAACTATTAGATCAGTCCTACCAATGGGAGCTCCCACTGATCATTAGAATGGGGACCCCATGGAGACCCCAAAATTGAATAGAGTGCCCTCGGGCAAGCATGGAGCCACTCCATTCATTTATAAGGGAGTTTTTGAGATAGCTGAGTACAGTGCTCCATATTATTTTATTACACAATATGGAAACCCTATAGGGGAGATTTATCAGGTCCTGCGCTTCAGAATTTTACCTTTATACATAATAAAGAATACATAGAATGTTTTAGCATTTTTACAACACTCCAATAAGCATAAAAAAGAAATTCAAAATTGAAAATAAACGAGTGGAATCAATATTGTCAGCCTGAATTTTTTTCTGAACAACTTATCCAAAACATTTTTTACAAACAAATTAGAAAACCATAATGAATTATAAAAATTACAAATAATACAAATCTATAGCTCAGTATACTGATATGACTTACTATTACAATTACTGTGAGCTGTAAAATGATAATTACACAATGGTCTACTCAAGTACCAGTAGCCTAAAAAATAATGGACATATCAATTTTATTTTCACAGACAATGGAAAAAAGCCCCTTATGTTTACATACTATTCAGGAATTTCTAGACAGTTGGTAACCCCAATCAGCATTTCTAAACAAAAATATAAGTTTTAAAAATATGCCAAATTTAACATGCAACTAGAGATGAGTAAAGTTTTTTTTTTAAAAAAAATCGATTTGGATGCTTTGCCACGTTTTTTCAAGAAATTTGCTTCTTTCTGAATAAATTTGTCACAAAGTGCGTTAAATCAGCTATATCCCAGCCTGCAGGGAGAGTGTATATCACAGTATATTGCAGCAACATGCATAGCTAGTCCTTTCTGAAACAGTTACTGTGCATCACTATGACAGTATATGGACATGAGCAACGACGTGCAGGCCACCAATAATCCTAGCAAACCCCTAGCTAAACCAAAAGAAAAGCATACAGCAGGCTTTAGTAAAAGGACAAAATGCTGTTCGCCCCTCAAAGACCTGTGTCCCATTGACTCTTTAGTGGAACAAAAGAATTACATGGCGGCAGTGCCAATAATGTAGTGGGGGGGAAAAAAAGGTTATTTTTAGCTTTTGTTAGCTGTAGAATGACTGTGCGTCACTATTAGGCTCAGTTCACACTTCACTTATTTGCTTAGTTAAGGGTCCAAAACATAGAATAGGTGCAGATCTTTTCATGATACCTTATCTGAGAGGAGGATTGGCTTCTGATTTTGGCTTACCATACAGTAGCTGCTGGAATTAATTGACCAAATAACTGAAGTGTGAACTCAACCTTACAGGTCAATGTTAGCGCCAGATATAATGTACTTAAAGGGTTTCTACAGTTTTTAAAAACTGATGATCTATCCTCTGGATAGATTATCAGCATCTGATCGGCGGGGGTCCGACACCCGGGGCCCCCGCCAATCAGCTGTTTGAGAAGGCAGCGGCGCTGCAGTAGCGCCTCGGCCTTCTCAGTGTTTACCGCAGGCCCAGTGACGTCACGACTAGTATCACTGGCCTGGGCGGGGCTAAGCCCTGTTCACATGAACGGAGCTTAGTCCCGCCCAGGCCAGTGATAGTAGTCGTGACGTTACAGGGCCTGCGGTAAACACAGAGAAGGCCGCGGCGCTCCTGCAGCGCCGCTGCCTTCTCAAACAGCTGATCGGCGGGGGCCCCGGGTGTCGGATCCCCGCCGATCAGATGCTGATGATCTATCCAGAGGATAGATCATCAGTTTTTAAAAACTGCAGAACCCCTTTAACCATGCAGTGGCCCAAGATTCTACTAGATAGATTCCCATAGATTGATAGATAGCCTGTTCTGTTAGCCACTGATTCTACTAAAGTGGGAAAGAGCTGTCTCATTTTATACCATCTTCTGCTTCCACCTAGACTAATAGATAACCTATTTTGTTAGCCACTAATACAAGTAGTGGCCCAGTCACAGAGTGGGGAAGGTGTCAGAAGTAAGTTTGTGTTGACATCACTGTATATTTTTCCCTTCTTCTGATCTATCAGAAGAACCACCCCAAAAAAACAAAAATAAATGATCCTGTCTTTTGAGTATCCGTCTTCACATGGTTAGTATTTGGTCGGTAATTGTTCAGTATTTGTGAGGTAAAAACAGGAGTGGGTCCAAAACAGAGATAATATGTGAAGGGAACATTTGCATGTCTTCTGCTTTTGGCTTCGAAATTATGATGAAATGATCGAGCCCAACGGACAGGATCTGTTGTGTTTTTTATTTTTCAGCTCTTCTGATAGATCAGAATAAAGGTAAAATAAACAGTGATTTAAACAAGGCCAAACAGGGACACTAGTGGCCCCAGAACAAACTGGTGAGGGTGGCAACAGCATGAGGAATCAACATAGTGCCCCTATTACAGAGTGGTGAGGGTGGCAACAGCATGAGGAGTCAACATAGTGGCCCAGTCACAGAGAGGGGAGGGTGGCAACACCATGAGGAGTCAACATAGTGGCCCAGTCACAGAGTAGGGAGGGTGGCAACAGAACTGGCAGTAACAGTATAAGATGGTGGCATAGGAGAAGATAGCAGCAGAGAAAGCAGCCGTGTGGCATCAAGCGGGTGGCATCATCAGAATAGTGGTTGCTGCAATGTTCTGGTGTACAGTCAGAACATTACTGCCAGTATGATCTAGCCCGATGCATCAGGCACTCGTGCTGGTCCAAGCATGATTCGTCTTTATAAAGGTTAATCTCTCAACATTTTGTGTTGAAAGACATGTTCTCTTTTGGGTAATTATGCCCAATGCGATAGTAGCTGAGTTTCATCCCACTCAGCAGGTGTAAAAAAGGCTCCCATTTTGGCCCGGTTGCGATGGTCTAACATTGTGAAGAGCCAGTAGTCATCCCTCTGTTGAATGGTGATAATGCGGCTGTCACTACGCAAGCAACTCAGCATGCATACTGCCATGGTGTGTTATGGTTATCTGCCTGGTCTTCCTCATCATCCTCCAGCTCCTCCTGCTCCTGCTGTTACTCTCCTGTTGCTTGGGCAGAAAAACCAGTTCAGCCCGCACAGGGATCAGGTGGCTATGAGATGTAGGTGACATGTCTCCTGTCCCTTGGCCAGCCAGATTTATCAGCATCTGCTCCAGAACATGAAGGAGTGAAATGACATCATTCATCCGGTAGTCCTAGCGACTGACAAATAAAGTGGCCTCCTCAAATGGCCTGAGCAAACGGCAGGTGTCATGCATGAGCTGCCACTGTCTAACGTCAAAGTTACACAGGGGAGTATCCCTGTCTGCCTGCATCATTAAGTTCCAACGTGCGGAAATGTCACATATGAGTTGATATTGGGGAACACCACTCTGCCTTTGCAGCTCGAAGAGGGTGTGTTTTGTACCGTAAGAATGGCTGAAATGCATGCACAAGTTCCTGGCCATTTTCAAGATGTCTTGAAGTTGGATGGAAGACTTCAGGAACCGGGGTACAAATCACAGCATGAAAACGTGGAGGCGGCATTGCCATCATCTGGACAAAGTGCTGTTGTGGCTGGGCAGGAACCAAATTTACAAAGTAAAGTACATATATTGTGTATTGAACTGTACTAGACACCGACAGGCTCAAGGACTGGCCCACCTTCTGCTGTACATTTGTATGCAGGGCTGGATCAGCTTTTTCAGAGAAGTAGTGGCTGCTTGGGACTCTCCACCTTGGCTCGACACAAGCCATCAGTCTTCTGAAATGTGCAGTCAACCACATGGAAAGGGTGTGATTGTAGTACAGGGGTAGGCAACCTCCGGCACGCCAGCTGTTGTGAAACTAGTACAACTCCCAGCATGCATACTTGCTATGTTCTTCTCAGAACTCCAATAGAAATTAATCGAGCATATTGGGAATTGTAGTTTCACAACAGCTGGAGTGCCAAGGGTTGCTGATCCCTGTTGTAGTACCAGCAATTTGGCCAGGAGCACATTCAGCTTCTGCACCGTTGGATGAGTGCACTTATACTCTTATTTCTTTGCAATTGCCTTGTTGATCGATTGCTGGTGAAAAGCGTGATGAGGAGTAGGAGGTGGAGGAAGAGCATCAGGACCTGTAGACAATGGGAAGAAAACACAGCTCCCTTCTGCTTTGGTGGTGAAGCCTTGACTGCTGGAAAAGGAGTGTGGGCCGCTGGAAGATGCTTCAGGCTGTACCACTACATTAGCGCCACGGTTTTCCCATCACTTTCTGGTGATGCTCCATGTGTTAACGCAAGGCCGTGGTGCCAACATTGGCTCCCTGGCTGCGTTTCACCTTCTGCCCCCAGATCTTACATACATCCATGCTGATGTCTTCAAGCAACTTGATTAAAAATTCCCACACAGGCAAGTATGGCATTTTACATCCACCACTCCATGCTGACTGCCTGCCACTGCCTCTATGAAGCTGTGCACCACTAGTTGTTTTTGGACAGGTAGACTCCTGAATAGCAGATGGTCTATCCTGGGCACGTTTGGCTCCAGATCTCACCTTACTGCCGCCCTGCTGGCTCACGGCCACGCCTGCACGCGTGGGCAAGCTGCCACCCTCACCGCCTTATGATGATGAAGCCCCCTCTTCACCCAGCTTCTATGTGTGATCGGCTACATCATCATCCACTACTGTCTGCTCGTCACTTATGTCACTCTTACCAGTCTCATGGCCGCATCGCTGACCGCTCGCAACACCTGCTCCCATGCAACTGTAATCTTCGCTACTTGTGTGCCTACAGGAGGAAGCAGCAGACCTCTCCTCCAAATCTGGGCTGGCCAGTAGCTGCTGACTGTCCTCAATAATATCTTCCTCACTGAAAAGTGGAGCAGAGCCGGTGGCATACATTACTTCCCTGGCAGAAGGAGCAGCAAAGAAAAGAGGCAGGTTCAGAACAGCACAGGGCACAGGGCTTGCCAAGTGTGGTGTCAAAGGAACCAACTGACTTCTGGCTGTGGGTGTCTGATGTCAGTTGAGATGATGTTGAAGACCAAGACAACTATTCCAGGACAGTGGGATTGGTTGTCAAAACATGACTGCTCGATGACAATGCCAGCTCTGGCCTTTTGCTGTGGATTCTGCTACTGCCCCCTTCTTTTACTGCTACTTCTGTTGGCTCCAGCAACATTTTTGACACTGCCCATTCCATCGGAGGACCCTGGCAGCTGTCTGTTGGACATACTATATTACTGGTTTCTGCAGCTTAGTTTGCTGTTCACTAAAATTCCTAGGTCCTTTTCCATGTCAGAGTTACCCAATATTTTACCATTTAGTATGTACTGGTGACTTGCATTATTCCTTCCCATATGCATAACTTTACATTTGTCAGTGTTAAACCTCATCTGCCACATTCTGCCCAAGCCTCCAGTCTATCCAGATCCATCTGTAGCAGTGTACTGTCCTCTTCTGTGTTAATTACTTTACACAGTTTAGTGTCATCTGCAAAAAATTATATTTTACTGTGCAAGCCTTCTACAAGATCATTAATAAATACTGTATATTGAAGAGAATAGGGCCCAATACTGACCCCTGTGGTACCCCACTAGTGACAGTGACCCAATCTGAGTATGTACCATTAATAACCACCCTCTGTTTTCTATCACTAAGCCAGTTACTTACCCACATACAGACATTTTCTCCCAGGCCAAGCATTCTCATTTTATATACTAACCTCTTATGTGTCAAATGCTTTGGAGAAGTCCAGATATACGACATCCATTGATTCGCTGCGGTCCAGTCTAGAACTTACCTCCTTATAGAAACTGATTAAATTGGTTTGACATGACCGATCCCTCATGAAGCCATGCTGATATGGAGTAATTTGCTTATTTTCATTGAGGTACTCCAAGATAGAATCTCTTAGAAAACCCTCAAACAGTTTACCCACAACAGATGTTAAACTTACTGGCCTATAGTTCCCGGGCTCGGTTTTTGGACCCTTTTTGAATATTGGCACCACATTTGCTATGCGCCAATCCTGTGGAACACTCCCCGTCAGTATAGAGTCCTTAAATATCAGAAATAAGGGTCTGGTGATGACATTACTTAATTCTCTTAGGATACGGGGGTGTATGCCATCCGGTCCTGGCGATTTGTCTATTTTAATCTTTTTAAGACGCAGTTCTACTTCTTCCTGGGTCAGACAGGGCACTTTTAATGGGGAATTTACTTTTATATTCTGCATTTCATCTGACAGTTTATTTTCCTCAGTGAATACAGTGGAGAAAAAAATATTTAGTAGCTTTGCTTTCTCCTCATCGCTCTCTGCAACTCCCCCCTCATTACTCTGTAAGGGGCCGACACCTTCAGGTTTATACTTTTTACCATTTATATAATTAAAGAATAGAGATGAGCGAGTACTAAAATGCTCGGGTGCTCGTTATTCGAGTCGAATTTTTCCCGATGCTCGGGTGCTCGTTTCGAATAACGAACCCCATTGAAGTCAATGGGAGACTCGAGCATTTTTGCAGGGGACCAAGGCTCTGCCTAGGGAAGGCTGGGTGAAAACCTGGAAACCTCAGAAAATGATGGAAACACCACGGAAATGGACAGGAAACAGCAGGGGCAGCATGCATGGATGCCTCTGACGCTGCCTAATCCCACCATTACCCCAAATTCTCAGGCAACAGCCTGGTGGTTACCCTTATGGCAATTGTGCTCACCCAGACCAAGAAAGGCGAGGCAAATACCCATCACATGTTAGGGAAGCACCCAACTAGGTGCAATGAAGGTCCATCACCACCTGCAGGTGACACCACTGCTCATGCTGGCACTGCAGCTGACATCAAGTTTAGTATCTGTTCTTATCAGTTGCTGTGGCTGTTGGTGGTAAAGTGGTGAGCATAGCTGCTTCCCAAGCAGTTGACCCGGGTTCGATTCCCGTCTATCGCAGGAGGCAATTAAAAGAAGATCTAAAAAAAAATCATTACAATATCTAATACGTCCCCTACCCGGGTAAATTGTTTGGAGAGAGGGCCTGTAGGTGGGGGGGAAGGAGGTTTTGCTGGAAGAGCCAGAGGAGTGCCCCCTGGGCTAGCGTGTGTGGTGGTGATAACAGCCGGATGGATTTAGAATGACGACGCAGGACCCCAACTTAAAAATTTAGCATCAACCAGTACAGTCGTAAATTATGAAATTGATCAAGTGTGGTATGTCTTCTATGTATACTACTCAGTTTAATACTGTATATGGCAGCTATCTGGAAAAATAGTTTGGAGAGAGAGAAAGATAGGACAAAGACGTAAATTGTTTGGAGAGAGGGCCTGTAGGTGGGGGGGCAGGCTGGGGGGAAGGAGGTCGAGCTGGAAGAGCCAGAGGAGTGCCCCCTGGGCTAGCGTGTGTGGTGGTGACAACAGCCGGATGTAGTTAGAATGACGACGCAGGACGACAACTTAAAAATTTAGCATCAACTGGTACAATTGTAAATTATGAGCTCGATCAAGTGTGGCATGACTTTTAAATGGATATTGCATGTGGTCACGTACTCCCTGGAACCCCATAGTCACCCCTTCTCTGATGTGCTAGCCCAGAACATTCTCTGCCCCAATTCGCAAGACCTTTTGCTGTTTCCGTGTGCTGATAGTGGGGATTTACCAGTGTTGTCTGAGGAGGTGGTGGACAATGGCGAGACACAGGTGTCAGGGGTGAGGCAGTTGTATAGGAAGCAAGTTACAGTGGGGACTCCTTGGGGCGACTTTCTCATGATGGGACAGATTCAACTTGGGTGGATCAGGCACAGGAATAGATCAATTTTTTTGTGTTTATTTAACTTTTATTTAGCAAAAATAACCAGAGATATTTATTCGTTATCTTCTCTGCGCAGTCTGGCGTTGGGGTTCGTCATTTTGATGGCGAGCTGTGCCGCTCTCTCCACAATGGTTCTTAGATGGAGACGTTGTCGGCGATTTCAGCACAGAAGGACTTGTTGCTCATCAACAGAACCTCGAGCTCCTTGACATTGTGGACCAGGAATTTGCGGGTGGACCAGGAATTTGCGGAACCCTGTTGGCAGCATGTGTTTGGTCTTCTACTTGCTACCGTATCCAATGTTGGGCAATATAGATACGCAGGTAATATTATTTTTCACACCTATCCCAAAAATAAAAATTTACGCAGTTTGCGCAAATAAAACTGGAAACTGGAATTGGAGAGAGGGCCTGTAAGTGGACCTCCAGAAAAATTGTTTGGAGAGAGGGCCTGTAGGTGGAACTCCGGAAAAATTGTTTGGACAGAGGGCCTGTAGGTGGACCTCCGGAAAAATTGTTTGAAGAGAGGGCCTGTAGGTGGACCTCCGGAAAAATTTTTTGGAGAGAGGGCCTGTAGGTGGACCTCTGGAAACATTTTTTGGAGAGAGAGGGCCTGTAGGTGGACCTCTGGAAAAATTGTTTGAAGAGAGGGCCTGTAGGTGGAACTCCGGAAAAAATTGTTTGGAGAGAGGGCCTGTAGGTGGACCTCCAGAAAAATTGTTTGGACAGAGGGCCTGTAGGTGGACCTCCGGAAAAATTGCTTGAAGAGAGGGCCTGTAGGTGGACCTCCAGAAAATTTTTTTGGAGAGAGGGCCTGTAGGTGGACCTCTGGAAAA
>ONZH01015774.1:0-70200 GCA_900303285.1 Rhinella marina
GAAAAATAGTTTGGAGAGATAGAAAGAGAGGAAAAAGACGTATTTTTAAAAGTGACGTTTAGTATAGATCAGTTAAAGAGAAAGAAAGGATTTTATGAAATTGATTTGTATCACTCAGAGCAAAAAAACGTATTTTTTTAATCTCAGTGCATAGTCACGTGCAGTATAGATCAATTACACAGAAACAACAGATTGTGGTCTGTGCACACTGAGGTGCTGGACTGTAACTCACAGAATTGAGTTGCCCACGCCCACGCCCTCGTCCTCGACCCTTAGCCCTGGGGTTCAACATTTTCTGTATATAAGTGTATTATATATACCAAAAAAAAAAATGGGCCTGCTGTACTGAAACCCACAAACTTGTTCAATCTGAACAAGTTAATATATAGGTGGATAAGTTAGAGCAAAATTACGTATTTTATTACGTACCCTGCAGTATGGAGCAATTACACTGAAACTATTAGATTAGGCAGACTTGGTCTGCTTAAATGCAACCCAGACAAATGTCGCACAGAGATTTTTCTAATGTAGCTGTATCAGTGAGAGCAAAAGACCGTATTTTATTACGTGACGTACAGTATGGGTCGCCTGGACAGAAAATACGGATTGTGGTTTGTGGTGACTGGACAGCTGAACTGTGACACACAGAATGGTTCCACACAGCTGTATGAAATGGATTTGTATCACTGAGATGAGATTAAAAAAAAAAAAAAAAGTTTTTTTTTTTTTTAACATGACGTGCAGAATATATCAGAGAGCAAAATCAGCCCCTGCTGACTGTGGCTATTTTCACTGCAACCCAGAAAAATGTCGCACTTGCACTCGCACAGATTTTTCTAATGTAGCTGTATCAGTGAGAGCAAAAGACCTTATTTGATTACGTGACGTACAGTATGGGTCACCTGGACAGATTGTGGTTTGTGGTGACTGGCCAGCTGAACTGTGACACACAGAATGGTTCCACGCTGCTGCAAATATGGCGGTAGCTGCACTACTAGTGCCAGCAAGCCCAGCCACAAGCAGATAAAAAAAGGGTCTTGTAGCCCTAACAAGGGCTGTTGGGTTCTTTTAGAATCACTTCTGCCTAACACAAATCTAGTAGAACCCCCTAACACTCTCCCTGTATCACACTGCAGATCTGTCCCTAACGGCATCCAGGCAGCAACTGAGCCGAGCACCGCGGGCAGTCACTAGTATATTCCAGGGTCACCTGATCAGGCCAGCCAACCCCTGCTATCGACATGTAAGCGCCCCACGTGATGCTGGGTGTACCGCAGAGTCTCCTGGCTTGTGATTGGCTGAGTTTATAGCCGCCAGAAATTCAAAAGGCGGGAGATGCCATTTCCTCGAGCATGGCGAGATACTCGTCCGAGTAGCGAGCACTTACGAGTACCCTAATACTCGAACGAGTATCAAGCTCGGACGAGTATGCTCGCTCATCTTTATTAGACATGTAATAAACACATATTCCACATATACAGGGGTATAGTGAGTTCCCTCTGCTTCCTAGAGGGGGGAAAGAACAGGATATACAGTATGTGTGGTTTATAGTGGAATGAACATGTATTCCAAATATACAGGTGGATATTGAAATTGCATTGCTTCTTGGACATGGAGTAAGCAGCATATACTGTACACGATAGATAGATAGATAGATAGATAGATAGATAGATAGATACTTTATTAATCCCAAAGGGAAATTTAAGCACCCAGTAGCAACACACAAAACACAAAAACAAAACTGAAATATTATAAAAAAAAACATACAAATTTTAAAATAAAAAATATTACATACATCAAGAATAAAATCCATAAATAAATAAAATACATAAATGCATACATCAGCCTCCCCTCCACCCACTAGCGACCTAAAAGGGAAGAGTTAAAAAGCCTAATTGCTCTCGGAACAAAAGATCTCCTAAATCAGTAGAGCAGTTCTGTGACAACAACCTACCGCTAAACATGCTCCTGTTATCCATAATAATGTTATGTAAGGGATGCCCATCATTCTTCCTCTCAACCACCTTTACCACAGATTCCAGTTCGATGCCAATGACTGATTCGATGCCAATGTAAAGCCACGCCCTGGTCCCCATGAAGCCACACCCCTAACCACCTTGCCTTAAGCTTAGCACCAGCTCTACGGCCCCTGGGCCTCCTCCGCAAGTTGCACTGGAATGGATTATCTCTTTCCGGTGTTACCCTCTGACCACATCGCCAGCAGCTCCTCTCTCGAAAAAACAGTGTTGGTCCTGCACCCATACATGGGAACAAGTTCCATGTCCATACAAAAGAAAAAACTAACGATCAAACAAACAAAAAGACCTACTGGACAGGCTGCCATTGCTGCGGCGCCATCTAGTGTCTGTATGTGTAGTTTGTACCATGAAGAACACATATTACATAGATGCAAATTAATATTGTATTCCCTGTGCTTCTAATATAAAGATAAACTGAGTATCAGTACAGTTTATGGCGAATTGGTTGTATGATATCTAATATAAAGTATATATATATATATATATATACTGGCAGAAGGACCCGGCTTCGCCCAGGTATATTTCATCTATTTCATTTAATGTTTGTGTGTGTGTCGTTAAAAGATATCGAGAGTGACCTCTACAGCGCCCTCTCCTTTAACTGTGACCTCCACAGCAACCCGCCCCTTTAACTGTGACCTCCACAGCAGCTAGGGTGGCCACTGTTTTCAACCCAGAGAGCCAGACCTCACCGGCCATGCCACCAAACGTAAAGCCACGCCCTCGGTCCCCATGAAGCCACAACCCTAAACATGAGCCCACGCCCCCTGACTCCTTGAAGACACAGAGGAGAAGCTGTCTGAGCGTGAGCTACTGAAAGGGTAAACATCCCTGAGTCCGTCCAGGCACTGCGCCGGACGGAGGACAGAAAGCCAGAAAACTGGACTGTCCAGCTTAAAACCGGACGTCTGGCCACCCTAACAGCAGCCTGCCCCTAGGGTGGTCAGAGGTCCGGTTTTAGGCTGGACAGTCTGGCTCTCTGACTCCCTGTTCTCCGTCCGGCATGGGGCCTGGACAGAGGACAGGGATGTCCTTTTAAACAGCTCACTGTCAGACAGCAGCACTGTGCAGTCTGATCATGAGCTGCAGGGTGAAAATCATACTCCCTCCCACCACTGCAGCTGAAAGAAGATGATTTTTACCTTCATTTTTTCAATCCCCGTCGGCTGCGGAGTGGAACGGGGCGTGCCTTAGCTGGACCTGGGGGTGGGGCTTTTAAGTCCTTCTTTTGAGGGTGGTCTGGATTACAGGTCGATGCCATGGTAATTTATGAGGAAACACAGAGGGTAGCAGTGGAATAAAACAGCTTTTGTTACTACTGAACGGTAAATATGTGAAATTTAAATCATATTAGGTAATGATTGATGATGAGTTAGTCTAAAACATAAGGTATATTTATGGTAACCGGAATACCCCTTTAACAGCGTCATCCCCAGCGCTCTGCCCCTTTAAAGCAGACCTACAGCAATGAAGGAAAATAGCTGGGTTGTTATGGAAACCTGGTGTGTGGAGACTAACTGCCTGCGAGCTTCTGTTGGCTGATAAGGGTCATGTGACCAAGCTTCTATTGGCTAATGCATTTTTTTGAGAATATCTCAGGAACGGTACGTCCTGGAGAGCTGAGACCCGTTCTAAAACCTTCCCGGACACCTGATGTACCTGTGTGCCAAATTTCATGATTGTACTGCGACGCGTGCGAATTGCTTTAGCGGGCAGTACACCACCATACATACTACCACATACATAGACTTCAGCTTTATATATTAGATTATAGATATAGTTTATGTAGACCACCAGCTAATATCAGATAGTCCAAATGTGTCAGCATCAACAGTTGTGCAGCACAGAGTGGAGACTGGAGAGTGGTCAGTGGTAGTTTTGGTCATATGCAAAATATATAAAATATATTCATTGAATCTGAATTGGGAGGGGTCTTCTTCTTTTGGGGCTCTTATCTGAGGTCTGGGGGTCATTCAAACTGGAAGTCTGCTCTGAAGTTTGAATGGGAGGGTCCCTATTCATAATGGGGCTTTGATCTGAGGTCTGGTGAGTCATTCGCATTGGGGGTCTGATCTGAGTCTAATGGAGGGGTCTTATTGATACTCTGAGGTATGGGAATCATTCAAATTCAGGAGTCTAATCTGGGGTTTGAATGGGGGGTTTATTCATATTGGCGCTTGATCTGAGTTGTGATTGGGGTTCACTCACATTGGGCTCTGAGCTGAGGTCTGATTGTGGGTCTGATCTGAAGTCTTATTGGGGTCTTATTAACATTGGGGTCTGATCTGAGGTCTTATAGGGGTCTTATTGACATTGGGAGTCTGATCTGTGGTCTTATATGGGTCTTATTGACATTGGGAGTCTGATCTGAGGTCTTATAGGGGTCTTATTGACATTGGGAGTCTGATCTGTGGTCTTATATGGGTCTTATTGACATTGGGAGTCTGATCTGAGGTCCTTATTGGAGGTCCTATTAACATTGGGGCTCTAAGCTGAGGTCTGATTAAAATTGGGTGTCTGATTGGTGGTCTGATCTGAGGTATAATTATCTTATTATCCTCCTCTAAAACCTAGGTGCGTCTTATAGGGCAAAAAATACGGTAGTTAATAGGGTTGGGACCAAGTAGAATAAACAATACCTCCGTTATGGTAAAAAACAATGAAGTATACTGCAAAAATTATTTATGTGGCATTTAAAATAGTTTTTAATAAAGGTCTTCAAAAGCTTAGGTACACTTTAAACAGGGCGAGAGCTACATAATAGAGCCAGCACTCACAAGTGATGTCATGGGCACAGCGCTTGTCCCCATACCACCACTTTGACACACTATTACATCAATTTGCAGGAACTATGAATTTCTCTTGACATATACACAGTCAAGTCATTACTATGACCACCAGCTAATATCCAGAGTAACCGCCATGTGCAGCACAGACAGCAGCTAGACAGGCTGGGAGTGACTGTAATGTCCTGGTTGTCACAGGTATCTGGAGCCATGCTGACTGCAGTGCATCTCACAACTGCTGGAGGTTGGAAGGATCCATACAGTGAACATGATGATCAAGTAGGTCCTACATATGCTCAACTGGGTTCAAGTCTGGGGAATTAGGGACTAGGGTAGTACTTGAAAGTCTTGGTCATGCTCTTCTAAAAAATGTCAGACATTTCTAACCGTGTGACATGTCACATTGTCTTGCTGGAAGATCCCATCCTCCCCAGGAAAGGCAATCAGCATGTATGGATGTACGTGATCTGCAAGGATGGATTAATACCCAAGATTGCCTTCCATGTGGAAGGTTGAGATTGCCTTCCATGTGGATGACTAGTTCCACAGAATGCCATGAATACATTTCCCATACCATAATGCTGCCAGGATTTATTGTTTCATGGAGGCAGCACTCCCCACAGCTTGCAATGCCTACCTTTCTATTGTAGGTTATGGGGAGCATAGCCTCTATAAGCCATAAAAGAGGGGCGGCTATACTTCTCATACCTCAAAACTTTTTGGGCGGTCAAAGAGGGACACTTATGGTTCATTGTGTGAAAGATCATTTTTTCCTGCATATTTATACACTTCAATAGCGCAAAAATTATTGGAATATAGAAATTTCTAAAATCCAAATTGCACCAAATTGAAAATTAATATACAAGGCAAGCTGTAATATATAGATAGGGACCAGGCAAACACTTTGAGGATCAATATTGTAAATGTAATTAAGTAAATAATTAAGTATTTTCTAGACCTGAAATGAAAAAGAGGGACGTTTAAGGAGCAAAGAAGGACAGAGGGACTTGGGTCAAAAAAAGAGGGACACTTGGGAGGTCTGCTTTCTGGAGCACAGAAACCCTTTAATTATGTATCCAGGCATAGTGCTATACGTACAGACATGATCAGGGGCGGATTGGCCATGGAATCTACAGGGAAACATCCCAACGGGCTGATGCCCAGGGGGCTGCTTAAGCCCTCCTCTCGGCTGCCAGACAGAGAAGTAATGGTCAACGCTCCCATTAAAGCGGACCTTTCACCGCTCCTGAAATGCCTGTTTTAATAGCTTTATGCATTCCCCATGTAATAACAATTCTGGAACATCTATTCTTATGTCTGTATGTTGTGCCATTCCTTTATTATTTCTACTAGACGTTATGAATGCATTGCTAGCAGTCTGCAGTAAGGGTACAGAGGGGAGGTAACCAGTTGGGGTGTGTCCCTGCACAAACACATTCTATCCAATCAGTGCTTCCTTTATCAGTCTGTGCAGGTACACACCCCCAACTGGTTACCTCCCCACTGTACCCTTACTGCAGACTGCTAGCAATTCCTTCATAACTTCTAGTAGAAATAATAAAGGAATTGCACAACATAGAGACATAAGAATAGATGTTCCAGAATCGTTATTACATGGGGAATGCATGAAATGATTAAAACAGACATATCAGGAGAGGTGAAAGGTCCTCTTTAATGCTGGGAGGGACACCTGAATTCAACTATATTACCATCCTGAGGCAACTGGAGTAGGAGGAAAGAACATGACAGCTGGTGCTAGCCACCACAGAGGAGCAGATAATTGGGAGGTTTTATGTGCTGCTGGAGCATTATTTTGTGATGCACTGTGGTATTTGGCTCTGCTGGGGCAGTATTTTGTGCAGCAATATAGTATTGCTGGCCCCACCTACATCATAGGGTCAGTTTTTTCCAGGATCCCACTCCACCCCAGCTCTGCTGCACCTAGTCTATAACATGCGAATAGGCACCAAGGGCAAAAAACACTCCGTTTAGAGCTGACTTTGAAATTAGCTGCCACCAGGGTTTATTTTTATGGGTGTGCGATTATTGAAGATACATGCTGTGGGTACAATAACAATAAATGATGATGCAATTAGAAGTAGATGTATACATGTTCTATAAAGATGGACAGTGGTCTCTAATAAAAATGTATTTCAGTTAGCCTATAAAACCCCAGAGCAAAAATAGTGTGCTTCCGATAATATACTGTATATCAAGCAATTTGAACTATCAAAAGCACTTTGGCTATGTAATATACAGTACATGCCACTAGAGGGCAGCGTCTACACGCATTTCTAAAAGTGATGCCCACGTTTTTCCTTCAGTATTAGGGCTCATACACATGACCATGTTTAGCGGTAAATTTCAGATCCGCAAAATACGGATACTGGCCATGTGTATTCCATAATTTATGGAACGAAACAGCTGGCCCCTAATAGAACAGTCCTATCCTTGTCCGTAATGCAGACAATAATAGGACATGTTCTTTTGTGGAACGGCCATGAGGACATACAGACGAGGAATGTACAAGGAAACATTTCCGTCTTTTTTATTTGCAGCCCCATTGAAGTGAATGGTTCTGCATTCAGGCCGCAAAAAATGTAACGGACACGAAAAAAAAATGTTCATGTACATGAGCCCTTATGCTTATCACCCACGCAGTTTTGTATTGTCCTTAATTCATTTATCCAGCATGCAATGTAACAGACTTGATATTTACAAAAGATAGATATTACACTAGACAGATAATGTACTCCAGATAGATAGATAGATACAGATATATCTTGGACAACCCTTGTAATATATACAAATGTAGCAAATGTTAACTTTACATTTAAATGGAGCCTTTAGCACTTTTGACAATGCAAGCTGAAGTCAGCGCAAGGAAGGGACTGGGGAGAGCAGGACAAATATATTTTTTATAAATCTTTTATTATCAGGGGTAGTGTGAATATGAACTTTTATTCTGCCATATTCTGCTATTATAAGTGGTCAGGAGGCGGAGCTTCACTGTGAAGTGCTCCACTCTCTGCACTTAGCTGCTTCATAGCCCTATACCTCTGCTTTGAGCGACAGCTATAGCAGTCTCCTGGCTGGATTTTACATCTGTCACTTCGATCGGAGTGGAGGGATTGTGAGGCAGTTCAAAGCAGAGACCAAGAGGTTTTTGGGGCTACCAATATTGATCACCTATTCTTAAGATAGATTATCAATATTAGATTGGGTGTGGTCTGGCACCTGCTGCCCCCCACCAATTAGCTGTTTGCGGAAGGAATTAACACAGAGAACGGAGCAGAAGAAGACCACCCTGTTTTCTGTGTAGTGGTCATGCTGGATACTGAAGAAAAGAAGAGCTTTTCTTGGTCACTCTTTTTGTCTCCTTCACAGGTGCAAAAAAATCAGATTTCTCCGGTTGCTTATGAAGAATTAGTAAATTTATTCGTTCCAAACAAACATATAAAATAATAGTATAAAATAATAATAAATAAAGGACAACGCGTTTCGGAGGACTGTGGCCTCCTTCTTCAGGTCCAAAAGTGTATATGTCTAAATAGTACACCAGCACACATATATATAGTGTATACCATGGGAGGAAACCGCCAAAATTGTGACACGGGGGGGAGGGGAAACCCCCAGTGGAAAAACACCCCCATATGTTTAAACTCAATAAACCAAATAAGATACAATTTAGGAGGAATGTTCAATCCAAATCATCCAATAGACGCTGCTAGACTACTAGAAATTGTTATTAAAACCTAGAACAGGACACTTATCACAGCGGAGGCAAACGGTCATGTGACCCTCGACAACATGTCACGTGACCCGTTGCCTAAGAGACACAATGCATTACGGAAGTGACCCGGTAGAGGAGGCGGTCACGTGTACTCCTATATGTTTTCCCGGGGAGACGCGTCTCCACGGAAGCGCACCACGTGACCGACGTAACACCGATCACGTGGTCTACATCTTCATTTTCCTGAGAGATGCGTCTCCAGGACTACATACCACGTGACCGCCTCCTCTACCGGGTCACTTCCGTAATGCATTGTGTCTCTTAGGCAACAGGTCACGTGACATGTTGTCGAGGGTCACGTGACCGTTTGCCTCCGCTGTGATAAGTGTAGACATATACACTTTTGGACCTGAAGAAGGAGGCCACAGTCCTCCGAAACGCGTTGTCCTTTATTTAATATTATTTTATACTATTATTTTATATGTTTGTTTGGAACGAATAAATTTACTAATTCTTCATAAGCAACCGGAGAAATCGGATTTTTTTGCGCCTGTGAAGGAGACAAAAAGAGTGACCAAGAAAAGCTCTTCTTTACTTTATTCTATTGGACTTCCTTAAGTAAGTGGCAACTACTTCAATGGACACTTCTCCTATGGCAGCAGATCCTACTCTGGCAACTACAACCACACGCTGATACATCTACAATAGAGTTGCGCCTATTACAGCGCAACTCCAACAGGTGAGCTCCTAGAGTTCTGTATGTATAAGTTTTAAAAAAACTGTACTGCCCTATTTTGCGCTCTCTATTTTTTATCAGAGTTATTCTGAATACGCCTATCTTCCCATGCTGGATACTGAAGCACAGCTCCTTTCTAGTGAATGGTACAGCTGATGTGCAGAGAAAACAGTGAAGGTGAAGAAAAGATTTGTTCTCAGGATCAGGGGGTGGTCCCAGAGTTAAGACCTCCACTGATCATAAAGCAATACTCTAGCGATGTGCAATACCACAGCCATAGCAAAAATGCTTACCCATACACATGTCCAGGTTCTGTTCAGTTTTTTTATGCAGCTTTCAAACCAAAATCTGGAGTGGATCATAAAGATATAAAGTATAAAAGACAGATACGACTTTTCTTTTTGAATGTTATAAAACCAGTTATTCCAGTCACGTTATAGGTGTGCGCTCAGGTGTCTACGTCCTTTTTCCTGTGCAAATTCAGAGAAACTTTTGAGAGCGGAATTTGCAAAATTTGTTTTCCAAGCAGCACAGATCAACATTTATAGGGTGATCGAACAGGATTTAAGAAAAGTTTTTCATCAATTTCTACAACTAAGGTAAGTTTAACTTCTTGTTTCAAAGACATATGGCATCATGAAATAATCAGAAGAGGAGTGCATTGTACGGTACTGATGTATACACTATATAATTATAGCACAGCAACTACCCTGTATCCCTTACCTGGAGACCCTACACAGTTTCTGTAGTTCCATGCACCACAATGGTCACTAGTGAAACAGCGGGCCGCTCTGCTCTTTCCCGGCCACCTGGTGGTTGGGGTTTAGTCCCATCTCTCCTTAGTAATGGTGAGATGAGACTACCCCTTTTATAGAAGGCATTTTTTGATAAAGGGACTGACTACTCTGTCATATTAGTCTATGTACTGGACCATTATACACCGGACATATGACTAAAGAGTGTCATTTTGGCAAGTGACGGGCAGGTATACATTGGCATATCTTTTTTTAAAGGGGTATTCTCATCATAGACAATGGGGGCATATCGCTAGGGTCGAGAACGGAGCGGGGAAATGGACGGAGGGCTCACTGTGCATGTGGAGCCACCCTCCATTCATTTCTATGGTTCCGCCGAAAATAGCCGAGCACTGGATATTTCCGTTGGCTTCATAGAAATGAATGGGAGCCGTGGCTGTGCATGCACGGTGCGCTCCCATTCATTTCTATGGGAGCAGTGGGGAGCTGCACCTGGTGGTGGCCGGACCCCCGGGATCCTTCATGCACAGCGCTCCCTGCTCCGTTTTTGATATAGGTGCGGGACAATATGCCCCCATTGTCTATGATGGGAATACCCCTTTAAAAAAAGATATGCCAATGTAAACCTTCCCGTCACCACCGCTGGGACCCGCACCTATATCGAGAACGGAGCGGGTAGTGCTATGCCTGGACAACCCCGAGTTTCCCAGGGTCAGGCCACCACCAGACGCAGCTCTCCGCTGCTCCCATAGAAATGAATGGGAACGCACAGCGCATGTGCGGCCACCGCTCCCATTAATTTCTATAGAGCTGACGGAAATAGCCCAGCGCTCGTCTATTTTCGGCGGCCCCACAGAAGTAAATGGAGGGTGGCTGCGCATGCACAGTGCGCCCTCCGTTCATTTCCCCGCTCTGTTCTCAATATAGGTGCGGGTCCCAGAGGTGGGACCTGCACCTATCAGACAATGGGGGCAGATCTCAGCGATATGCCCTTATTGTCTGAATGGGAATAACCCTTTAACTTCATAGGAAACTGCAGCCCGTGTTGTGTTGGTTGGGAAAGGGTATGGCGGATGGTGGAATGCCCCTCAATGTGTAGATCTTGGATGAATACAAATCCTTGCTCTACGGCCTCTGCAAACGACATCTGAAACCCTATGTAAACGTCTTATATCACAGGGGAATCTTCTGGCTGGTCATACATTTTCCCTGAATGTGCCAGGCGTGAGACATTTTCACTTTCTGGTCCTGTCAATGAAAGTGCAGAGGACTCGGCAGTTGCAGAGAGAGCAGAGCCTCTAGGTGTAATGGCAACACCCCCGTTGCTCCTAGAGACTCATTTGCATATAATAAAACGTCATTTTTCTCAGCAATGCAGACACATATGAACATGGGACCAACACAGATGTCTTCAGCTGCCAAGTGCACATGTAACAGGTCAGCCAGTGTCATAGGAACAAATCTGCTGACAGATGCAATTTAAAGGAGAATTCCATCTAAATGCATATTTATGTCAGATAATGCCATTGATGGGGTCAATTTACCAAATCCCCCATACACCAAAGAGTGCTTGCACCATTTTGGGGCCATTTCTAAGCCATAGTTTTGCATTAGCTGGAGTCAGATATCAATGAATAGTTAACACGTGGCTTAAAAAAAATACTGGTCAATGGTCCTATCAGAATGAATAAAATAAGGATCATATCCTTAATAATGGCATCTTCCAAATCAGTCACAGTGTCAGGGATGTAGGAAATAGGCCACTTGCTGAACCCAACTGCACGCAGTAGTAGCTACTCTTATATGGTACCAATGGCATTACATCTTATCTGTGTATCTTGCAGACATGCAAAACACTCCTTGCAGCAATAAAAGCACTGCTCTATTATGTTTGTGTTGTAGAAACCATCATGGAAAAAGTTATAAAATACTTCAAGTCGGGATCAGAAGCCAAAGTGAATGGAGTTTGTGGGTTGATTGTCCTAACGAGTGTAATGGTTTACAAGATCTTTGAATTCAAGTGCCCATGCATACCAGGCTTCAACAAACCTTATGCTCTGATGGTCTTGCTGGCACCATCACTGATCTTCTTCTTTGTTGGGGTTCTTGCCAACCAGTTTTGTGGTTTGTTCACAATAGAATATTCTAGACCTGAAGGCGGCAGAGCGAAAAACAAGAAAGTTTTAAAGTAAGTCTGAACATATGAACTAGTACTGTCAAGAGCTTTGATCTGTGATCTGTGGAGCATCTGCTGTACTGTGTATGTCTGCGAGTACTGTTTTAACAAGGCGTATGTAGAACAAGTTTTTAGTGCTCCCCTCTATGTTATTTTCCATTCCTCGCATGTTTGTACTGACCAGGGCAGGGCCACCTCTCTCCGAGGGTCTCATAGGTAGGTTCTTGTGATTCTATTTAAATTCTTGAAGGAAATATTCCAGGAAAACCTCACAACATGTTAGAAAGTTGCCCGTTGTGATAACTTCAATGCATCCATCATGGATCCATCATTCATATCTGCACCAGCATTGCAGTGGTAACCTCTGAGTTACTTGCAAATTCCACTTTGTCTCTTACTCGGACTTGGCCGGCAATCAGACCCAGGGTTTCAGGATATGGCAGCAATTGGCAGATTTTATGAGCTTACATTAGTGCTATATAGCAGAACAGTAAAAGATGTGACTTCTTATACCGCACTTGCTTATTGCATTGCCTGTTACATACTCACCTTATGAACGCTTGTATCCTTTGCTTAGATGTGTGATTTGTAACAGTTCCATGACCGTGCAGAGGTCATATAATGGTTCTGTAATGAGGTGGCATACTTGCTTCCTTAAAAGATAATAAAACCCACTTAGGTTACATTCACATCTGCGTTGGGGGCTCTGTTTGGGGCTTCCATCACAAAGGTTGTCAAAAATAGCAGAGAGAGAAGTCCTGCATTTTTCCCCGCTAAGAAAAACGTTCTCCCGAATGAAAGCCTAATGGATGCCATCATAGTCAACTGGATCTGTTAGGCTCTGTTCACTTCAGTTAAAGAGTGTCATTTTGGGGCAGGTATACATTGGCATATCTTTTTTAAAGGGGTATTCCCATCATAGACAATGGGCGCATATCGCTAGGGTCGAGAACAGAGCGGGGAAACGGACGGAGGGCGCACTGCGCATGCGGAGCCACCCTCCATTCATTTCTATGGGGCCGCCGAAAATAGCCGAGCGCTGGATATGTCCGTTGGCTTCATAGAAATGAATGGGAGCCGTGGCTGTGCATGCACGGTGCGCTCCCATATATTTCTATGGGAGCAGCGGGGAGCTGCGCCTGGTGGTGGCCGGACCCCGGGAAACCCGGGATCCTCCAGGCACAGAGCTTCCGCTCCATTTTTGATATAGGTGCGGGTCCCAGCAGTGCCAAATCCAGCATTTCCATTATTTTCATTCTTCTACTCCTATAACAGAGCAGAAAAACGGAAATAAATAGCACTGATGTAAAAGCAGCCTTAGATCACAACTTAGGTAGAAAGACCTTTAAGAGTCCTTCTGGTGAGAATACAGCTTTTTTAAAGATCAAGGCTGCTCATGTGAATGGATTTGCTTTCTGTGTTATTACAATGAGTCATTACATGTATCTATCAGAGCATTAAATTTGTATCCATTAAAACCTCCCATGCAGGTCAGCATGCTAAGGACATTATGTGTCATGGTTTTCATAGCGTTGTCTTTGTGTTCATCTAGTTCCTTTGCACAGCTGGGTACACTCATGTGCTTCAAAGGTAACAAATCTTCAAAGTAATGAATGGTATTATGCCATCCTCATATGACTGGCAAACCTGTCTACTTGTCCTTAAAGGGGTTCTCCGGGAATTAAGAAAATGGAAATACTGAAATATTACTTTGTTATAAATATATTCCCAAATACCTTCCATTAGTTATAACGGCTCGTTTTGTCTGGGGAGCAATCATTAGGAGAAACAAAATGGCCGCCGTCCTATTAGTACACACAAAACCTGTCCTAATCACACAGGAGGACAAGTTACTTCACAGCACTGAGGTAAAGAGCAGCCTCATCCTCCTCTCTGCTTTTCAGGGATTATGATCCTGAATACAGCTGATAAGATCTTCAGCTGAATCTCTGTAGGAATGGAGTCCAGGAGGAGACACAAAGTACAGAGAGGACGGACAGGACAGACTGTGGTAATGGAGACTGCACTCATTTGCTCCATTCCTACAGAGATTCCGCTGAAGATCTTATCATCTGTATTCAGCACATAACCCCTGACAAGCAGAGCAGAGAGGAGGATAAGGCTGCTCTTTATCTCAGTGCTGTGAAGTAACTTGTCCTCCTGTGTAATTAGAAAAGATTTTGTGTGTGCTAATAGGACGGCGGCCATTTTATTTCTTCTAATGATTGCTCCCCAGACAAAACAAGCCGTTATAACTAATGAAAGGTATTTGGGAATATATTTATAATGAAGTAATAATTAAGTATTTTCATTTTCTTAATTCCCGGAGAACCCCTTTAAGTCACTAGTATGTGTGCCTGGCTAGGGCTGGGTGGTCTCACCTGCTGCTGGTTCCTCCTACTCTATGCAAATTTTGCAATCAGCCATGTCTGGTGCCAGTTCATGTGACAGAGGACAATTAAATTATCAGAAAAAAAATACTTTTATTTTCTGACGAAACCCTTCAATAACTTTATAGTAGTGTGTCAATCCTGTGAAATCAGCCTCATAATGGCCATATCATTCCTGTTAGTGGCCCTCGTCACTGCTATTCTATATATGAGTAGCTACAGTACAGTTTCCCAAAAAGGTATGCACATTAGCATTTACAGAGGTTACTCTCCTTACAATTTAGCTGATAGCAGATTATCTTAATGTAGTATTCAGATGTTGTCCAGTTTTGGGTTTTGCAGCACTAGGGTCCTGGATACAAATCCGGCTAAGTACAGGACCTTCATGAAAGATTTCCTCTCACACTGAAAAAAATATACTGAAAAGATAATTTGTGTCCCATGAATGTGCCCTATTGGGTGTATAGATTTAGGTTATTAGAACAAGAACTGGTGTTGGTAATGACCATCTTTGTACAGTGCTGCTGAATATGTCAGTGCTATATCAGCAATAGGAAAACTATATCTGACCTTCTGCAATCCTTGTTCTACAATGTAGTTTCAAATATCTGGGCATGAAAATGAACATTTTACGCTGATTCATTTATTTACATGGGACAAGTGCCTAATTTTTCTTCACATTTCCTCTTCCGGGTGTTGTCCAATTTTAAACTCATACAAATTAAAGAGGCTATTCACACACCCGTGTTTTTTTTAAGACATCCTAGAAACTCAGTACATGTCCCATTCTAGTCCAACTTTGCAGCCATCCATATGCTATCCATTTTTCAGAGATCTGTTTTTTGCGGATGGAAAATTGGACAATGATAAAATTCTGGATGCCTGCAGCCCCCACTAGGGGGAGCTAAAGTAGTTTACTGTATACGTTTGAGTATGGAGTACAATGTCTAGGTTGTATGCAGTAAGCTGCTACTAATTCAACAAAAATGTATTTCAAGGGATTTTATCTTCTTAGACATTTATGGGACATCCAAAGGATATTCCATCCCTGACCTCTATTCTACAAATCTAGTTGATCACTTTCCTGAATACGATCATATTTTTACATGACTGCAGTGAGGAGTTTGAATGGAGTGGTTGTCAAGCATGTGCCTTGCTATTCCATTCAAAGTTGTTTCACTAGGGGATGAGGATCCGCTATGCCTACTTAACAGATTTTACTTACTCCTAAAGGAGTTTCCCTGGCAGCCTGGACTCCACTGCAGGGGAATCACCAGACCACTACCTCCTGGAGTAGTCTCTGTTCAGTAGACTACTCACCACGGGAGTCGAGAGACACCAGAGAAAAATACAGAGGAGTCAAGCTAAACCATAGTGAGGGATAAACTTAGGTCAGGGAAGACAGAGTTCATGCAATCCAAAGTCAGTCTGAGGGTCAGGTCAGGCAGCACAGGGTCAATACAGAGAAGATGCAGAGGTCAGGTAAGGGAGTAAAGAGTGTAATCCAAAGATAGGCAGAGGTCAATTCACAAGCAAAACAGCAATAGTGCACCTTAGCAGGAAACTATACAACTAGAACCTATTGTTCAGCCATCTTCCACAAGTGAATGTGCCTAATGTACCTAAGGTAGCCAGCCATTAGTTAGAGAAGACTTAGGTGCAGGGACACTGGTCCTTTTAGAACCAGAGGAGGTCACGCAGAGATAGCAGGCATACAGCAGGCCTTAGCCTACATGGAGTGGATAGAGTTGTGCTGGTCCGGTGACTGTGCCTGCCAAGAAGAAGCACAGGCATTGACTGACGGATTATAGGAAGGAAGGTAGGTATTCTGGAGAACATACCTGCCGGAAGAAGAGAAGCGGTGGTGGTACGGACCACCAGCCTAAGAAAAGTCCATTAGACTGACAGCTGTTTCTGTCAGCCTCATAGATACTGAGTAGAGATGCTGGATGTATGCTCAGGCAACACTTCATCCAAACTCCTCTTCACCAAGGTCATGAACCTGTCTAGTGATCGGTGGGGCACTAAGCCATCAGACATTAATCACCTATCTTGTGGATACAGTAAGTGACAAATGACCCTGGTAAGACAACTCCATTAAGAAATATGAGCATATTTAGGGAGAGTTCACATCTCGATTTCATTTTCCATGCTTCTGATCCGTCAGAAGAAAAGAATAAAAACAAAAGAGAATTCTGTAAAAAAAAAAAAAACGGATCCTGTAAAAAAAACAGATCTTGTTGCACATTTGGCATCCATTTGAGCCATTGTATGTATTGTATGTAACATGATATGTTTTTTTTTAGACAGAAAAAAAAGTTCTGCATGCAGCACTTTTTTGCAGTCTAAAAAAACGGATCTCAGACAGAAATGGCTCAAACGGATGCCAAATGTGCAACAAGATCCGTTTTTTCACAAGATCCGTTTTTTTTACAGGATCCTGATTTTTGTTCTTTTTCTTTTCTGACAGATCAGAAGAATGGAAAATGAAACGGAGATGTGAACTCTTCCTTAGAAGGATATGTTATGCTCCTAAAGTAATTTTATCAAGTCATATACAATACTCACAAAAAGTTAGGGATATTTGGCTTTCAGTTGAAATTTATGGAAAACGTAAAAAGTTCACGCTACAGTGACATTATATTATGAAAGTAGGACATTTAAGTAGAAGCAGCAAACAAGTTATTGAAACAAAAGCCAACACCAGTGCTGGGTACACCTAGACAAAAATGTCAATCTCTCAAAAACTTGTCATGTGGCCTTTAGCATCAATAACAGCTTGACCACGTCTCATGCTGTTCACAAGTCGACTTATTGTCTGCTAAGGCATGGTATTCCACTCTTCTAGAAGGGTAGCCCTCAGGTCATTGGGGTTCTGGTTGAGGTTCTTGAACCAGGAAATCTATTGGGCGATTCATGGATCAAACACCTGTTGTGAATTTTGCCGTTAAGCTCCTTGTTAGAGAACGGCAAGTTGTGCAAAACGTACTGAAACATTGAATAGTTGTACATGTGCATTCAAAAGTTTAGAGAAGGTCACATTAAGCTCACCTGTAAAGGTTAGAGTGCATTTTAGGGTCATCCTGAAATTTTACCCACAAGCCAAATATACTTAACTTTTTGTGAGTAGTGTAATTAACATATGTAACTACCCTGTTGTTGGCACAGAGGCAATGCTTGACACATTCCTGTGAGAGAAGGAGCAGTCTTTTATATGCCTAATCATCTATATATTGTCAAACATCCTTGTGAATGGACTTAATGGGAGGACAAATTGTCCTTGTACCCAATAAATATTTAGTTTACTTGACAAAAAGGAAAATATACACAGATTGGAAACCACTAGTAAGGAACTGACTCGTATTCTCCCGTTTCAGGCAAATGTTCATGGCAGTGATGACCAGAGCACTGGCAGCGCCCATTGTTTGGATCCTTATGTGTTTTCTAGATGGAAAGCTTATGGTTTGTGCGTTCAGTGAAACCCTTGACCCTGACCAGTTTGGGGGATTTGCAGACTTCGCTGAGTATGACGCCTCAGTGCTATTGGCTAAAGTGCCCTGCAAGAACTTTGACCTGCTCCGCAGATCCTCAACCAGGAAAGCAATATCCAGGTTTCTCAAATTTTTATCACAGGTAAAAGCACAAATGGGGACGAGAAGTCATATGTTAATAGTAGGCAATAGTAAAATTACTAAATGATTGCTATCTCATATACTGCACATGAAATAAATCTCCTCCAACCTCCCCATAGATGTGCA
This sequence comes from Rhinella marina, assembly GCA_900303285.1. NCBI lineage: Eukaryota > Metazoa > Chordata > Amphibia > Anura > Bufonidae > Rhinella > Rhinella marina. The sequence continues at coordinate 18,374 of ONZH01015774.1, forward strand.
TGTTTGGCTCAGACAGGCATACAGGTTAATTTCATTAAAGGGGTTGTGCCACTAATATAAGTGTATCCCACACAACAGATATCGCTGTTATATCACTTTTCCCAAATACCACCATTTATCAAAATTACCTTATTCTAAAGTAATTAGCCTACCACTGTGCCCTATGGCAACTCTGTTTTAATTTTAGTTGCTGTAGGTGACGTCATATAGGCAGGGGCGGATTGGCCATAGACCCTACAGGGAAATTTCCTGGTAGGCCAGTGCCTAGGAGGGCCACCTAAGTCCTCCTCATGGCCGCCAGCTGGTTACATAATGATCTTATTCTTTTCTGCGCACCTGGTCAGCAGCCGCAGGTTTCCTTCTGAATTCAACTGTATCTATGTCCTCAGGACAGTGATACAGTTGAATACTGGGCAGCAGGTGCCAGTATTTTGTGCTGCTCTGTGGTATTTGGTTCAGCTGGGGTGGTATATTGCTCTGCACTATGGTATTGCTGGACCTTCCTACTTCTTTTGTCCCTGCCTACATATGTTGGCCCTAAATAATTATGTTGCCTTGCCTTCTGTCAATTTGCAACACGGGACCACTTTTACGTTTTTTTTTCAGGGCCACTTTTAGTTTCCAGTCTGCCCCTGCCTATAGGGGAGCCTTATAATACAGGACGTACATTCCATAACACTGTAATCTCTGGTCCTGTCAGCAGATGCAGCAGATATGACTTTGTCTTCTGTCTTATTAGGGTATTGGCTATATAGCAGTTCTTACACTTATCCTGATCGGTGCTTTAGCACGTTTTGTGCTTCCACTTTTCACCACACATGAAGCTCTGCAATCCCGCTACTGGACCAAGTACTCGGACATGGAGGAAAAATGTTTTGAGGAGATGTGTATTCTGCACAATTATAAGGTTGCTGAGAAGTGTGTGAAGAATTACTTTGAAGGGACGACAAAGGAAAGAAAAGAGGAAGTTTATTGTGACAGAAGAAAAGTGCCTGATGCTCCAGTAGAGACGCTGGTGTACGTGGACCAATGGTACAACTACCGCCCTCCCATACTTGGTGCAGATCTCCCAGATCTGAGCTAAATCTGTCTGAAGATATTCACCCGCCTATGAACTACAAAATATATACATCTATGGAGTATGTTAACATCATTAGCCCAAAAACATAGTGGCCCATATTTACTAAAACTGGTATTTTATATTCCTGTCTAAGGAAAGGGGACAGTCACAGTCAAAATTTACTTAAAATGCTTAATAAATTTGGTGCATTTGTAGCTGTCTGAATATCCATTGGATCTGGAGAGTATTTGTTTCTTTTCTTGCAATGACATGAGATACATCCATGTGACCACCGCAGTTAATGATATGTGTGCCATACCTGGTGGTTACATGAATGTACAGTGCGTCACTACTGCAGGAACATAAACAAAACGAGGGACGCCATCCAGGGGTCGACTGGCCATGGACCCTACAGGGAAATTTCACGGTGGGGGATGCCCGAGCCCTCTTCACGTAATGATCTGATGCATTCAGCATTAATTAATACTAGGAGTATCAGGAGGACAGCGATACAGTCAAGTACTGTAGCGGGGGCAGCAGTATTTTGTGCTGGGCTGTGGTATTTGGTTCTGCAGGGGCGGTATTTTGTGCTGCCCTACAGTGTTGCTGACCTCATCTACTTCTGTTGTCCCTGCTTGCCTGTGTTGCCCCTGCCTTCTGTCAATTTGGATACATCTACAACATGGGGCCAATTTTAACTTATTTTCCATAGTCATATTAAGTTCCCAGTGTGCTCCTGATGCCATCTCTGGGGTGAAGTGGGATTTAACACGTAATGGGCAATTATTTTATTTTATAGCAATTCTTGCTTTTAGGCTAATTTGTTAAACTCCTGTACAACCCATATGCACTGGGGTAATCTTCCAGTCATACAGGAGTTCATAAAGCTGACATCTAGGATGCAGCCTTAGGTGTGCTTGTGTCCTCAGAAGTGATATGGAGGATATTTTAGCGGCAAGTTGGTTTACTTCCTTACCTAAGGGCTGCTTTACATGGCACAATGTAGCAAGTTTTTGTTGGGAAGGAAGCATTACATGCAGCAATCTCCTCCACAGTATGGGAGGGATGCGACCACTAACACCATCACTCGTCCCCATACAGAATCATTGTTTGCTGGCAGCAGAGTGTTGTTTCGAAACCACGATCTGCTGCCGGCAAATGATGATTTAGGTGACTACTCCAACGATCCTATCGGTGGCATCTTTACACCGGAAAATTATCGCTCTAATAATCAAGAATATTGACAAACAGGCTTTACTGACAGGTTTTAAAATGCAATGCCTCCGTTGTGCCGAAATGACACTTTTAATAAATATGCCAATTAGTAGTTCCATGCACTGACTGCATTTCTGCCACCCTAGATGCATGAAGGATCTTCTCCTTTAGCTGCCCAGCCACTCCCTCTGGACATTGATTGACAGGGCCAGGCATCAGATAAGTCATCTTGTCTGACCTTGTCTGCACCATGTGATTACACATCAGCATATGCGCAGTAGACTTCTGTTCGTCATGGCAAAGACTTTGGACCCTACTGCGTATGCACCAATCACGCTGCTCTTGTGCAAGAAGACATGGCCAACAAAGATGATGTATCTAATGCCTGGCCCTGTCAATCAACATTCAGAGGTAGTCTTTCACCACAGGGCTCCCAATTCAACCAAGAGCACTGTTAGGCCAGGCAATGGCGATGTAATCTCATCTGGCACTATGTTCTTGCACATGCACCATCATTTTGGGAATTGGCACATGCATAGTACAGCGCTGAAGTCATCTGTAACACAGCATAGCCTCGGCAAGAATCAGGACGGTACTGCACGATGGTGTATGAACAGGGCCAGGTGAGAATACATTGCCACTGCCTGGCCCTGTCCATCAAAGCAGGGCTGGGTGCTAGGAAAATCGGACCTTTGGTGCAACCAAGGCAATGGTGAAGCCCTCGTTTCACCAAACTCCTCATTTGCATATTAGATGAATGGAGCCTCAGATTGGGAAGGGGATAGAAACATTATATTCAAGTTACCAACTGGATTATTAGGGAGGTCTGTTGTGAAAAACTCCCATTAAAAAAAAATACCTGTAATATTTATTTCTCTACTGCTATCATTGTCCTAATTGTCTTTTAGGCTGTGAGTATACCAAAAATAAAATAAAAACGGATTAAAGAATTGAATGAAAACATTGCAGGATATCTTTTATCGCTTCTGATTTGTGCATTCTCATGTGTCTATTCTGTAAAACAGATTATTCCCTTTCATGAGATCCGTCCATAATGCATTCATGAAAGCAAACATTTGACTAGCTCATTTACCTACACAACCTCCACAGTCCTCATCACAGGCTACGAGAACATTCACTCACTCTTCATCCTGTAGCCTGGACTACTGCGGGAGGAGGACACATCTTGAAATCCAGGCAATAAACACAACTATAACATAGAAAAGCAGGACAGAGCCACACGTTTACAGATTTCAGATATATTACTTTGGAACAGAGAACAAATCAGGACACCATGGATCGGTTTAAGATGGTATTACAGTACTTCCAATCCAACTCCGAGTCGGTAATGAATGGGATTTGTGGACTTTTAGCTCTGGCCAGTGTTAAAATCTACAATTCTCTAGATTTTAATTGCCCATGCCTTCCCAGATACAACATGATATATGGCATGGGGATTATGTTTGTGCCTCCCGTTGCCCTATTTCTCTGTGGTCTTATAGTGAACAGACAATCGGTTATCATGATGGAAGAGTGGATGAGACCGACTGGCAGAAGAAGGAAAGACTTGGCAATTGTGAAGTAAGTGTGCACGTCAAACTGTGTGATCAATTGTTTCAGCCTTCAACAAGAAAAATAGAAAAACTGTCACCAAAATTCCTGTCAGCATCATTTGCAGTCCTGTTGGAATAAATGGGTCCGTATCCGTTCTGCAAAATTGCAGACACATAAATACAGTTATGTGAATAAGCCCTAAGGGTTAGCTTTCTGCATGCAGTTTTGGAAGCCAAAGCCAGGAGTGAATTAAAAATAAAAAGAGGAGATGTCGTATCTGACCTTTATACTTTTTGATCCACTCCTGATTTTGGCTTCCAAAACTGCATGCAGAAACCTGACCACGTGGCCGTACTCTTACCGTTTATGTGTATCAGTGGCAAAGCCTCATTCACACCTCCGTGTCTGTGATGTAATCCCTGATAAGATGGTCAGTGATTCATTCGTGAAGATCTCCGTGAAGGATCTGTGTTTGGTCCGTGTGTCCGTTTTTTGCTCTCCATGTGTCATCCGTGTTTCACAGACAGTGTACAGTTCAAAATTGGATGGAACACGGATGGGGTCTGTGTTGCATCCATGTTTTTCACGGACCCATAGACTATAATGGGCGGGATGGATCCATGAACACTGATAAAATAGAACATTCTTCCGTGCTAAAACCATGGACCCACATACCTTGCTGAAACACGGATGTGTGAATAGACACATTAAAATGAATGGGTATGTGTGCTGTCCGTGGAGGACACGTACAGCACACGTCCATGAATCACTGACTTGTCAATGAAGCTTAAATTGGATCAAAATGATTTCAAATAATAGTATGACCATTCCAAGAACTTCATTCATTCCTTCTACTTTCTGTAGAAAGTGCATGGCATAATCTATTGTATGCTCAAAAGTAAGACTGTAGACCTAGATGTAGCCAACCTCTATCTAGTTTAATATTTCATTAGCTGTGACTAGCTGTGAATTATTCTTGGGACCAAATCTATACACAATTTAGAGGATAAAAGGCTGCTTGTTTATGGTGATATCACAATTACGATTCATCCTCTCGCTCATGCACGGTATTTCAACTATTATTTAACAATACGTGAGAATTTATGAAGCAAGTGGGACATTTATCAAGACTGGCTTTTTTTTTTCCCTGCCGGTCATGATTCCCCCTGTGCCGCTGGAGTAAGCAACAAAGTTATGTAGATGGGCAGGCCTCTCATATATTTGTCACATCCTCCCGCCGTGCAACAATCTGAAATCTAAGGCAGCCTCCTAACTGTTGTAGATTTCTCTCTTTATTCACATCAGAAAACTGGTGTGAATAAAGATAAATGTGCCGGCCCTGCTGAGACGCCCCCTCCCACCCTCGCCATGCCCCCTTTTTCTTGCCACTTCAGAAAAGTAACGAGGAACAGTGAAAGTCACAGATATTGCCGCAAATATGGTGTGTGATAAAATATTAGACTTTTTACACCAATATTGTGGTGTAAATCACTTAATAAATGTCCTCCCAAATCTTTCCTGTAAATACATTGACCCAATGGTTAGCAAATATCTGATTTATTAAAGGTGGTTTCACACAGCGGTTTCCATGAGAAAAAGCGTAAGTGTTTCATCCGTGAAGGATCCGTGGTTGGTCCATGTGTCCGTTTTTACCATCCGTGTGTCCTCCGTAATTCACTGACGTTGCTCAGCTGAAAAATAATTTCCAAAGAATCTCCTATTAGTCTTCAGTGAAAAAAGGACACAACATGGACACAACACGGATGCCATCCGTGTTGTGTCAGTGATTTTCATGGACCTTAAGACTTCAAAGAGCGTGCTTGGTCCGCATCACTGATCAAAGTAGTGCATGGGTACGTGTACAGAAAATGCGGACAGAACACGTCAGTGAACAGAATTGTGAACGAGGCCTCAGGCTTCATGATAAATTTGGACACTTTTTATCTAACTTTATACCAACTATTGGCTGGCTTACTTTACTGTGGCTCAAAATGACACATACCCTCTTTACCATTAGGCCGCAAACCTTTTCCCTTAAGCCACTCCCCCTTGATAAGTTAGCCACAGTGGAGTTTTCTAACACTAGAGCACCAAATTGTACCAAAAATGTTGCCACAATTTGTAACTTCTAGTAGCACTCACATAGTAAATTTAGGAGCATTGTTTTGTGTCGTTTTTAAAGACACTTTTTGTCAGTGCATTTTTTTTAAGCCAGAGGCATTTTTTTCTTGCTTTGGTCCAAAAACATTCTCTATAAAACATGAAAAATATCAGAGATTTTGCATATTACAAAAAGCCATAGCTTTCACCCTTTCAATGGACAGAGGTCTGTAGTCAATTTGCCTCAAAATCCACATGTAACACGTGGATTTTGCTGTGGAATTGTAGGGGATCTGACACAGATTGGTGTTGGAAAAATTCAGCCACATGCAGATCTGTTTTTCCCAATTAACTCTATTTCCTGGGATGATATATCAGCAGGATTAGATACCAGCCAAACATTCTTTACAAACCTGCAGAAAGGCCCAGGCTGCTTGGAGGCATCTTAAAGTGATATGCTCATCACTGACATTTATGGCATATCCACGGGACCTCTTGGACCCACACCTATTTTGAGAACGACACCTTGGTCCAACTAGTATCATGGCCGCAGTGGATTAAGAGGTGTTTCCAGAATAGCCAAGTATGTGTGTGGCCATTCACTAAACTGTCATACAGGTGACTAGATGGAGACAGTTCTACATTCTCCAGTTGGAACAGGGAAAGGGGTCAAAGGGAACCTTGTACTGCAAGGGGTGGGAACCACATCTAACAGACATTTATAGGATATCTTTTCTGGCAAAGGGCAAGACTTGATGTTCTATCTGAAGTTGAATTTTATGTTTTCAGTTTGTTAAGGTTGATGCAGGTTGAAAAGTAGGCATAGTAGGCTTTGGTCTAGGGGGTTCAATTTGGGTGAGACACAAATTTGCTAGTAAAGGCAAAGTAAATGGACACTATTAGGGCCAATTTTTTAAATGATTAAATTTTGCTCAGTTTGGGCTAGAATAATTTTTTTATCTTAAAAAATTTTAAGCATTTTTTAATGATACAATGGGTTAAAAATCAGTCTGTTTACAGACTGTTCCTGGGAGCTCCCTCACCTCACATGACATTTCCTGTGAAGCCTTATCTCTGATCTCCTGACCTCAAACACTCATTATACCTAAACTCTTATCAAACTGATGGCTTAAATGAGTGTTTTTGAGGTCAGGAGATAATAGACACAGCTTCACATGAGCAGACAGCTGAAGGAACTCAGAAGGGACAGTCTGCAAATCGACTGGTTTTTAACCGCATGTATCGCATTTTTTTAAGCCCAAAATGAGCCCAAAATTATTTTTAGCCTAAAATTAGTAAAATGTTATCCTAAACAAATTGCCCCAAAGGTGCCCATAGCCTCTAAATTTCTGTTCATATCCGATAACATGCATGCTCAGAAAATCCAAGCATGCATGTTACTGTGTTAATGAGAATTGAGAGCTTTGTCCTGAAATAATTGTCCAACCAACTTTTATCATGCAAAACTTTAGGGACTGGGGTGGGGTTAGATATTAAACCCCTGAGTACTTGTCCCATCTCTAACTACAAAGCAGGTTTTGCCATAAGGAGCCTCAGCAGCAGTATGATTAGACAGGACAACAATGAACTATTTCATGTGGCCACTTAATAAAGTTTAAGACTAGATAATTCCTTTTGTAGGCTAAATCACAGCAAACTGCTTTGTAGACATCCGGTAAGTTGACCTGGTAAATGACCAGTGAAAGTTGTTTCAGGCCACAGGTCACAGAAATGTTGCCAAATATATTATGGGTAAATATGTCCAAGAATGTGCTTTGTATTTTCAGATATTTGTGCACCTCAGTCTTCACACGTGCCATGGTTGCTCCGGTGGTCTGGATTCTGACTACACTCTTGGATGGAAATTGCTTTGTCTGTGCCTTTAGTGGTTCTGTGGACCCAGACAAATTCCCAGGCTTTGCAAATAACACTTCACCAGAATTGCAAATTTTGCTCTATAAGGTGCCCTGTAAGGAAGACGTCATGATCAGGAACAACACTTCCAGAAAAGCTGTTTCAAGATACTTAAAATGCTGGTCACAGGTAAATTCTCCTCTGTCTAATGAATGTATTTGAAGGTGTCGACCAGAATTAGAAAAACCTGGCAGGTATCTTATAAAACAGTGCCAGCCCTGTCCATGGGTTATGAGTAGTATTGTAGCTCAGCCCCATTCTCTTTAACAATTATTAGCAATCAGCTTAAAGGGGTTTTCCAGGATTTTACTACTGATGACCTGTCCTCAGGATAGGTCATCAGTATCTGATCTGTGGGGGTCTGACACCTGGGATCCCTGCCTATCAGCTGTTTGAGAAGGTACCGGCGCTCCTGTGAGCGATGCTACCTTCTCCCCACTCACCAAGCACAGTGCCGTACATTGTAGCTCCTAGGCCACGTGACCGATGAATGTGATGTGTCACTGGCCTAGGAAAAGTTGAGAGAAGGCCGTGGCACTCACGGGAGCGCCAGTGCCTTCTCAAACAGCCAATCGGCGGGGGTCCTGGGTGTCGGACCCCCAACGATCAGATACTGATGACCTATCCTGAGGATAGGTCAATAGTAAAATCCCAGAAAACCCCTTCAAAGGGTTTCAGAGATTTCTTTATAAATAAAAAAGAAAAAACTTTACATTTTAAATTTCTTGCTACTCCATTCCTATTGGGCCCACAACAGTCATGTGCTGTTCATGGTTCACTTGCCCACTGAATCCAATCACTGGCCTCTGTCGCCACATGTGTATGAAAGGAAATGTTTACAAAATCTTGAAAAACCTCTATACAGGGAGGTTTCCAGGACTAGAACATTGATCTCCATTGGTGATGGTGCCCTAAAACCCCTGCTAATAAGAAGAATGAAGGAGCCCTTTCATTACCTACTACCTACCTACCTACAGTAACTCGTCTGTGTGTGAGGCTGTGCCTGGTAAGATAGCTCAGCTCTATTCTTGAGGTTCCAAGGTTCAGTCCACCCATCAAGTGTAGGTCTTGTACCACATATCCTACGAAATGTTTCACAGTGTATTTCCTTGTATCATATTTCTAGGCTTTAGGATGGAGTATCCTCTTGTGCCTTATCATCTTGGCATTCCTTGCCCGAACCCTCAAGCCCTGTTTTGATCAAACATCTTTTCTACAAACTCGGTACTGGAGTAACTACATTGACATCGAGCAGAAGATCTTTGATGAGACTTGCTGTGAACACGCAAGAGACTTTGCCCACAAATGCATCCTCCATTTCTTCCAAAGCATGCACGATGAGATGAAGACCGCTCACATGATAAAGAAGACTGAGGAGGAGGAGGAGGACCATCTTCATGGAATCACTGACCATGAGCAAGTGAACAAACTCTTGAAGTCTTGGTACCAAAGTAAACCTCCATTGTCTTTAAATCTCCCTACACATAGACAACATGTAAAAGGAAAAAGCAATGGCTATTTGGATGGCAGTAATGGCAAACAAACAGATGTATAAAGTGAATGCTAATCTATAAACACACAAACTCTGCACCCCAGTGCTCTGCTTCCATTTAGGGTAGGTGCACCTTTGAGCACCATTTTACAGTCTTTATATAGAGCTCCTTAAAGGTTGAGTATCATGCAGAGATCTTGACTTACTGCCTATATTACAGTCCAGAGCTGCATTCACAGATCTGCCAGTCGGCACTGGAGACAAGCCTCTAGCCGGACAAATCCTTAACCCCTGTGCAACATCCGCCATACATGTACGGCATATGTAGTCTTTAAAGATGGCACCCATTTCGGAGCTGAGCAAGCGCTACAGCTGGCAGGTACCTGCTCTTTTACACAGCAGACACCTGCTAACAGAGTTCATGATCGGAGACAATTGAATTGTCTCCGATCATGGATTTTTAAACCCACAAATACTGTGGTTGATTGCAACCACTTCAGTTAAACAGTCATTTAGCTGAAAATCCCTACATTAGCCACAATTAGATTGCAGGAGCTATTTGAGTTCTATGGCAGCCTGGGAGCCCTCTAAAGGGCATCGTTATGTTAAGTTCCTATTAAACCCTGACTGCAGCAGGGCTTAATAATAATATCACAAACAACAAAACATATTGAATCATTGCAATATATGATATAATAATAAATTAAAATAAATTAAAAAAAGGTTTTAAAAATATATAAAAATAATTCAAATCACCCCTTTCCCATTTTACAAAAAAATAAACATATTACAATTAACATATTACATTAAATAAAATCTCCATGTCTAAAAATGCCCAAACTATTAAAATATAGGATTAATTATCCTGTAGACTGAACGGAAAAAATTGAAAATGTTATATATACCCCAAAATGGTATCAATAAAAACTACAGATATCCCTGCAAAAAAAAAAAATGCCATACACTGACAGCTTAGAAGACAGAAATAAAAAAGTTCTAATTGTCAGAATATGGAAATGCAAAAAAAAAAAAATTAAAGTATTATTACATAAGATATATACATTTGGTATCACTGGAAATGCACAGACCCACAGAATAAAGCAAATAAGTCACTTTTACCACATAGTAAATTTTGTAAAAAAACGGAACCCATAAAACTATGGCGGAACTACAAGTAAAAAAACAAAAATGAAAAATTTCAGCATCAGGAAGGAGTTAAAGGGGGTGTCCAAAATTTTTCAAAAAGCAGGAAAGTAGATAAAATAAGAAAAATAGTAGTGGTTAGTGATCAGTGAATTGATTTTTTTATCTTTAATAGTGGTCTCTAGTCATACATGCTAGCATTACTGCTGAGCAGCAGGTGATCTTTCTTCCTCTTAACAAAATGCGTTAAAATCCTGTACAACCCTTTAACGGAATTTTTTTCTACATATTCTGTAGAGACAATGAGCCAGCAGTGCCATAGTAACATAGTACATAGTAACATAGTTTGTAAGGCCGAAAAAAAGACATTTGTCCATCCAGTTCGACCTGTTTTCCTACAAGTTGATCCAGAGGAAGGCAAAAAAAACCCCTGTGCGGTAGAAGCCAATTTTCCTCACTTTAGGGGAAAAAATTCCTTCCCGACTCCAATCAGGGAAGGAGATTTCAGCTTTGAAGCCTTCAGAATTGTTAATGGAGCCCTAGCTTATTGACACGACAGTTAAAAACAGCCATTCAGAACAAATTCTAGTCTACGCTATTCACATGGCCATTTTTTTTAACAACCACTGAATAGCGGAAGTTAAAAAATAGAAAATGTCCTATTTTTGGCCATTTTTCACAGCCAGCCGGACCTCTTTGAAATCAATGGGGCTCTTTTTAATAGCTGTTTAGACAGGAGTGCAACTGTCTAACAGCCGTTAGTACACGGGATTTGGCACTATAATTACGGAGGGCAATTATATATACTGAGGGCATGGGGACTATCACTTATACTGGGGGCACAAAGGGTGTCATTAGCTATACTGAGGCCATTACACTGAGGGACACTATGGGAGCCATTACTTATACTGGGGGGCAGTATGGGAGCCATTCTTTATACTGAGGGGCACTATGGGGGCCATTCTTTGTACCGAGGGGCATTATGGGGCCACTGGATGTCCAAAGGGGAACTATGGGGGCCATTGTGTATACTGAGGGCACTGCAGGGGTTAAGATTACAATTAAATAAGGCTTTGAAATTCATCTGTTTTTAATCGCCATTTTTAAAACCCATTAAAAGGGATGCAAAACGGCCATTAAGGCTCCCTACACAGATATGCAGCTATCCGACTCAATTCCCCTCCGATGCAAAGAAGAAAATGCAAGAGTCAAACTCAGCCAAAACTGATCGCATACTTTTCTATGGGATCGTGTACATACAGCTGGAGCATCACTTGTGATGCCAAATGCTAAAAAGCATCAGACAGATAAACGCTGCATGCTCAGTTTTTCTGCCCGGCACTATCAGTGTACATCTGACAGCATAAAACTGGCTAGGCACAACTGATATGTGTGAACTTAGCCTAAAAATGAATAAACAACCTGAAAATGGAGGAACACACTGATGCAAACCGGCCAGGTTAACCCTTTTGAATGGCTGTTTGTTCTTTTTTTTACAGACTTTCTTTAGGCAGCATTTCTTCAGCACCCATTACATAATGTTCAGCTCCCGCCTTTGTCTGTACATTTTTAATAAACTCACAATTTTAATAAACTGCAGATCTTGATGATTTCACATGAACTTCCTGATAAAGGGTCCATTCACACGAACGTATATTTGCGGGTCCGCATTATTGCGGACCCGCAAATATACGGGGGCCGCCCGGCGTGTGTTCCGCAGCGCTCGGAACACACGCTGGGCTGCCCCATTGAAAATGCCTATACTTGTCCGGGCTCTGTGCCACGGCTCCTGGCCCCATAGAGGTGAATGGGGCCGCATCTATTCCGCAATTTTGCGGATCGATACGGCCCCATTCAATACGGTCGTGTGAATGGGGCCTAACTATTGATGTTGAATTCATAATATGTATTTCTATAAAAGGCATCTGAGCAAGTCACAATAATAAAAACTTTCATGACTTAGACCATTTCTACAACTTTAGTATAGCACATAGCAAAACTTTCTTATACAGTTACTCCATTCACACAGCTTATCTTAAAGGAGTTGTCTGGGACTCTTTTTAGAGCTGACCGCCCCACCAAACTAAGTAATCAGGGAAAAGGCCCATGGGGAGAAAGGTGACCCAATGGTCACTCTGGCTGAGCTCCAAAGATCCTATTTACAGAGTGGGGAAATTTCCATAAGGTCGACCAGCACTGTAGCACTCCGTCAATCTGGGCTTTATAGCCAGAAAGAAGCCTCTCCCCAATAAAAGAAGACACATGAAAGTTTGCCACCTACCCTGAGGATAGGTCATCAATGTCTGTAGCCTGAAGAACCCCTTTAATATATGGTCAGGTTTCCCTTTTCATGATGTAAATTTTCAGTTAAGCATTGGTACAATGTATTGCTCTTGGTCACCTGGATGGCGGTTTTGAAATATCGCAAATGAGATGATCAACTAAGGCTAGTTTCACGCTAGCACTAGGGATCCGGCAGATTGTGTGAAACTAGCCTAACAGTTATGAGAAGAGTAGGAGCATAATAGTGGTTGTTAACTGCAGCTTAAAGGGGTTCTCCAGGAATTAAAAAAAATAAAATACTTAAATATTATTTTATAATAAATATATTCCCAAATACCTTTCATTAGTTATAACGGCTCGTTTTGTCTGGGGAGCAATGATTAGGAGAAATAAAATGGCCGCCATCCTATTAGTACACACAAAACCTGTCCTAATCACACAGGCAGCTCTTTACCTCAATGTTGTAAGTAACTTGTCCTGCTGTGTGATTAGGACAGATTTTGTGAACTAATAGGACGGCGGCCATTTTATTTCCCGTAATGATTGCTCCCCAGATAAAACGGGCCATTATAACTAATGAAAGGTTTTTGAGAATATATTTATAATCAAGAAATATTTAAGTATTTTCATTTTCTTAATACACGGAGAACCCCTTTAAAGGGGTTATCTGGGTTCAGAGCTGAACCTGGACATATCCCTATTTTTACCCAGGCAGCCTCCCTCATATGAGCATCAGAGCATTTCATGCTCCGATGCTCTCTCTTGCCCTGTGCTGTATCCAGTGACGTACCGGGCTCTCCATGGATGAGCTAGGTGGAGGCTTCCGCCTTGCAGTGTTGCTGGTGACATCACCGGCACTGATAGGTGGGCTTTAGCGCTGCCTTAGCCATATTACGGGCTAGCGCAGTGATAAAGTCCGCCTATTAGTGCTGGTGACGTTACCAGGCTCCTGCTGGGCGGAAGCCTCCACCTAGCTTACCCATGAAGAGCCCGGTATGTCACTGGATCAGCGCAGGGCAGAGGAGAGCATCAGAGCATGAAATGTTCCATGGCTCACATCAAGGGGGCTGCCTGGGTAAAAATGGGGGTATGTCAGAAGGTATGTCAAAAGCAGAAGGTCATTTTTTTCAACAGTGCCACTTTTGTCAATTGGCTGTGTCTGGTATTGCAGGTGAAAATCATGTTTGGAGCACTGGAATCACACATATGGTTTTATTGGTGGGATATTTTTTTATACATCCATTCAAAATATTCAGGACAACATTTTCACACACAAATGTCACTGAAAAAAACGGATATTTTTCAGTTCCAACAAGTTAAGGGGGAGCTGATATCCCAAAAGAAATACTTTTTATGTCTTTTTCCACTTCCATCATTGCAAGGTTCTGAAAACAGCCCATTAGGCCTCTGTTTTTTTACACATTGCACAGTTTATTGAACTGCATACACCTTTTATAGTGTTTTCAATAGAAAATGTAAGAATGTCTAAAGAGAGAAAATTGTCTGACATACAAGATGTATTTTCAGGGTTGTCAGACCGGTTTAGACAAGTAAGTGTCACATTCTCCATAAACGTAAAGCCATAAAGTGGTAATTATCATATGTCATTTTAAGTGAGAAGTGGAAAAAACATAACAGAAATGTATATATTTCATAAGTAACAAGTGTAAGACACAACAATGAGATTATCTGCAAAGGTGGATACAGAACACGCACCGATATGATGCTTGGTTTTCACACAGTAACTTTCTCTTGTAAATTGCCATTTGTGTTTTAGAACAAAAATATTTACAATGTAGGCAAAAAAGAAATGAATAAGATTGCTAATGTAACAACATGGTTTCCCAATAATAACAGTACGTCACCATAAGAAGAGAGTGATTTTATATGACCCGGGACCTCTGAAGTGACTTCTGATTCTTTATCATTTATAGTAGGGGTACATTACTTCATTTAATATAAAGGGAGCTCCATTTATGAACTGAATTATATAAAACGCCCTCATCCTTATTATAATAAAGGTCTGTATTTTTAGGTTCTGCAGCAGCTGGGGCTCAGTACTGTTTAATACAAATTGCAACTGCGGAGGAACCTCTTCTTAAAATATAAAAAAAACAGCACTACACATGGCTTTAATAGATACATACACATGCATAGGCACGTCGACAGAATATGTATTACAGGGTGATAAAAGGAGCAGAACTTATGGGAACAATGCAACAATATAGGAAAGGTAATATAAACATCCAAACCCCCAGCGGCCTTCCTATTACATATAACACAACTAACAGGAAAACATGATTAAAAAAGTAATTAGCCTATACACTTTAAAGGGAATGTATCACCAGAAAACAGCATCCTAAGGGCTCATTGCTCGTTGCCCAGCCATGCCCATATTGTGTCCCGCAAATGGGTCTGCAATCCGGAAGGCGTGGAACCCCCTTGGAAGCATGACAGAGTTTTTCCATGGGGTTTCTCTCAGTGCCTCTGCACTGCAAAAAAAATCGGACACGTACAGATGTACGTGTCCGTGCACTGGGGACCCCGATGCATGGAGCGGCCAGCACACGTTCATGTGCATGGTCGCTAACTGGATGTTGTTCTCAGCGAGCAAAGTTCTTTGTCTTTGTGCACAAAGGTTTATACCTCTCGGCCCCACCTCCTAAGGATGTCCAGGGGTGCACCACCAATGAAGTGAGGTGATTGCCTCAGGCAGCACCACGTAGAGGCAAGAAAGGGGCAGCAGAAGAGGGATTATCTGGTTCTGCAGTATAGTATTGGGAAGCACAGTGGGCACAGTATGAGGTGCTGTAATACCCTCTATGTTTTGTAGCGCTGTATGTAATGTTTTCAGAGTATGCAGTAGGGCTGGAGGGAAAGGGTTAGGTTAAGAAATTGGCATGAGGGGGGCGCTGTTTCAGTTTTTCGCCTCAGAGAGCAGAGAGGCTAGGTGCACCCCTGAGGATGTCCAGTGTGGAGTACGCATGTCTTATGAGTTAACCACTCTGGAATGTGGTCTGATGGTCATCTGACATAGAACAATGGTTTTATATATGTTAATTATAATTTATAATATAATAAATAATAATTGATAATCATTCTGTGTATGTAAATTAACTATCCCTAACTCACTACATTAAAAAGAATATAGAAGGCAATATAATAATTAAAGGGGACAGAACCAATCAGTGATTAATTGATTATGTAAAATACTCTTACAACATAGCATTCAACATTGTTTCGGGCATTAAATGGCTTGTCTGAAATGTTCATATATATGGCCTATCCTCTGGAATTGATAGGCCACATCAATATCTAATAGGAAGGGGTCCAACACCCTGCACCCCCTCCAACCACTGCACTCTGGCTTCCTCAAACAGCTCTGGGCATATCGCTAGGATATGTCCCCATTGGCTTATAAGTGTGGGTCCCACCGCTGGGACCCGCACCTATATTGAGAATGGAGCCCCGCAAGGTGGGGGCTGGAGGTCTCCGTTCCGGCCACCACCAAGCCGGCTCCCCATAGAAGTGAATGGGAGCGTACTGTGCAAGCCCAGCCTCTGCTCACATTCATTTCTCTGTTCTCTATATAGGTGCGGGCCCCACCTATAAGACAATGGGGGCACATCCTAGCGATATGCCCCCATTTTCCATGATGAGAAAACCCCTTTAATAAATGACCCCCAATGATTCTATATATCCGAGGTCAATGGAAAATGAGCAGCTCTCTGTTGACAATGAAGTCATTGGTTCCACAGGATGATGTACTTCCAAGGATCAAAATTCAAAGTATTTCTATCTGCCAAGCTATCCACAGCTGGGTTTTATAGAAGTTGCAGTTTTGCACACTGTGTAAAGTTTATAAAGATGATTTAGTAGCAAACACTTTAGCTTATTCTTTACACTGTATTTAGCCCAAAAAGTGATGATTATAACCAGGGGCATAGCTAAAGGCTCGTGGGCCCTGGTGCAAGAGTTCAAATTGGGCCCCCTTCCCTTTGTGGCCAGGGGCAGGGAGAGCACATAGCCTTCGTGATGCCTGAGGCACAAATTGAAACAGAACCTCCCCCATGGCAAATTCTTGACCTAACCCCTTCCCTCCAGCCAGAGGTGTAACTTGACCAGCATGCACTTTCTAAAATACCGGTGTCTTCTTATGTGGCACAAGGTTCTTAGGGCCCCCTAAGGCTCCTGGGCCCGGTAGCAACTGCTACCTCTGCACCTCCTATAGCTACGCCACTGATTAAAACTGACTACTGAAAACGTCCTGGTAGTTGCAGTTGGATCTTATAAACAGGACACCATGATATTCCACTGTAGAAAGATGTTTGTGAAACACAGGGATGTTATTATGTCAAGAATGCTGCCATATGCAAAAGGTAAGATATTGGAGCGACTCTGGTTCCAAGACATTATGCAAAAATCTGATTTTCGTTGTGGCCTACGCTCCTATGGAGATCTCCCATGAGCAAGGACATTTGCATGATATGTTTGCATCCTCTGCACAGTAAGACATGTTGTCCAGCCCCGAGATAAATGCAAAACATGAGCACTGCTATCAGTTCAGGGGATCATACAGGAACGTCAAACTACCATTAATAAAACAATTACTGATGTTCTAAGAGTTCAGTATGAAACCAATTAAAGTGTCATCTTGTATCAGATCGACGGGGATCAGACTCCCGGCACCTCTGCCAATCAGCTGTTTGAAGAGAAGGCAGCGCTCATATGAACACGGTCTTCTCTGCTCTGTTTACCTGCTCACCATTGCAATTGCAGTGGTGGGCACGTGTAATTACAAGTATGGCTTCCCTATTCCGCTGGCGGGTGATGCGCCTAAGTTATGTAGAGGCACCAGCCTCTACATAACTTAGGTGCTGGCTGTGCGACTTGCTTAAATCTACAACAGCAAGGGATTTAAACAGGACCTGTACAATCTCCTAACATGCCTGTTTTAATAGCTTCATGCATTCCCCATGTAATAACAATTCTGGAGCATCTATTCTTCTGGCTCTATGTTGTGCCATTCCTTTATTATTCCTGCTAGAAGTTATGAATGTATTGCTAGCAGTCTGCAGTAAGGGTACAGAGGGGTGGTAACCAGTTGGGGGGTGTCCCTGCACAGTCTGAAAATGGCATCATTGATTGGATGGAGTGAGTCTGTGCAGGGACACCCCCCAACTGATTACCACCCTTCTGTAGCCTTAATGCAGACTGCTAGCAATACATTCATAACTTCTAGTAGAAATAATAAAGGTACAACATAGAGCCGTAAGAATAAATGCTCCAGAATTGTTACTACATGGGGAATACAAGTAGCTATTAAAACAGGCATGTCTGGGGTGGTGAAAGGTCCTCTTTAAGTCATTTTCTACGCCAAAAACAGGTGTAGAAAATGATGAATGAGATGGGGTGGCCAAATGGCAAACCTTCCCCGCCCACCCCACCCCCCCTTTTCCCGCCACCACGGAAAAGTACAGTGAGCAGGGAAAAGTTGCAGATTTGGCCACAAATCCCTTTTGCGACAAAATCTGCGACAAAATTACTCAAACAAGTGGCGTACGTCTCATAATAAATGACCCCCTTAACATCTATATCCTGCCTAGTTATATCACTCCTCCTATGCCTGTATATATACAGGATGTGAACCTTAAAGTGATTGTTGATTTGAAATGCTAAACACAAGCCATAAAGTATTAATACAGCGCCCTGAGGGACATTGCTGCATGATGTTTTAATTTTGTAATGTTACGAAACAACACAATGGTGTATATTGTGAGCTTTCTCCAGTCTGAGATATAATGTCTTAAAGAGGCTCTGTCACCACTTTCTAACCTATGTAATTAGATACATAGGCATATAGGTCTATTATTCCTCTCCCCAGACATACCTGTATATAACAGAAGCAAGCAGCCATTAGCCTGGAAAAGTAACTTTTAAAAATATGCAAATGAGTCTTCGGAGCACCGGGAGGCGTGCTCTTTTCGTCCGAGCACCGCATCTGCAACTCCCTCCCCGCTCCTAAGCACACCCTGTATCCTGTAAAACTGCCCCCATTCCTTCATGATGGACAGCGCTAGACACTCCGGTCTAGAGCTGAAATCCCGCGCCTGCGCACTCATCCCAGATACGGCGCATGCGCACTACATCGAAAACGCTTGCAGTGTTCGGCGCTGCAAGGGTAGTGCACACGCGCCGGACCCGGGATGAGTGCGCAGGCGCGGGATTCCAGCGCTAGACCGGAGAGTCTAGCGCTGTCCATCATGAAGGAGGGGGTGGGTTTACAGGATACAGGGCGTGTTTAGGAGCGGGGAGGGAGTCGCAGATGCGGTGCTCGGACGAAAAGAGCACGCCTCCCGGTACTCCGAAGACTCATTTGCATATTTTTAAAAGTTACTTTTCCGGGCTAATGGCTGCTTGCTTCTGTTATATACAGGTATGTCTGGGGAGAGGAATAATAGACCTATATGCCTATGTATCTAATTACATAGGTTAGAAAGTGGTGACAGAGCCTCTTTAACACCGGTGTCACATATAGTTTTTTCGTCATTTTTTTAGGTTTTGCAGTTTTCAGTGCCTTTTTTTTGCAGGTTCTTTTTAGTCAAAAGCCTGCTGTAGATGTTACATCAAAGTCTGTGGGAAATATTAAAAGCAGGACAGTCAGGTTTTTGACACTAGTGCCATTATGTGCGGTGTTTTTTTTAATGGTGTTTTTCATACTGATGTATTTTTTCCCATACTACCCTCAGGGCTCATGCACACAGACATAAGGGTTCTGCGCCCGCAAATAACGATCCGCAATGCATGGGAACCAACCGTGTGCACTCTGTGATGTGGCTGCTGACCCATTGACTTGATCCGCCATCCGTAAGATATGGCTGAAGACAGGACATGCCTTATCTTTTGCCCATGAAAAGTCCACAGAAGCACTTAGTAGTGTTTCCAAGGGCTTCCGATCCCTGCCTCCATACCGCAAAAGATAGCACATGTCCTATCTTTTGCCGTACCTTGCCGATTGCGCACCCATTCAAGTCAATGGGTCCGCATCCACATAATGGAGCACATATGACTGGTGCCCGTGAGTTGCGGACTTATATTTGCAGTATATATCACGGGCACGGAGCACTTACATTAGTAGAGTGCTGCATACTTTCCTATTTAAAAACACTAGTGATGCCAAAAAACACCATCAAAAACCACCAGGTGTTCAAGCACTAAAAATGTCACAAAAACACCTAAAAAATGCAACAAAAAGAGTTGCATAAATCAAGTGTTGATGCATTTTTTGGGCACAAAATAAACACCATGATAAATTCTAGGAAAGAAATTTATCTCGAGGGAAATATCTGAACTCAGTTTTGTTTGAGTCTGCGTGCTTTGTTTGTTAGGCCCCTTTCACACGAGCGTGACGGATTAGGTCCGGATGCGTTCAGGGAAACTCGCACCATTTTGCAAGCAAGTTCAGTCAGTTTTGTCTGCGATTGCGTTCAGTTGTTCAGTTTTTCTGCGCAGGTGCAATGCGTTTTGATGCGTTTTTCACGAGTGTGATAAAAAACTGAAGGTTTACAAACAACATCTCCTAGCAACCATCAGTGAAAAACGTATTGCATCCGCACTTGTTTCCGGATGCAATGCCTTTTTTACTGAAGCCCCATTCACTTCTATGGGGCCAGGGCTGAGTTAAAAACGCAGAATATAGAGCATGCTTCGTTTTTCACGCAACGCAGAACTGATGCGTGAAAAAAAAACGCTCATGTACACAGACCCATTGAAATGAATGGGTCAAGATTCAGTGCAGGTGCTATGCTCGTGTGAAAGGGGCCTTAAAGGGTTATTCTCATTTTAGACAATGGGGGCATATCGCTAGGATATGCCCCCAATGTCTTATAGGGACCCGCACCTATATCCAGAACGGAGCCCCCGAACTGAATGAGGGCGCACTGCGCATGCGCAGCCGCCCTCCATTCATTTCTATGGGGCTGCCGAAAATA
The DNA here is from genome assembly GCA_900303285.1 of Rhinella marina. Classification (NCBI taxonomy): domain Eukaryota; kingdom Metazoa; phylum Chordata; class Amphibia; order Anura; family Bufonidae; genus Rhinella; species Rhinella marina. Next base: position 39,126 of record ONZH01015774.1, read on the forward strand.
GCCGAGCGCTGGCTCGGCTACTTCCGTCGGCTCCATAGAAATGAATGGGAGCGGTGGCCGTGCTTGCGCGCTGCGCTCCCATTCATTTCTATGAGCGCAGCGGGGAAACCCGGGGTCCTCCAGGCGCAGCGCTCCCCGCTCCGTTCTCGATATAGGTGCGGGTCCCAGCGGTGGGACCTGCACCTATAAGACAATGGGGGCACATCCTAGAAATATGTCCCCATTGTCTAAGATGAGAATACCCCTTTAAAGTCCCAGTGATAAATCTGGACTATAACTCATTAAGGGACATTAAGTTCTAAAACAACAGATCTCAGATAGAAATAGCTCGAATGGATGCCAACTGATGCAACAAGATCCGTTTTTGTTTTTTTTCTGGATCCTGTTTTTTTCTCTCTTCTTCTGACGGATCAGTAGAATGGAAAATGAAATGGAGATGTAAACTCTCCCTAACATAGCTAACCAGGCCCACTTTTCCAACTACTTTTGAAATGCTAATGCAAAAAGCCTCAAAAGTCCTATTTTGCGTCTTGTTGAAGACTGAATCCTGGAGTGCTGGGTTTGATATATCCCCCCCATGTGTGGCAGCACCCTAAGCAGACATTGATGCTGACATACAGATCTGACTTTACATCACTGTGCATCAGGGACAAAGAACCCAATGCCCATGTTTGCAGTTAAAGGGCGCAACCCACAGAAAAGCTTCAAACACAGTCACAGTAAACACTGGAAGCTTTTATGTGGGGACAGTTTTGTTTTTAGTTTAATGATCCATTGTTGTACACAATGTAGAATGGGCAGCCATAGTATGAAACTGAGAAAGTCAGATACAGTCATATTATAGCAAACAATAGCTATTTATTAATAAAACACTGCACAAGGTATCATAAGAGTTCTTCCAGGAATCTGATATTGTTACTTTTTTCAGTAATTTCCCAAATCAGGGCAAAACATCACTATTTTGCCATGGAAAAAGTGACAAAACCTGTACGTCCACACACATGTTGGGGATTTCCATGTGGGTAATCTGCAGTGCATTACAGTACCACCCATGTGTATCATCCACATACTGCAGAATTTACGTGGTACGTATTTTTTATTTTTTGGCCATATTTGAACCTGATCTTCTGTGCATCAGTCTACATCAGGGATCAGCAACCTTCGGCATTCCAGATGCTGTCAAAACTACAACTCCCAGCATGCATATTTAGGGTCCATTCACATGTCTGCAAGTGTTTTGGGATCCGCAAAACACGGACACTGGCCATGTGTGTTCTGCATTCTGCGTACCGCACATGGCCGGCGCTATAAAACAAATGCCTTTTCTTGTCTATGTCCGCGGACAAGAATAGGACATGTTCTATTTTTTTTCTTTGTGGGGCCACGGAACGGACGTGCGGATGCGGACAGCACACTGTGTGCTGTCCTCATCTTTTGCGGCCCCATTGAAAATGACCAATTTTGCAGACATGTGAATGTACCCTTACTCGGCTGTTCTTGTAACTCCCAAAGATGTGAAAGGAGGATTCTGGGAGTCATGGTTTCTGAACAGCTGGAGTGCCGGAGGTTACTGATCCCTGGTCTAAATGATCTAGATTAAAAGTACAAATCTCTCTCCTGCCCTGGCTGATTGCTCATATGTACACCCAACCTATATTGCAGCTTTTTGGGAATGACCTGCAGTCTCTGATTGTAAAGAATGGGCGGACTGGGAACTTAAAGTGGCCATGGAAAAAATACTAAAAGTGGCTCCGTTTTGTAGTTGGTTCCAAATTGATGGAAGGCAGGGCCAGCAATACCAAATTGTGGCACATTATATCACCGCAACAGAGCCAAATACCACAGTCCATCACAAAATACTGCCAGCAGCACAAAATACATCCCCAAAAACTTCCACTGGCCAACAGTGAGGAGGGCTCAGGCGCCCCCCTGGGCATCGGCCCACCGGGAAACTTCCCTGTAAGGTGTTTGGCTAATCCGCCCCTGAGAATGGGTGTTCTTATTCACTGACAGCAAGCACATTGATGGTAGATTTATCAATGTATTTATTTCTCTGGTGTAAACACATTGGAAGATATGATGTTCAGTATCTTTAAAAAACCTTTTCTATCTACTCAAAAGTTTGACTAAAAAACTGTATCAAATACTCCATGTGTCATTCCAAGGCCTTTTTCATACAAGTGTGTTCAGTTCAGGAAACACTCTCCATGTGATGGCTGCATCTCCCGGACCGAACACTTCTCCCCTGACCCAAGCTCACAGCATCATAATAATTTATGATGCTGTGTGCTCCTGCCTGACCGCAAGTCTGCTGTGCTGCACTTACATAATGCCATGAGTACAGTAAAGTCAACCCGCAGTCAGACAGGAACACACAGCATCATAAATCATTATGATGCTGTGAGCTTGGGTCAGTGGAGCAGTGTTCGGTCCGGGAAATGCAGCCATCACATGGAACATGTTTTCCAGACTGAACACATTCGGAGGAAAGACACAAAAGGGTATATATTTACATCCCAGCTAGTTATTTTTTGCTGCAGTTTTTCCAGAATCATGTCAAATCGCTTAAAGAGGACCTTTCACCACTCCTGACATGCCTGTTTTAATAGCTTCATGCATTCTCCATGTAATAACAATTCTGGAACATTTATTCTTATAGCTCTATGTTCTGCCATTCCTTTATTATTTCTACTAGACGTTATGAATTAATTACTAGTAGTCTGCAGTAAGGGTACAGAGGGGAGGTAACCAGTTGGGGGTGTGTCCCTGCACAGACTAAAAATGGCAGCACTGATTGGATACAGTGAGTATTTGCAGGGACACACCCCCCAACTGGTTACCTCCCCTCTGTACCCTTACTGCAGACTGCTAGTAATTCATTCATAACTTCTAGTATTAATAATACAGGAATGGCACAACATACAGACATAAGAATAGATGCTCTAGAATTGTTATTACATGGGGCATGCATGAAGCTATTAACACAGGCATGTCAGGAGTGGTGAAGGGTCCTCTTTAATTTGGTCACAGTTATAGAAAAACTGCTGTAAAAACTGAAACATGACATTTACATGTGAATAGCCCTTTAGGATTGATTGACATGACTGTGATCAGCCCAGGAAACATGGGCCATGCATTGGCCGTACGTCCCAGGCCAACCATGGCTCTCCTTATTCAAACTAAATGTATCATAGTTATGTATGTACTGATATAATCAGTATCAGATAGAGACCAGCTGTATCTTAATTACTATGCTACAACCAGATACATGAACTTTCTTATACACATTATCATAACGGATATAAAATAAAAGACAAAATAAAAACAACCATTTGAAATATTCCGTTTCCTTAGGCCACTCTTAAAATGTATCCTTATTACCTAACCTTGCATACCAGCTAGTGCTTGCTTGACTTCCTGGCTATAAGAGGGAATCGGAAATGTATAATTCCCATGCAAACAGCAAAGAGGTTTATGAAAATGAACAAAGGCTCCAGAACATTCTCAGGAATTTGCTTAAAACCTGTGTTAGAATTTGCTGTGTCACCAGCTCCGTCACACCTGCTCCTGGGGGAGAAGACGTGCTACCGCCGCTGAGAAAAAAGGTGTTTCTGTAATGACAGTACAGTTAGGTAACACACAGTACAACGTGCCGATGGACATCAGTTCTGCCTCGCTCCGGACCTAAAAGAAAAAATCTGAACGATACCATTCATTCCAGCAATATACCGCTAATCTTATTAAATACATGTTTGCAATTTGCATATCCTGAATTTTTTAAAGGGTATCTCTCCCTACTGTCAAATAGTTAAAATTGTAGTCATTCGTTTTGTTAGATAAATCTGTTTCCAGGTAAGCTGGGTGACAACCAATATGGCAGGTATACACATGGCATTAAAGGGGTTGTCTCACTTCAGCAAATAGCATTTATTATGTAGAGAAAGTTAATACAAGGCACTTACTAATGTATTGTGATTCTCCATATTGTCTCCTTTTTTGGTTGGATTCATTTTTCCATCACATTATACACTGCTTGTTTCCATGGTTACGACCACTCTGCAATCCATCAGTGGTGGTCGTGCTTGCACACTATAGGAAAAAGCACCAGCCAATGTGAGCTCTCACTGTCCTGGTCACCAAAGAGTCCAGCCCTTTTTTCCTCTAGTGTACAAGCACGACCACCACTGATGGAATGCAAGGGTGGTTGTAACCATGGAAACAATCAGTGTATAATGTGATGGAAAGATGAATCCTGCCAGCGAAGGAAACAATATGTACAATTAGAATACATTAGTAAGTGCCTTGTATCAACTTTCTCTACATAATAAATGCTATTTGCTGAAGTGAGACAACCCCTTTAATGCTGCAGATTGTGTTTACAGGAGCAGAGAAATGGAAGAGGCTTTAAAAAATCTCAATCATGTTCTGCCGAGAATGTCCGCACTAGAATCCACGCATAACTTGACATGTGGTGCAGATGGACTTCAGACTATACTATATGATTATTTCCACCAATGCCATAGTTTATAAAGAGTGAGGCAGGGGGCATGCTCGGCCTGACACTCCATCAAGATGAGAATATGTGATCCTCATTCTTGGGATTGGTGGACCACCACCTATCAATCAGCTATTCCCTATCCTGTGGATAGAGGATAGCTTTGTAATTTGTGCAACCCCTTAAAGGGACTGTCTGGTCGAATAACATTTTTTAGATAAGGAGAAAATTGGGTTAAAAAAATGATGTATTACTCACCTCACCAATCCTGCCTGAGGCAAAAACTAACCCCCCCACCCCCCCCACCATGCCAAATTCTCAATCCAACCCTATCCCCCGCCCTCCTGTTAGAGACATATTTTGAAAAAAATGCATACAAAACATACAGAAAAATAGAGCACTATGTATCTCTTACATCTAGTGATGTCTCCTATGATGTACATGTTCTCTATTCGGACCAGACTGTCATGATAATTTCTTTCTGCCCCGTCTTGTCTCCACAGAATTTATCACACAGATATCTTAGGTGTCTCACTTTTCCATTATCTTTCCACTTCTGGTGCCCAAAAATTGTTATTCTGTTGTTACCCCCAATACTGTGCCCGCAGTGCTCCCCGATGCCACCAAATACTATACTGCACAAATAATAGTGCCATACAGATAGTCCCCGCCCTAATAATAGGATCCCAGACTGCCCTCAATAATTATAGTGTCCCCTATAGTACCCCAATAGTGATATTACTCCCGAGTCCCCCCATTAGTATTAGTGCACCCAGAAGAAATAAGGTCCTCTATATTGCCCCAAAGAAACTTGACCCCTCTATAAGTTACCCCTACAGAGCCCACAGTAGTAATAATGTCCCCTATTGTGGCCTACCCTATTAAAGCCCTCCTGTAGTGCTGGTACATATAATGTTGCCCCATAGTGCCTGTATATATAATGCCCCCTTTATTATAATGCCCCTTAAAGTGCTCCAACCTGTATTATAATGCCCCCCTCTGTAGTGACCCCGGTACTATAATACTCCCTTTAGTGCTCCAGCCTCTATTATAATCCACCCTGTAGTGCCCCCTGTATTATTATGCCCATGTGGTGCTCTGGCCTGTATTATAATGCCTCCCCTGTAGTGCCCCCTGTACTGCCCCCTTCTGTGGTGGGTCTCAGGTGGAACAATCACATGATCACAAATGACTGTGTCAAGACACAGCGGCCTGCCTAGTGGCCTGCAGCCTATGAGGCTGAATGGTAGGGATCGGAGCGATAGACATACTACCACCCCCTCAAAGGCATCTCTGCCTCCACCTATGGTGAGATGCCAATCTCGCCTCATGGCAGATGTGGCTCTGCGGGTAAGGGTCCATTCACAAGTCCGCAACTATTTTGCGGTCCTCAAAACACGGACACCACACATGGCTGGCACTATATTAGAAATGCCTTTTCTTGTCCGTGGCTGAGGACAAGAATAGGACATGTTCTATTTTTTTGTGGGGCCGCAGAACGGAAATGTGGTTTTCGGACACACACTGTTTGCTGTCCGCATCTTTTGTGGCCCCATTGAAAATGAATGGGTCCGCACCTGTTCCGCAATTTTGCGGACCCATTATGCGGATGTGTGAATGGACCCCAATGCTGCTATTTTAATTCATTCTGCCCCATGTATAAAAAGTGTTATCTCAACAAAGTTTTAATACAATTCAATAGAAAGTACCTAGTAATAAAAGTAAGGTATAGCATGAGGCATTTGGCCGAACCCTATAATGTCTGACCCTGCAGAAGATGATTGTAAACTAATTATTTCCTATTAAAAATAGACTAAAGCTCAGTAGAAAGGAAAGAACAAGTTATTCTGCAGCCAGTTTTCTGCTCTCTGGCCATCTCAGTTTTGCATAGGTGTGTTGAAGGATGGGCCACTCTCTGTGGGAGTGAGGACGTCACAGAAGCATATGCAAACAGCTTGACATGTAATAGATTTCAGAGAAAAGCTGAGATTGTGCACTGACTGCAGAAGAGGCTAAACCAAATTTATTTTCTATAACCACAGATATATTTTTTAATAAAACTTCAAGCTGAATAGATTGGGCAGCAGGCGAGATTTTACAAGAATAGAAAAGACAGAAGACTTTAGAACAGGTAAAAGATCCTATCTTCCAAAACTAGCCCTTCCTGACGTGTATGATGATTGGAAAGCCTTGAAACGCAACGGGAAAACAGTCTGCTTCTTTGAAGAAATAGAAAAGCCTCAATATGGATAAATTTCGCATGATCTTCCAATTTCTGCAAGCCAACCAAGAGTCCTTCATGAATGGAATATGTGGTATTATGGCACTTGCGAGTGCCCAGCTCTACACGACATTTGACTTCAACTGCCCATGCCTTCCGAGCTACAACTTGTCTTATGCCATGGGTGTTTTGTGTGTACCGCCTATTGTATTATTTTTACTTGGATTTGTTATGAACAATAATGTCTCCATGCTGGCAGAAGAATGGAGGAGACCAACGGGCATGAGACAAAAAGATGCGGCTGTACTGCGTTACATGTTCTGCTCAATGACACAACGTGCTTTAATCGCCCCGGCCGTATGGGTCTCCGTCACCTTATTACATGGCGAATGCTTTATATGTGCCTTTAGCACGTCGGTACCTATTGACAAACTGGGAAACACGACTGGAATCAACCTGACAGAGAAGGAAATTAAGCGGATACTTGCCAGGATCCCCTGTAAGGACATCTACGATGGACATGATATTATCCCACAAGAAGTGGCATCGAGATATCTGCGCTGTATCTCACAGGTAAGATATTCTACATAGAGGCCATATAATATGGTGGCAAATTATTTCCATTCTTAACCTGTTAGTAAAATACATACTGGTCCCACTTTATACGAATACAATTTTCTATGTCACATTCTGTAAGGTGGGCAAATTGCCCATATAAAGGGGACAAAATATATATACGTACCCGTATTCTGAATCGAATTACAGTATATGGTATGTCAAAGGAAAATACATAAATTGCAGCCGCACACCGCTACCAGATAAAGCACAAAATGCCATAGTGATATAGTATTCCAAAGCTCATGCTATGCTTGTATAATAAATTAGAGACTCTTGGCAAATACATTTTGTACAAAATTATCTGAGCCCATTCACCACAGTCAAGGTGGTCTCTGCAGAATGGGAACCTAACGCTTTGTCCTACCTGTTACGTGCCAGTCTTGGCTTCCATATAATCAGGGGGCGCTTTGTTCCACATGCATGTAATGTCCACTTGCCTTCTGCCATTTCTGGTACTACAAAGGCCTCCCTTAGTTCAGGAGTGCAGACACTAACATGCATGCCGAATCACTCGGCTATAGTTGCACTGATTAAAAAACCACCTGTGGGGTGAATGGACTAGTCAGGAGTGCATGACCAAATAGAGTAGCCACTCCTCCAGTACAAACTTACAAAGAAAAAGAAAAAAGGGGATTTCAGTCAGCACATCCCAGAGTGCAGGTGCTGGTTGCTATGGCTAAATACATGTCAAAGGAAAATACATAAATTGCAGCCGCACACCGCTACCAGATAAAGCACAAAATGCCATAGTGATATAGTATTCCAAAGCTCATGCTATGCTTGTATAATAAATTAGAGACTCTTGGCAAATACATTTTGTACAAAATTATCTGAGCCCATTCACCACAGTCAAGGTGGTCTCTGCAGAATGGGAACCTAACGCTTTGTCCTACCTGTTACGTGCCAGTCTTGGCTTCCATATAATCAGGGGGCGCTTTGTTCCACATGCATGTACTCTATTTGGTCATGCACTCCTGACTAGTCCATTCACCCCACAGGTGGTTTTTTAATCAGTGCAACTATAGCCGAGTGATTCGGCATGCATGTTAGTGTCTGCACTCCTGAACTAAGGGAGGCCTTTGTAGTACCAGAAATGGCAGAAGGCAAGTGGACATTACATGCATGTGGAACAAAGCGCCCCCTGATTATATGGAAGCCAAGACTGGCACGTAACAGGTAGGACAAAGCGTTAGGTTCCCATTCTGCAGAGACCACCTTGACTGTGGTGAATGGGCTCAGATAATTTTGTACAAAATGTATTTGCCAAGAGTCTCTAATTTATTATACAAGCATAGCACGAGCTTTGGAATACTATATCACTATGGCATTTTGTGCTTTGTCTGGTAGCGGTGTGCGGCTGCAATTTATGTATTTTCCTTTGACATGTATTTAGCCATAGCAACCAGCACCTGCACTCTGGGATGTGCTGACTGAAATCCCCTTTTTTCTTTTTCTTTGTAAGTATATGGTATGTACAAATATTTGTGTAGGTAGATAAAGGGAAAATAGGCGAGCATCTACCTAAAGTCAGGTAATCTACAGGACACTGGCCACTTTTAGGCTTTGTTCACCGTAATGTATACCTGAAACGTGTAAATAGCCTAGAATAAGAACAACATATGCAAAAACACAGGTTTTTTTACTAATTTAGTTCTTTCTAAGGCTTCTTTCATACGTCTGTGAATCACAGACGTGTGCTGTCCGTGGTCTTCATGTACAGCACAAGTCCCTGTTAACCTTAATATGTCTATTCACATATCAGTGGTTTTCCAAGGACTGTAGGTACATGGTGACACCACGGAAGTGTGCCCTATATTGTGTGTGATAACAGATCCTCCGCACGTTATAGTCTATGGGTCCATGAAAACCACAGATACAATACTGTAGAGGGAGATTGTGATCCCTCTGTATAGAGCTCTAGTGAGACCACATCTGGAATACTGTGTTCAATTCTGGAGACCTCACCTGCAAAAGGATATTGCTAAAATAGAACGGGTCCAAAGAAGAGCTACAAAAATGGTGGAAGGTCTAAAGCATAGAACTTATCAAGAAAGACTCCGAGTTCTTAATATGTATAGTCTGGAGGAAAGAAGAGAAAGGGGGGACATGATTGAAACCTTTAAATATGTTAAAGGACTGAATAAAGTTCAGGAGGGAAGGGTTATTAATAAGAAACAGAACACAAGAACAAGGGGGCACAATCTGAGGTTAGTTGGGGGACAAATCAAGAACAACATTAGAAAATATTATTTCACTGAAAGAGTAGTAGGAGCTTGGAACAAACTTCCAGCAGAGGTGGTTGATAAATCCACAGTAACTGAATTTAAACATGCCTGGGATAAACATGTATTTATCCTAAGATAACAATAAAAGGATAATAAAAGGGCAGACTAGATGGACCAGGTGGTCTTTTTCTGCCGTCAATCTTCTATGTTTCTATGTTTCTATGATGCCTTTCATGTTTGGTCTGTGGTGTTCACAGATCATTGCCAGAAGATTAGAAGATGCTCTGGAAGTTCATTCTCAGCCTAGCAGTACACATTAAATACAGATGGCACATGGAGGGCAAAAAAGGACACACTGACCAAACATGGATCTTTTACAGATGAGCCACTGATCATCTTGTCACGAATGCCATCACGTCGGACACAGACGTGTGATAGAGGCCTAAGCCATGTTTTATCTAATCCTGTATGACCCTTTTAAAGGACATCTGTCAGCAGATTTATACCCATGACACTGGCTGACCTGTTACATGTGCACTTGGCAGCTGAAGGCATCTGTGTTGGTCCCATGAGAAAAATTATGTTTTATTATATGCAAATGAGCCTCTAGGAGCAACGGGGGCGTTGCCGTTACACCTAGAGGCTCTGCTCTCTCTGCAATTCCCGCTCCCTCTGCACTTTGATTGACAGGACCATGGATGATGATGTTTTCAGTGCCTGGAGAGGGCGCAGCAGTTGCAGAGAAAGCAGAGCCTCTAGGTGTAATGGTAACGCCCCTGTTGCGGGCACATATGAACATGGAACCAATACAGACGCCTTCAGTTGCCAATTCCACATGCAACTGCTCAGCCAGTTTTGTAGGTACAAATCTGCTAACAGATGCACTTTGTGCAAAAATCTGATTACTACAGCAGTAAGACAAAAGGGACATGAAACCTTTAGTCCAGATTATAGGCACAGCTGAATATTATTTATTAGCGCCTTGGAGCATCTATTTTAGGCCATAGAGAGGCCCAATATACTGTAGTTTTACTAATTGAGATCTATGTCTAGAAGTCCAGTAAAACAATATTGCACCCCCATGATCACGACTTTACATCATCCATCTTCAATTCTGGGAAAAGACATTTATAGGCATACATGTAATCATTTAGAATACCTGCTGCTTTAATCGCATATTACCAAGATTTATTGGCCATTCTCTGCGCTTGAAATGAAGACATTAGTAATCTGATAAAGACTGGTTGTTAATAAGATGCCTGAAATTCACATTTAAAGATTTGTAGCTTTTAGAAAGTATATGCGCCCTAGCAATCAGTCTGTCTCAAAAATAGCTTAGAGCAGAACTGACACGTTATCCCAATCTCCTTCTGTGCTATTGACTTATTTTTTTGCTAAAAACTAATTAAAAAATTAGTTGAGATGACATATAGCATTTTTTTACTGGTCAGTTATTACAATGTATTTCTTAAAATCCTATTCATACACTGCCCCATTACAAAAAAACAATGCGGGGGCTGCACTCCATAATTCTGGCTTCAAAAAGTGGCACAACATTTTGGCGAAGAAAGTGGAGTACCATCTCAAGACAGACGTGTTAGATTTTGAGATGCACCAAATTTATTGAACATTGTGCAACATTTGATAAAACTGATACAAATTACACAAGACAGACTCCTGCAAAACTTAAAAAATGCTAAATTATAAGCCTCTCCCATGTTTTATGTAGTGAAATAGTGGCATTTTTGGGAAAACAGTTTTGCAGAGAGGGTGGCATGGAGAAAAGTGCCCACTGGGTGGCTTCTCCATGCCCAACTTGAGGTCTATCTATTTTTACATACAGAGAGAGAGCCAAGCTGGGCGGGGAGACGTTAAAAGAAACCCACCCAGGGGACACTTCTTCCTGTGCCAGGCTATTTTTTCTTAGAAATAGTAATATTGTGTAATATTAAAGTAGATTTTGAAGGAGTCTGTGGTGACTTACTTTGCACCAAAATTATCAAATGTCACACATTGGGGAACATTTATCAAAAATGGGATAACCATACGCCAATCTTGATCTTCCTGCACTGGCGTGAGATTCGGTGGTGGAGAGGTGGAGGATCTCTGCCCTGCTGTGCACCAGAAACAGAAGTACACTGTCTCTACCTACCAATAGTCCAAAAATCTGATACATAAAGGGATTATATAGGAATTGATAAGGATGACCAATCCTTACCCCCGCAATCAGCTGTATCATGGAGCTGCTGCACTCAGCAGATCTCTGGTGGGCGCATCCAGGTCCTGGCAGATTTCCAAGCACAGCGCTGTACATCATATAGCGGTTGTGCTCAGTATTGCAGCTCGGCGCCCCATTGACTTGAATGAGACTGAGCTACGAATATGCCATGTGACCGATGTACGGTGACATCACATGGCCTAGAAAAAGGCCACAGCACTCAAGAAACGTCCGACCTCTTCTAAAAGCTGATTGGTGGGATCCTAGGACACTCACCCCCACTGGTCTGATATTGATGATCTATCCAGAGGATAGGTCATCAATATAAATTCCCGGATAACCCTCTTAAAGAAAGGGCTGTGTCTGTATCTGAAACAATCAAGAAACGGTTCACACTTTGGAGTGTGGTGAAACTAAACCATTTACGCCACCTGTCAGTACATGTGGATGGATGTCAGGGTATGAAATGTTCTAGATGGTCACAGAAAAGTAGAGAAAGTATAAAAAAATGCCAAAACAGAATTGTTTTTAATCAGAGGAGTCTCTTTTTACATCTAACTTTTTCCTGCCCAGTTAAATTACATATAGGGTAACATATCATGATAGGGTTTTTTTAAGTCAGTTTGCGAGGTGAAAGGGATGTAAAATGTATGAAAAGTCGCATGTTCTTTGATAAATTGGTGCATTTTAAGCACTTTTTTTCTAGAACTGCTACACCAGTTTTTCTATGCTACCCCCTTAGGGTGGGTTCACATCAGCGTTATGCTTTCCGTTTGTGTTTTCCGTTATAACATGGTTATAACGGAAAATAACGGAAACCATAAGACGGAAGTCAAAACGGAAGCCTTTAGAGGCATTCCGTTTTGATCCGTCATAATAGAAGCCTATGAGAATCATAACGGATCCGTCTGAGTTCCGTTATGCTGAACGGAAAAGAAAGTCCTGTCGACAGGACTTTGTTTTCCGTTTTGCATAACGGGAACCAAATGGATCCGTTATGATTCTCATAGGCTTCTATTATGACGGATTAAAACGGAATGCCTCTAAAGGCTTCCGTTTTGACTTCCGTCTTATGGTTTCGGTTATTTTCCGTTATAACCATGTTATAACGGAAAACACAAACGGAAAGCATAACGCTGATGTGAACGAGCCCTTACTGGAGTGATTTTGCAACTTCTTTGCAACCTTTTTAAAAAAAGCTATGTTCACTTTGGCATGAAACTAATTAACATACCTAACCAACCATGTCTACTTTCTTACCCACTGTTCAAAAGTGACAAGGGTGGCATAAAATGTCAAAAAGGTACAAGTTTTGGCTCAATATGGGACTGGCACCAAAATTTGTAACTTTTCTTTGGCTACTTTCACACTTGCGTTTCAACTTTACCGGTATTGAGATCCGGCAGAGGATCTCAACACATGAGAAAAATGTTTCCATTTTGTCCCCATTCGTCAATAGGGACAAAACTGAACTGAACAGAACGGAGTGCTCCAAAATGCTTTCTGTTCCGTTTGGTTGCGTTCCCGTACCGGAGAGAAAACTGCAGCAAGTTGTGGTCTTCTGTGTGGCATGGGATGCAGAGCAAAATGGATCCGTTCCCATTGACTTACATTGTGTGTCATGCCGGATCCGTTTTCTCAGACACAATAGAAAACAGATCAGGCATAAATTGACTTTCAATGGTGTTTATGCTGGATCCGTCAATGCTATTTCAAAGATAATACAACGGGATCCGTTCATAACGGATGCAGACGGTTGTATTATCAGAAACTAAGTGTTTTTACTGATCCATGACAGATCAAGCAAAAACAAAAGTGTGAAAGTAGCCTTTGCCAGTTTTGGCATACTAGTTTGATACATTCCCCTTATCGTTTTGCAGCTCTAGACCAAAAATCTGTCCTGGTCTATCAGAATTTTTTATCTATTTGCAACTGGATTATAGGCAATTCTTCCATAATTCTTCTATGTCAGTATCACAAATGGAAATGCAGAGGCTTGGGCAATCCCATAGGGATTTAAGCAGCTACCTAGGCTGCCTTGTAGATAAAGCTATCTTCAGTGTAATTCAGAAATATCAACAGCTGTTATTTGACCCACCATGAAAGACCTTGCTGTCTTAGGCTGCTTTCACATTGGCAGCACGGGTGTCCGGAAGGCTGTTCCAGCGGGTGAACAGCCTGCCGGATCTGTGCTGCCATTAGTGCACCTGTGCGGCCGGAGCTACGTTTCATCCCCATAATGGGATAATGGGGCGGGCCAGAGTTCCGGCCGCAGCACGGCAAACATGCCGAGAGAGGGCCAGACTAAAACTACGACATGTTGTCATTCTAGTCCGGCCGCCTCTCTGCATTTTTGCCATGCTGTGGCCAGAACTCTGGCCCGCCCCCATTATAGGAAATGGGGAAGGAGCGCAGTTCTGGCCTCAGACGTGCACTAACGGCAGCACGGATCCGGCAGGCTGTTCACCCGCTGGAACAGCCTGCCAAACACCCGTGCCGCCAATTTGAAAGTAGCCTAAAACTACGACATGTTGCTGCCAATGTGAAAGTAGCCTTAGTCTTGTTCAAATTTAAAAACTAAATTTAACTAAACTACTTTGTATTCTTCTAGGCAGTTGGCTGGACCTTCGTCCTACTGATGACTTTCCTGGCCTTTCTTGTGAGAGCCATTCGACCCTGCTTTACACAAGCTGCTTTTCTAAAAAGCAAATATTGGTCTCACTACATTGACATAGAAAGAAAACTCTTCGATGAGACCTGCACAGAACACGCGAAAAGCTTTGCAAAATTGTGCATTCAACAATTCTTTGAGAACATCAATAAAGATTTTAACATGGGGCATGCCCACATATTAGAAAAATCGGACAAATCGGAAAAAATCATCAGAGCAGGACGAAACAGATAAACTCCTTGGAGTCACCAGCCAGGGGACAATGAACACTCTTCTAAAGAACTGGCACAAATGTAAACCCCCTCTCAACCTGAATTCATATGAATACCAAAACGGGAATGGATACATTAAAAACGGTGAAGAATTAAATCATTTAAATGGACCCAAGAAGGAAATCGTAACTTACTACAGCAAAGTTTAAAAGAGTGGAAATAAGACTAGATGAATACTAAGTAAACGACTAAGCTGCAAAAATACATGCTGCTTTGAAGACCACTGGAAATTAAGATAAGGAACAAAGAGGGAAAGAATTTAGCCTGCTCTCTGGGATTAATCTCTATGGTGCGTCTTACATCAAGAGCGTTTTATGTAAGAAGCAATAAAAAACTGAAGGATGTTGCTATATAGATATATATATATTGCAATGAGTTGACATTCCTTGAGGTTCTACAGTTGTAAAACTAGAGAAACCACTGCCAATCAATTCTATGTGACAGGTTTTTGGAACGACAGAAGATAGAACATCCATTGGTAAAATCATTATATTATACATGGAGCCTACAAGACTCAAGGCAAACAGCTCCAATAGTAGTAATTATCTATTCTTGAGATGTCTAAGCCGCTGTATCCAATGGCTTTCAGTGGTAGAAGCTTTCCACGGGAAAAAGTGTAATATGAAAAATATTTTCATCAGTATTACGGAGAGAGAGCATATTGTGGAATATGAGGTTTTGTGACTTATTTTTCTCATATTGGTGCCTGAACTCATGTTTTTTTTTTTTTATTTAGCTGTAAAGTAAAGGACTGTAAACTATGAAGGACGTTTGGATACATATGATACAATGAAACACAAAATAAATAAAAGAAAAACGTAGCATCTGTTGTTTCGCTCCCTACACCGTATTATCATTAAAGAGCGTCTGTCAGCATGATCAACCCTTGTATCTCAGAAGTGGGGACAGGTGAATGAGGTCTACTGCGCGTGCGCTTATTGAACTCATGCCAGTGCATGTGCTAGATTCCAGGCGAAGGCGGAATAGTTATGATGCCTGTTTCTGTCAATCTGTGGGAGTAAGGGAGAGTAACTGAAAGGCAGAGGTGAAGCGGTGCTCAGAGGGGCTAGGTCCAACCCTTGGTGCTTCAAGCACCTTGTTAGCATACAAATAATAGTATTTTCTCCAAAAAGACATATTGGAAGATAGGGGTTGTTGCACTCTGCATTGCTAGGGTTGATTATGCTGACAGATGCTCTTTAAGAAGTACTTTTGTTCTGCAACATGAAAACTTTTTAGATTTTGGTCATGTGTGTACAGTTCTCACTTATATTAGTTGCCATAAGCAAGAACTTTTTCATTGCAGCATTTGTTGATCTGCAGTGTAATGTTTATAGGGGGCCTCCCAACTGTCTCCCACTACACAGATGAGGATTTAGAATGTTGTATATCAAAATTGCTTGATCTTCTTATGCCAAGAGATGTTTCTCATCCCCCCTGAAATAAGCATGAGCACATGGCTGGACTGAACCGAGTATCCATGTTTATGGTGGAATGGGCACTGACAGCTATAGACAAGAGATCTGTTGACAGATCAAGCCAATTTTCATGGGAACTGCCAGCAGTCTATGGCCCATCAAAGACACACTGGGGGTCATTTATTAACCAGAAATACACCTATGTATTTTCTGCGACTTCACCCCACTCATGCCAGGTCTAAAAAAGTAGGCATGGCGTGGGCAAGGAAGGGCCAACAGGCCTGTCTCATTCATCATTTTGTATGCCTGGTTTAGGCATAGAAAATGGTCTAAATGTAAGACAGCAATGAAGCTGTCTTACAATTAGAAGCGACAGTGGATCTGCCAAAGTAAGGGTAGTTTCACACTAGTAGCATGGTTCTCCGGCAGGCTGTTTCGGCGGGTGAACAGCCTGCTGGATCCATGCTGCCGCTAGTGCATGCGTGCGGCCGGAACTCCACTCTGGCCCCATTCACTATATCGGCAAACATGCCGATAGGTGGCCAGAATAAAACTATGCCGAGAGGCGGCCGGACTAGAATGACAACATGTTGTAGTTTTAGTCCGGCCGCCTCTCGGCATGTTTGTCGTGCTGCCTCCCCCATTATATTGAATGGGGCCGGAGCGAAGTTCCAGCCGCACGCGTGCACTAGCGGCAGCACAGATCCGGATCTTGGTTCTATCATACAAAGCAGATGGCTATTCTCACCCGGCATTTATCAAAAGGGATCTACGAATTTTCCTGTGTTACCGTTTCATAATTAAAGTGGTATTCAAACCTATAGATGGAAAGGGAATTTGAGCTGAACCACAGTATGCCAGCACAGACACTACACCAGGGATCAGCAACGTTTGGCACTCCAGCTGCTGTGAAACTACAACTCCCAGCATGCAAACATGCTTGGCTGTTCCTCTACCTCCCATGGAAGTGAATTAATCATTGTGGGAGTTGTAGTTTCTGAACAGCTGGAGTGCCGGAGGTTGCTGATCCCTGCACTACACAGTGGATGGAGCTTTCTGCTTCTGGTCCGTCAATTCTTTGTTTCCAGTCCTACCAGCTATCAAAAATAGTTGATCGCTGGGGGGGTGCCAGAGGTAAGACCACCGATCTGATATTAATGATCTATCTTGAGGATATCTACAGGCTGAAAAACCACCTTAACCAGAAATAAGCATAACTAGCACTGAATTTGATTACATGTGCAAATATAATGCACTAAGCAGACAATTAAATGTGTTGCTCAGTAGCTCTTCTCACTTATTGCAAAATTAGCAACTTATTGAACATGAAGGCTGTAGCAGAGTTCCTTCTTTTGTCTGTACTTTTCCTGTATGGAAATATGGAGCTTTAAAGGAGAATTCCAACTTGGAAATTTATGGCATATCCTGTGGATGTACCATAAATGTCCAGATGGGAAAACTCCTTTAAGTGGAAGCGCCATGCTTGGCACAGATTATAGGATATAAATGAAACTATAGGTAAATCACAAATATTATACCATCCAAAATCTACCTACTTGATGTTGCACACAGACGATGCAGACGGCAATGTTAAGAACAGTACTTTTTTTTGTTTTCCAAACATGATTTTAAAAAAATGTAATAGAACACGCCTGTGAACTTGAACATCTTGAAAAACAAACCAATCCTCCAGGGCTAGCGACATTCCAGGCCATAATACCCTTTCAGCTACAATTTCAGGGAACTGACTAGTGTTCTTAATCTGATATTTTTATGGCAGACTAAAACTTTACAAAAATGCAGCAAGCCCTTGAAGAGTGATGCAGGGGGGTGGGAGTGGTAGTGGCTCTGATTTGTCATGGTGGTTTCCCTAGGGCCAGTGCAGTGGGAGTAGGGTGCACCCTTTCGTTCCTCAGGGCACTCCCTGTAGTTGGGGCTCCTGTCTAATGGTAGTTTGGGATACCCTTGATGTTGGTGGTTGTATGGGTGCCTAGCAGTAGGTGTAGTAGTGAAATGGCCAGTGTATGATGTGGTAGTAGTCAAGAAACCAGGCCAGAGGTAGAATATACATCACTTTTTACTTGAGTGCAAAATAGGAGTTGAAGTACATCCAACATTAATCTGTACACAGTGCAAATCCTTTTCCAAGATGGCGAGATATGGAGGCTAGCAAAGTGGCAAGTAATGACATTTTAGATATGCTATCTTGTTAAAGTCTCTAGAATCTCTGACTAGCAGCTGTAATCTGGCAATTGTGGCTCTGGTGTCCACTGTGGGATACAGGGTTGTCTGGTCAGGGCGTGTTTAAGTGTCATGGGTGTCTTAACTGTAGTCCCTCACAAGCACCAACAGCTGGATAGCTGTAATTTCAGGTTACCTTACTGACTCCTAGCTTGGCCATGCAGTTTGTAAGTTCTTATCTCTTTCTTCTTTGTCTCATGCTGTAGCAGAAGCAGTAACTCTCTCAGAGAACTGTTAGTGTCTGGATCTTGAGGCCTAAGGAGCAGGTGCACAATAGTTGCTTCCTCTCTCCTCACTCACTCCCTATATTCTATGTTACATCCACTAGTCTACACCTCTAGACAGGAAGACAGCCCCGCCCACTCCTGATTAACCCTGTCCCTGCCAACCATACCATGTCATCCTGGCTGTACATTACATAACAAACGATACATATCATAACAAACCATTTGCAGATACCCCCTGTACTGGGGTACTGTTCAATCAGAAATCTTTTCTGCAAATAGGTAAACATTAAAAGCCTACCCTTACAAAACAACAATCACAATCTTCTTTCGTTAGATGTATATCAGACATAATGCTTCCAGAGATGTCTATCCAGAATATTTTTAGTCCTTTCCTTCTCTCTACATCATTTAATTTTCTACCGCCATGCATGTTCAATAGACAATGTTTTCTTGCTGTGATGACAGAGCTGTACTGTATGCTCTGAACCAATTAGATGTCTATCCCCTGCTGCCCCTAATTAAACAGTTCACACACATGCTCAGGTATAGAGACTGTATCATGATCCCCTTCCTCCCTCCTTTCTCACAGCATGAGTCACAGAGACATTGCGAGAAGCTTCTCCCTGCTGCAGCTTGTCCCTCTTTCCCCTTTTTTCCAGTCTAATATATACTGTTTCAGGCCAACAGGTTCCCCAGTATTCACAGAGAGCATGCAGGCAAAAAAGGAGAACTTAGAATGTCCCTAAACTTTTATGTACACTTTATTTAAACTTAGAGAAATGGTCGAAAAATAATATTTGCAATGTACTTTTTTTTTTACTTTGAAGTTTAGGTGGCTATTCGCACTTTTGAATCTGTACAAAGCTGTGTGCGGAAGTACAGACTCTCTATCTGCACCTGTACTGTCAGCGCTGTACAGGCAGGAACTCCATAGTGTGGCACTGCTCCTGTCTGTACCAGCGCTGTTTGTTAAAGTCTGGCATACTGGTGCTATGTTAGGCTTTAGCAGAATGGGCACAGACAGCAGCAGGGCCATGTACACCATTGGGGCAATTTTTATCATTGGATTATACTAATTTTGAGCTAAAAGTTATTTTTTTCAATTGTTCTTTATTAAAATTTTTGAGCCTTTTTCTCTGTACAGCCTTGAGATTCTCTTAGCTTAGCTGACGGCTCCTTATGTCTGATCTCTGACATTATAAACACTCATTATAGCTAAATTCTTATCTAAACTGATAAGAATGTGACTTAAATAAATGTTTATGACCTTTTAGCAATTTAGGGATATGGTTTATTAGATGACGGCACAAAGAGAAGGTATGATTCACATAGCCTTTAAATGGGTAAATAAATTATTAAAGGGGCTGTGCAATGTCCTTATATTAATGACGTATGCTCAGGATTAGAGATGAGTGAATCTATTTTCAGATTTGGAGATTTATTCCAAATCTCTGATTTTTTTAGGCACCAACTCGAACCCGAATCTTTTCTGGTTCGATTCGGACGTATCTTGTGAAATGGCGCCCGTGTATACACAATCAATAGTATTCTGACACAACCAGGTAGGAGGTAATTGCAGTCAGTTACAGCTAGGCAATGACCACAGTTTGTGGAGGCAATGATAAAAGTAGATATGGTTACACCTGATGTTGTATCAGACCGAGAGGACTTGTGAGGAAAAATGAAAAAAACTTGTAAAAAATTACTGAAACGATATAGGAGCTTTTCCTAAAAAAAAATCTGTGTTTCAGAGGACTAGAGCGGGTTATATTTCAATTTTCAGGGGAATTGCAGCAACTTTGGTTTGAAACGAATAGATTCGGACCTGAACCGAACTTTTAAAAAAATTCAGCGAATCCGAAACAAACCGAATCTTGGAAGATTCGCTCATATCTACTCAGGATAGGTCATCAATATCAGATCAGCAGGTGGTCTGACTCGCGAATCAGCTGTTTAAACTGGCTGTGGCACTCTGCACTGGTGCTACAATCTAGACAGTGTGTGGGAAAACAATGAAGTGAGTGCAGCGCTTGAACGAACAATGTGGCCTCTTCAAACAGCTGATCCGGGGGGATGCAGGGAGCCAAGCTCCTACCGATCTGATACTGATGACCTATTCAACACTGCACAACTCCTTTATAATTCTGTGACTAAGCGCAAGTTGAAACCTAAAAAAAAGAAGAACAATGTGTGGGTCACGCAAGGTTGTCTATCTGATCTTGTCAGCACGTCATAAATGTCATCATACCCACTTTCGGGTGAATACTTTTCGTGTTACTTCTAGTAGCTTGCATCTAACCTTTGTATGTGTGAAGAGAAGGCATATTTCATTAACTGATATTCTTTAACTCCCATTGCTGACAGCTAATATAACAAGAATGCAGCATTTCTGGGTGCAAGTGGTCCATTATGTGCTCACAGGCACATTCCTTACATCACATCATGGGTGTGACTTAAACGCTTTAAAAACTATAGTTCAATGACTGCCCAGTGTCCTGTCATTTATCATCAACGTAAGGAAGATGAGCAAAGTGATTAAGAAGCATACAATGTAGGCTGCCTATATCCCTTTGAGGCCAAGGGTTATGAACAGAAAATATTTTTTCAACTATAATTTTTTAATATTCCTTAACATTTTGATATATGTGAATACAAAGAGTTAACTAGTACTTGTACCTGAAATTACTAGTACACCCCCTTATTAATAGATGCTAAAAAAAGAAATGTTTCGACTATGCAACATTTTCCTAATACAACAAGACCCCAGTAAACAAGCTTTGTTTCGACTGCAGGATCACATTCGAATTTCAGATGCTCTAATTTTATCCTTTAATACAGTGGTCTCCAACCATCTTTGCACCATGGACCAGTTTCATACAAGGCTATTTTCCCGCAGACCTGGGGGAGGAGGTAATCACGCACATAACAAAACCCAATAAAGGATTTATTACAGTATCAGCGGCCAACATTACCAATAATAACACTATATGAAGGCCAAATAATACCACTTCACCATGACCATACCCATCCACCCAGTGACTTACAGGTGATGTCTCCTCTGACTAGAGCCATTCTCTTTCCTTTTATTCTCAATCCTGCACAAATCACTCTGATGACGTCTCCTGACCACGACTTCTTTCTGTATAATTGAACATATCTATTTAGTAATAATGCCCTTACTTAATAACCATCCCCATTTAGGCCCCAGTAGATACTGGGCCCTAAAGTAGAGCTTATTTACATATAATGCCCCTCAATAATGCATCTTCACATATAATGTCCTCCAGTAGTGCCCTCTTCAGATAATAATGCCATCCAGTAGCAGCCTCTTTAGATATAATGCCCACCAGTAGTGGCCTCTTTACATATAGTGCCCCCAAGTTGTGGCCTTTTAAAATATACTGGCCCCCAGTAGTAGTTGCTCTAAAATTAGCAACCCCCAGTAGTGCCCTCTTTAAATATGGGACCCCCCCCCCCCCAAGTAGTGGCCTCTTTACATATAGTGCCTCCCAGTATATAATGTACCAACTACTCCCCTGTGGTGCCCCCAGAAGTGTCCACAAGCACTGCCTCATAGGCCTAGAGGCATTCAGCCTATTAGGCTAAATAGTGGGACACAGGAGTCAATGGTACTTATCCCCACTGTTCAACTCGGCCCAGCATGGCTTCTGAAAGCCTGAGTAGACAGTTACTTTTAGGTTAAAACTCTTCCTACACCACTAGGGGGAGTTCACTGCACATGAATTTATTCAGTTCAATGAGAGCTCTATAGCTCCCTCTAGTGATGGCTGCTGACAGAATGTTATCATTTTAGCCTATAAAGGATACAGAGTGTGAAGGAGAAAGGGTTCAGACAATCAGAACTCCAACTCTTGTTAAGAATACTAAACCAATTTCAAATATAATTAATTACAGTCAATCTTCCCCCAGATCACTATAATTAACCCCTAACTGTTTTGCCAGAGTCCAGCAACAGCAGTGGGAAAAGTAGCTTACTGGAGGGGGCGGGCTTCGTTAGATGCTGCTACCTCCTGAATGGTAGCAGCTAGAAACATGCAACTGATCTTGTTTTAAAGCTGGCAGTCCAAGCTTTCAGACAATATGTTCAGGATAGAGAAAGATATGACTGATAGAAATCAGGATGCTGTGAATGCAGCTGAAAATTAAAGTAAAAACAGGTTTTACTCGCCATTATTCCCGACTTGATTTCTAACAGTGATTTCTCCTCTGTTGCTTGGACTATAGCTGTCATTTTTGGTCTTGTATGAAAGCCTGTTAGCTTCCAAGACATGTTGCATGTTTCTAGCTGCTACCATTGAGGAGATATCACCATCTAAAGCATCCCTCCCTCCTCCAGTTAGCTACTTTTCACACTGCAGGAGGTGGACTCCGGCAAAACATTTAGGTGGTTAACGGGAACTTTTCACACTGAACATGGTATTTGAGCTACAGGCAGCATATTACAGAGCAGGAGGAGCTGAACAGATTGATGTATAGTTTTATGGGAAAAGATTGAGTAAAAAAATGTGTAGTTTATATTTAAATTCCTGCTGATTCTGGGCTTTGAAGTAAAGGAGGCAGTCCTATCAGTTAAGGCGTGCGCGCACACACAGGAGACAGCATGCGCACACCTTCTCTTCATACAGCTGATTGGTGGGGGTGCCAGGTGTCGGACCCCCTCCACCCCTTTTCCCAAACTGAAATTGATTACCTATTCTGAGGACAGGTCATAAATATTAAAAGCATGGAAAACCCCTTTAAATGAATAAATTACCAGCTATATTAGTCGCCATGTGGTGTTGTGCCATTCTAGATTAGGGATCCACTCAGAAGAGGTCACCTTGACGGGGTGAGTGGGCTAGTGTATTTTAATCAAAAAGTATACAAAGTACTGTTTATACATTATGCTGAGAAGCATTACATCAATGCATAGCATGTGGATGTGCAATCCATGCTTTTTTTTTCTTTTAGTCAGAGTTACTTAACTAAATGTTACTTTTTGTGTGTCTTAGTGTTATTTTTGAAGCCTTTAGAACTAAACTGAGCCTTCTTCAGTGATCTTAACGTCTTTATACCATAAGTCACTTGACTGGTCTAAAACCTGCTTAACCTCTACATCACCCAGAGGAAATATTTCTGACAACCTTGCACTCATCACACACTACTTAATGATTTAAGAGGCACTTAAACATGTTTATAGACATAGTAATGTAGGCAGGGTGCTGGCGCATCTTCTGTGTATGGAGACATATTGGCAATACTCATAGAAAACAAATAGATAACAAGCCTTGGAGCATGACAAGGGATATTCCACGGCTTGTTAAAAAGTCGAACTTTGACTCATAGGGAGCCATTTCCAGAAGGTGGCGCTAGCAATATGGTTCTTTTCTCTGGGAGATACCTCTTTGCATATGTGTTTCCCATGGAGCATTTCCTGGAAAAAAACCTAAGGTGGATTTAAACCACACAATTTTCAGGCTGATTATAGGGAATTAATTACTAAAACAGTCGTTCTCGATAGTAGTCCTGTATAAATGTGCTGCCGATCACCTGAACAACAAGCAAAATGCTCATTAATCAGGTGAATTAAATATTGATTCTGCACATTAAAGGGGTTATCCCATGATTAATGTAAAAAATGAAAACCCAATATCATACAGTACACGTCCACCTCACATGGATCCAGAGATCTCCCCATTCATTGCTCCAATTACTCTGTTAGATTTATTTCAAGATGGCAGCTCAGGGGGCATGCACTTTTTGCAGGGGGTATGTCCTTTCTAATGCAGCTGGTGGCAGTTGAAGGATGGAACTGAGCATGTGTTTCCATCTCAGTGAGCAGGAAAGGGAAATTATAAAACGAGAAAACAGCAGGTGGCGCTATACAGATTTCATTGAATATCTCAGTGGCGATAATACATTTTTAATTAAATGCAATTACAAAAGTATTCAGATTCAGAGACTGGTTTGAAAAACGTAGAATATTTTTTGTGTGACTACCCCTTTAACTCCTTCATGCTATTTGACGTGTATGCTGGCATTGATGTCAGCCGTTTAACTCCGTCCATAGGGACCGCTGTATGGAAGGGGTTAACAGGGAAGGAGCTCCCTCCCTCTCCCATCGGGACGCTGCTCTGCTGTGGCATGGTAACCGGACGCTTTCACAGGCGTCCAGCTTGCCATGGTATAGCTAAGTCTGATCAAGCTCCTGCTAAAGACAGGAGCCTGAACAGGCTTACTATGAATGAAAATACACTGCAGTACACTATACAGTGTACTGCAGTGTATTATAGAGCCATCAAACCCACTGGATCTTCAAGAACCAAGTCGATCTGAGTAAAAAAAAGGTGTAAAAAAAAGTGTAAAAAATTTTTTTTTTTAATTCAATTTTTTTCCCATATACGCACATTTGTAATTGGTTAAAAATGAAGAAAATAAAATACCCTAAACATATTAGGTATCGCCGCATCCATAACAACCAGCTCTATAAAAATATCACATGACCCAACCCCTCAGGTGAACACCATAAAAAAAAGTGTCAAAAAAGCAATTTTTTTGTCACCTACCATCACAAAAAGTACAACACCAAGCCATCAAAAGGGCGTATGCCCTCCAAAATAGTACCCCACAATAACCGTCACCTCATTCCGCAAAAAATGATCCCCTACCTGAGACAATCGCCAAAAAAATTAAAAAAAACTACAGCTCTCAGACTATGGAGACACTAAAACATGATTTCTTTGTTGTTTCAAAAATGATATGATTGTGTAAAACTTAATAAAAATAAGTATACATATTAGGTATCGCCTCGTCCATAACAACCTGCTCTACATAAAACTCACATGAGCTAACCCCTCAAGTGAATACAGTAAAAATGAATAAAAACTGTGCCAAAATTACCAAGTCGACTAACCAATCGGTGCGCTCCATTTAGAAAAAAAGCCGGTTTAAGGCTGTGATCTCCATGCTGGAGATCAAAACCTGAAAACTGGCCTGAAGACTGTGCCCTCGGGGGTAAGTGAGCCCCCCTTGCCTCCATTGCTGCCCCTTCATGCCTCCGTTCCCCCCCTTGTGCCTCCGTTCCCCCCCCGCTGTGCTTGTATTTTATGATGGCAGTGGCTCACGATCTGAGCCGCTGCCATCAGCAGAGAGTGTGAGCTGTAATTACAGCTCACACTCTGCTGCTACAGCTGAAATTGGTGCTGGCACCGATTACAGCTGTTTAACCCCATAGATGCTGCGGTCAGTAGCCGCCCGCAGCATCAATGGGGTTAAGAGGGAGGGAGCTCCCTCTCTCTGCCATCGGGCCGCCACTGCTGCAGTGGCAGCGGCCCGATGGTTACCATGGCAATCGGACGCTTTACAAAAGAGTCCTGGCTGCCATGTACCTTAGGCTGATTAGACCCTCAGGGTCTGATCAGCCTTAGTGTAGCACTGATACAGTGCATTGCAATAGATGACTATTGCAATGCACTGTATAGCCATCAAGCCCACTGGATCTTCAAGATCCAAATGGGTCTTGACAAATTTAAAAAAAAAATGTAAAAAGAAAGTTTAAAAAAGTGTAAAAAGAAAGTTAAAAAAAGTGTATAAAAGTTAAAAAATAAAGTTTAAAAAAGTTTTAAAAAGCGCCCTTTTTCCCCAAATGAAGTAAAAAAAAAGTAAAAAAAAAAAATGAAAAAGAAAACGTACACAAATTAGGTATCTCCACATCCGTATCGACCAGCTCTATAAAAGCATCACATGGTCCACCCCGCCAGGTGTACGGAAATTTTTTTTTTTTAAAAAAAAGCTATACCAAAACAGCCATTTTTTGTCACCTTGCCTCACAAAAAGTGTAATAGCAGGCGATCAAAAAGGCATATTTACCCCAAAATGGTACCAATGAAACCGTCATCTCGTCCCTCAAAAAATGAGCCCCTACCTGAGACAATCGCCCAAAAAATAAAAAAACTACAGCACTCTGACTATGGAGACACTAAAACATGATTTTTTTTGTTTCAAAAATGATATTATTGTGTAAAACTTAAATAAATAAAAATAAGTATACATGTTAGGTATCGCCACGTCCGTAACAACCTGATCTACAAAAATATCGCATGATCTCTCCCCTCAGGTGAACACCGTAAAAAATAAAAAATAAAAACTGTCTAAAAAAAGCCATTTTTTGTCACATTTCATCACAAAAAAAATGTAATACCAAGCGATCAAAAAAGCGTATGCCCCCAAAAATAGTACCAATCTAACTGTCATCTCATCCCTCAAAAAATGAGCCCCTACCTGAGACAATCGTCCAAAAAGTAAAAAAACTACAGCTCTCTGACTATGGAGACACTAAAACATGATTTTTTTTTTGTGCTTCAAAAATATTGTGTAAAACTTAAATAAATTTAAAAAAGTATACATATTAGATATTGCTGCGTCCGTAACAACCTGTTCTATAAAAATATCACACGATCTAACCTGTCAGATGAATGTTGTAAATAACAAAAAATAAAAACAATGCCAAAACTGCTAGTTTTTGTTACCTTGCCTCACAAAAAGTGTAATATAAAGCTACCAAAAATCGTATGTACCCTAAAACAGTACTAATAAAACTGCCAACTTATCCCCTAGTTTCCAAAATGGGGTCAGTTTTTTGGAGTTTCCTACTCTAGGGGTGCATCAAATGTAACATGGCAACTTAAAATTTTTCCAGTGAAATCTGCCCTGGCGTTCCTTTCCTTCTGCGCCCTGCCGTGTGCCTGTACAGCAGTTTATGATCACAAATGGGGCATTTCTGTAAACTACAGAATCAGGGTAATAATTATTGAGTTTTGTTTGGCAGTTAACCCTTGCTTTATTCTAGGAATAAAATGATTTATATGGAAAATCTGCCAAAAAAGTCAAATTCAGAAATTTTGGCTACATTTTCCTTTAATTCTTGTACAACACCTAAAGGGTTAATAATGTTTGTAAAATCAGTTTTAAATACCTTCAGGGGTGTAGTTTCTAAAATGGGGTCATTTTTGGGTGGTTTCTATGATGGAAGCCTCACAAAGTGACTTCAGACCTGAACTGGTCCTTAAAAAGTGGGTTTTGGAAATTTTGTGAAAAATTTCAAGATTTGCTTCTAAATTTCTAAGCCTTCTAACGTCCCAAAAAAATAAAATGTAATTTTTAAAATGATCCAAACCTGAAGTAGACACATAGGGAATGTAAAGTAATAACTATTTTTGGAGGTATTACTATGTATTTTAAAAGTAGAGAAATTGACATTTGGAAATTTGCAAATTTTTCTAAATTTTTGGTAAATTTGGTATTTTTTTTTATAAATAAGAATGAAATATTTTGATTCACATTTGCCACTGTCATGAAGTACAATAAGTGACGAGAAAACAATCTTGGAATGGCCTGCATAAGTAAAAGCGTTTTAAAGTTATCACCATATAAAGTGAGACATGTCAGATTTGCTAAAAATGGCCTGGTCCTTAAGGCCAAAACAACCTGCAGCGTCAAGGGGTTAAGGTGAAAAATGGCTATGTCATGAAGGGGTTAAATCATGTGACTACCCCTGTAAACAGCAATCTGCTGCCCAGAATCTATATGAAGGCTAGTGATCACTAGTCCCCATACAGTGGAGGCGATAGCTGCATGTAAGTGCAGCTCTTTCCTGCAATGACGACCAGACAGTTATTGGGAAGGTACGATCCCTCCCTGATAATTGCCTGTTTGATCGGCACATATTAATGTGCCTTTATAGATGTAGCCATGTTATTTTGACGTTGCATTTAACGTTACAACATGCTTTTCAATGCCAACTGTTCTGTTGCAGATTGATGTAATAAATGAAAATCGGACATCACATGGATCCAGAGATCTCCCCATTTATTGTTCCAATTGCTCTACTAGATTTATTTCAGGCTGGCAGCTCAGAGGGCATGTCCTTTCTCAGAAGCCTATATCCTTTCTGCTGTAGCTTTTTCCCTGTAACTGACACAACTTCTACGTGTAACAGTAGATATGACTGATTGCAGTTAGAGATTTAAACTGAACATGTGCGACCATCTCAGTGAGATGGAGGAAGATATAACAAAAGGAACAAACAGCAGGTGGCGCTATACAGATACATTTTATTGAATAACTCAGTGGCTATACTAAATTTTTATTACATGCAATTACAAAAGTATTCAGATCCAGGTGTTGGTTCAAAAAATGTAGAATATTTTTTGTGGCACAACCCCTTTAAAGTGTCAAGCTGGAAATGGCTGCATCTACATATCGCCATGGTTTCCTTTCTACATGGGGCAGGATCACACAATCTGCGCAGTCTCTAGCAGGCACTTCCAGGTTGCAGTATCTCTGACTTATTAAATAAGGTTGAGAGATTCGAGCTTTGGATCATAGATCCGAAGTTGATTCGTTAAAGAACTTCGCTTGTAATGCTGTTTCCGTACAGCATTAAAATGTTTGGGCTCCAAGTAGGAAAACTTTGTGTCTGCCGTTGCATGAGACTTCGGTAAATGACTTTGGTATTTCTATCTGCGTATTTAAAAACATTTTAAAATAGGAATCTGAAGCCAGCTTCAGTACCAAGGTACTACCAGTACTGAAGCCGACTTCGGATTCCTATTTTAAAATGTTTTAAAATGAACAGATAGGAATACTGAAGTCATTTACTGACGTCTCGCGCAACTTTGGCCGAGACAAAGTTTTCCTACACGGAGCTCATACATTTTAATACTGTGCAGAAACAGCATTACAAACAAAGTTTTTTAACGAATTGACCTTGGATCTATGATCCACAGCTTGATTCGCTCAACCCTATTTATAACCACTGGGCATATCTGCTGCAGTATCTCTACCTTGTGGCACACGGTATTTTCTTCCAGGATGGCTGGTCACTGTTACAGACCTTTCTCTTCCAGGATGCGCCGCGCGATGTGTGTGTGTGGGAGTGCGTCGTCAGGTCAGGGAAGCAGGTAAGTATTTGTGTTTTTTCTTTCTTTCATGGAGCTGGATGCTGAAGGTGGTCATGGTGGAATGGGGCACACAGCTACTTGTTACACCCCTATATAGTAACTGGCATCAATACGTGTAGTCAAGCATAATTTTAAGCAATGAAAGATTGATTGAAGTGGACCAGGTTGTGTAACACATAACCGTATAATGCACTACTGACCTCTAGTGTTAAAGGAAATGTATTACCAAAATTTTTCTCTGCCTGTTAAAACCAGATAGCGAAACACCAAATTTTGTTTTTATTTTCTGATTACAGATTACTTTATTTTATTGTCTCAACATGATTATGAGGGCGGCCATCTTGCCTGAGCTGTTCTTATCATTTAGAAAGCATTAAGACAATTGCTTTACGGCAGCCCCATGGTCCATAGACACAGTGGTCAGAAGGGGACCTCATTGACTTCTTCTATGGGAAAGTTTTCTAGGCTGCTCTGTGACCTGTGCAGAGGACATTGTATAAGGAACAAATAGATAGGATTTGACAATCACCTATTGTGAATGGAGGATCCTTTGTTATCTGTACAAAGAGACAGATAAGCAGATAACTGCAGTAAAGTGATCTGTACAGACCAAGACATGGCGCCTATTATTAGGTTTAGTGGCCAGTGCAAAAACTACAGGATTTTATGGTTTTTGTTTAAATATAGATACTGACATGAAAAATTAAAAATAACATCATCAAAAATTCTTTAAAAATGTGATTTAAACAAAAGGTCATTTTATGATGACACATTCCCTTTAAGGTTCTTTTACACGGACCACTTATCAGACAAATTATCAGGAATGAGTGGTTTTATAAGAGCTTGTTTCCGATAATCTGCCTGTGTGAAAGGTGTTGGCAATCAACCAATGAGCGAACAAACATGTGTTCTTTAGGTAATTGAGTCGTTCAGCCTGCATGGAAAATCATTGTTCCTGTGCAGCAGATCATTCTGTCAAAACAGCAATCTGCTGGACATGAATGATGATTCTCCATGGGGAAAAGAGATCTCTATATCGATCACTTGTCTCCATACAGCGTGTAAGTGCAGCTCTCATCTCTGCTAATGATGTGACAGATACTGGGAGTGTATGCCTTGTTCCCGATAATCTGCCAGATCATCTATACGTGTAAAAGTAGTTCATTTAGCTGTACTTGCAATTTGCTAACCTGCTAAATGAATCAATTATCTGAAGCGCAATACCTCATGAACGGAAATGCTGGCCGTGTGATGTTTAAACCTTTCCCAACCGCCCAACGCAATGATGCCGTGATGAAACGTGACCACTGCAACTGGATGAGCTAAAACCAGGAAGCGACCATTTCCTGGTGTGCTCTAGGTCTCCCCCCTGGTGGAGATGCAACTTCTGTCCTCCTGAATGACGCACATTAGTTCCTATGAAGCCCCTGCCTATAAAAATTCAAATCACCCCCTTTCCTTAAAATGTAAATAAAAATATGCAAAGAGTAAAAAAATACACATCATTG
>ONZH01015775.1:0-79485 GCA_900303285.1 Rhinella marina
CAGATGCTGGTTCAAAGGGCCCTATAGATATATTTGATATATGCTCTGGTGCCTTTTCTGGCACATATGACTAAAGTAGTGTATTAAAACAACCTGGCCCACTTTTATTTTATACTAGCCTCCAGCTGAGATGAATATGTTTTATCCTATGCTTTTAATTTAGACCTATGAATTTAATATTATGTGAATCCAAAACAAATTTTAACCCCTTCACGCGGGCGGTGTGGGGACATGACGCCCGCTCGCGGGTGCGGCGGGCGTCATGGCCGGCAAGTCTCTGCTGTTTCTAACAGCAGAGACTTGCCGCATCTTACCTCCGTCTTCGAGACTTCCAGGGCCTTCTGATGCCGTGATCAACACGTGATCCACGGCATCAGGATGCGTCTGAACCCGGGAAGCCCACGCTTCCGGGTGGTGTACAGACGCCCGATTGGCCAATCGGGGTGTCTGTACACCATATGAAAACTGTAATCCTCGCTGGTGAGGATTACAGTTTTCAAACTGCAATTCTTATTCTGGCCACTAGATGGCAGGCCAGGATAAGAAATGAGCAATTCATGGTTTTAACTGCATCTAGTAAATCCATGATTGCTCATAAAGAAAAAAAACAAAACACAATAGATCAGATGATATTTGAGCTTTAAAATAATCACAGAAAAATAAAAAAAAATGTTAAAAAATATATAAAAAATAAAAAAGATATAAAAGTTCAAATCACCCCCCTTTCCGTATAAGTAAAAAATAAATACCTAAATAACAATAAATATAGACATCATGGTATCACCGTGACCGAAAACGCCCGTACTTTTAAAATATAAAAAAAAATTTCAATACGGCGAATTGTGTGGCGGAAAAAAGCGTCCAAATGGCGATTCGCAGTTTTTTGTCCCTTTTTTTTCTAAAAAAAATTAAATAAAAAGTGATCAAAAAGTCATACACACCCCAGAATGGTATCAATAAAAACTTCAGACCGCCCCGCAAAAAATGAGCCCCCATACAGCTCTGTACACATAAATACCAAAAAGTTATAGGGGTCAATATATGACAAGGAAAAAAAAAAAAAAAAAAGGGCAACTTTCTAATTATTTTATCACCATCTAAACGCAGGAAAAACTATACATATTAGGTATTGCCGGATTCGTACTGACCAGTAGAATGAAAGTAACGGATCAGTTTTAATGCACATCGAATGCTGTAAATAAGAAACCCGTAGAACTGAAGCGGAATAGCGTTTTCTTTGCAATTTCACCCGGTTTGGAATTTTTTTCCCGCTTCCCACTACACCGTATGCAATATTAAATGGTGGCGTTGGAAAGTACAACTTGTCCCGCAAACAACAAGCCCTCATACAGCTATGTGAACAGAAAAATAAAAGAGTTATGGCTGTTTGAAGGCAGGGAGCGCAAAACGAAAATGCAGAACCGAAAAAAGCTCCGGTCGTGAAAGGGTTAAAGGAATTTTCTAATTTTCATATATCTCTTAAGGCCAATGAATATCATAGAGCATTGTCCAATGCTTCAGGAGCCAGAACAACACTTGCTCTTCCCCATCCATGTATTAGATGGTTGGACAGTTTTTGAATGTCTTCTATGTTACTCTCTACAGGAGGAGAAACGTATGTCCAGACACACTGGGGCAAACATACTAATCCTAACAATGGCATAAGCTTAGACCGGCTGCCTAGACCTGCACCAGATGTATCACAGTGGTTCAGGCTACATGATAAATGTGATACAAAATTGGTTTGCTCACTTCGAAATGGATTTTTGTCAGAATTGCACCAAAATTTTGTACTCATAATTGTGCTTATTGGGTCCTGCCTCCTTTCCAATGAAACTCCATCCAACTTCTGCTAAGCCTGACTCCCATGTTGAGCATGTCAGAAAAAAGGGTAGGAATACTAGATGCACCAAATTGCACCAGTTTGTGCAAATTTTTTTACACAGATTTTTGGCGGAGACATAGTAATTCTGGATCACTGTCAAGATGACAACTGATAAATTCAGTTTTAAGAAGTCATACCCCAAGGTCAGCTGATTAAAGGGTTTATCCAGTTATACTTTTGTCATCTCATCTCACCAACAGTGGAGTGGTTCTGGAGCAGGCATTTCCGAGACTACATGGCGTATAATGTCCCATTTCAACCCACTATGCTCATGGGATGCGCGTGGGTACTCCAGCAGTTTCAGGCAGCACAATCCTCGAGCATTATGGGTTGAAATGGGGCTAGGTTCACATGCCCAATATACAGCACATTATCCGAGAAGTGCCCACTACAAAATTACACTGGGAGCACAACACTCACCTGGTAAGGGTAAAAAAAAAATTTGGTCATACTATTCTTGTAGGACTCGCCACTGTAGGCAAGAGGAGATGATAAAAATATATCCGGATAACCCCTGTAAGTGACTGGCTTCTATTTAAACGTCTCACATGACACAAACATTTAAGAAAATATGATATCATAATATAGCAAAAGCACAAAAAGAAAAATCTTTGGGCACAGTGTAATTTGATGCAAATTGCTTGTACAAAATGAAAGTTAGCAAGTACTTACCTACATCATTAAAGCCTGCTACATTTGTGACATGATGAAGTACTGTATTATTTCAGGAATTTCTGATTCCTTTTTGACAAGTGAATGCTCACATGTGGTTATAGAAATTTCTTCCTATAGACTATGGTTTTAATCATTCACTGATGATCAATACAATGGATAGATCTTATCAAATAAGTCAAGTGAATCAGAACTGAATACTGATCATGTACAATAGAACTTCATTGCAATTTGCTTCCAACTCATGAAAGATCAGTAAGAGATACAAGTATGAAGTGAAAAGTACTCAGGACCAGTGGAGAGTCCATTACATTTTTCTAATGTACACTACCTTTGAGGAGCAGTCGAAATTCCCTACCAAGTTCCATCCACATTACAGTCTAGTCTCTTTAGGTTTTCAGCCCATATCAATTATATGGATTAGACATAGCATTATATTCATTTGTCAATCTGTCTTCACTGGACTGGACTACATTCAACCTATTATAATATATTCTTCACTATTTAATCCCCCATGTGCCATAGATTTCTAGCATAATTATAATACTGTCAACAGCAGCAGGGCCAAAATCTCAACAGACCTGAGCATATGGCCATTTTCTTAGTATATTGAACATTACCCTGCAGTAGAAATATTTAATGGGAGCAAAGTCTTGTATGTGCCAAGCCTTACTTCATTAGAGGACAAAGTCAGAACTGAAACTTAAAATTTACAGATGAATTTCAAAAATAAATCAACTCTGTGTATGGTGACTCGTTCTTACATACTGTAACAATGACTTTACCCTAAATCATAACTCACTGTAATATTTCCTGTATGATGAACTATGGAAATTATCAATATTATCAGTGGTCCAGTGGTGCAGAAAAGCATTCTAGCAAATACTGACAGTTCATCAACCAATCAATTAACTGCATTTATGTTTAAACAGGACCTGTCACCAAAAAACAGAATGCAATCTGACAGCAACAAGTTATAGAGCAGGAGAATCTGAGCAGATTGATATATATTTTCGTGGGAAAAGATTCAGTAAAACCTGTAATTCATACATTGCTATCTCTGCTTTTTCTGCTTTGTGAACAGCTACTGGTACAGGAGGGGTTATCGGTGATTCATAGCATTGTGTGTATAAGTGTGTATAAGAGATAGCTGTCAGTCACTGATAACATCTCCCACCTGTACCAATAGGTATTTATAAGGCTGCAGATGTAAATGTAAAAATTACAAGTTTTACAGAATCTTTTCCCCCAAAAATACATATCAATCAGCTTTTCCTACTCTATAACATGGTGCTTTCATATTGTATTGCATTTTGTGGTGACAGGTCCTCTTTAAACCTGCTCTGAAAAACAAAAGTTGGAATGTGATTATTGACATACATAACATAGTAGATAGTAGTATACAGATGTATGCAGCCTAGGGCAAAGGTCACAAAAGATGAACAGCTTGCAAAACATGATTTCACAATTTGTTGTCCCAAGATGTTTATCCTATATAGATGTGTCTTTTCTTACCTTTCCACTTGGCTCAACTTATCCTGAGATGTGTGTCATGAGATGACTGTTTTTTGTTTTTTTTTTTTTTTTAAGAAAAAACTTGATTTTGTGCTACTGTGTCCTGAGATGTCTATCATACATGCACCTCTCTGTAGCCACTCAGTGGTTGTATTGTAGATTACAACCTGTCAATGATTTTGCTAGGATGTCACATTATTGTGTTAAATTTGTTTTGTGAGAAATTAAGGTCCATAACAAATTTTTAGCTAATGTGAGGGTAGACATCTACATCTACCTGTGTCTTTGTATGACCAGCTAGTGGTTGTGTTGTTAAATGGGTTTTATGAGTTATAGATGACAATGAACTAGGATAGGATAGGTCATTAATAGAGATGAGCGAGCATGCTCGTCCGAGCTTGGTGCTCATTCGAGTATTACGGTACTCGTAAGTGCTCGCTGCTCGGACGAGTATCTCTCCATGCTCGAGGAAATGGCATTTTGAATTCTTGGCGCCTATAAACTCAGCCAATCACAAGCCAGGAGACTCTGTGGTACACCCAGCATCACGTGGGGCCCTTACATGTCGATAGCAGGGGTTGGCTGGCCTGATTAGGTGACCCTGGAATATACTAGTGACTGTCCGCGGTGCTCGGCTCAGATGCTGTCTGGATGTCGTTAGGGACAGAGCTGCTGCGTTTCAGGGAGAGTGTTAGGGCCTGGATTTAGTTCTCTGTTAGGCAGGAGTGATCTTGTGAAAGAACCCAACAGACCTTCTAAGGGCTACAAGACATTTTTTTTTGTCTCCTGGCTAGGCTGGCTGGCACTAGTAGTGCAGCTATCGCCATATATAACCCTTTTTTTTATTGTTTTATCTCAGTGATACAAATCCATTTCATACAGCAGTGTGGAACCATTCTGTGTGTCACAGTTCAGCTGTCCACTCACCACAAACCACAATCCGTATTTTCTGTCCAGGTGATCCATACTGTACGTCAAGTAATCAAATACGGTCTTTTGCTTTCACTGATACAGCTACATTACAAAAATCTCTGTGCGACATTTGTCTGGGTTGCAGTAAAAATAGCCACAGTCAGCAGGGGCTGAGTTTGCTCTCTGATAGTTTCTGCACGTCACGTTAAAAAAAAAAAATATATATATATATATATATATATATATATATATATATATATATATACATATATATATATATATATATATAAAATTTAAAAAAAATATAGAAAAAAAGTTTTTTTGTTTTATCTCAGTGATACAAATCCATTTCATATAGCTGTGTGGAACCATTCTGTGTGTCACAGTTCAGCTGTTCAGTCACCACAATCCGTATTTTCTGTCCAGGTGACACATTCTGTACGTCACTTAATTAAAAAAGGTCTTTTGCTCTCACTGAGACAGCTACATTACAAAAATCTCTGTGCGACATTTGTCTGGGTTGAAATTAAGCAGACCAAGTCTGCCTAATCTAATGGTTTCAGTGTAATTGCTCCATACTGCACGGTACGTAATAACATACGTAATTTTGCTCTAACTTATCCACCTATATATTTTCTTGTTCAGATTGAACAAGTTTGTGGGTTTCAGTACAGCAGGCCCATTTATTTTATTTTTTTTTATATAATACACTTCTATACAGAAAATGTTGAACCCCAGGGCTAAGGGTCGAGGACGAGGGCGTGGGCATGGGCGTGGGCATTCAATTACTGCAGGGGGCAGAGGCCGTGGTCCTGGGCAGGGTGAGACAGTACCTGCTGATGAGGGAGCAGGGGAACGCCGCAGAGCTACACTCCCTAGCTTCATGTCTCAACTTACAGGGACACGTGGTAGAGGACTGTTGAAACCACAACAGTGCGAACAGCTGATGTCGTGGATTGCGGACAATGCTTCAAGTAATTTGTCCACCAGTCAGTCTTCCACGCAGTCCACCCACGTTACCCAAGGGAGCACTCCTCTGGCTCCTCCACCTCAACCTCCTTCCCCCCAGTCTGCCCCCTCCCAGGAAAATTTGGAATGCGATCCGGCATACTCTGAGGAACTGTTTTCTGGACCCTTCCCAGAGTCACAAACCACTTCTCAGGTTGCCGCTGACCTCTTTCCCGATGCCCAAGTTTTCCAACTGTCGCAGTCTGTGGGTGATGATGATGATGACAATGTTGACTTAGTGGAAGAAGTGTGTAAAGAGGTGTCGGACGATGAGGAGACACGGTTGTCAGACAGTGGTGAAGTTGTTGTCAGGGCAGGAAGTCCGAGGGGGGAGCAGACTGAGGAATCGGAGGATGACGAGGTGACTGAGCCAAGCTTGGTTGATAAGCCGAGTGAAGACAGTGCTTCTGAGGCGGAGGCGAGTGCTGCACCAGAATAGGTTGGAAGAGGCAGTGGTGTGGCCAGAGGGAGAAGCAGGGCTAGAGCTGGTGCATCAGCAGAAACTGTTTCACGTAGTAAAGCTCCCATGGCGAGGCCTAGATGTTCGCAAGTCTGGAGGTTTTTAAAGAAAGTGAGGATGACCTACGGACTGTGCTGTGCAACCTGTGCCACACCAGGATCAGCAGGGGTCCCACCACTACTAGCCTAACCACCACCAACATGCGCAGGCATATGAGTGCTAAACACCCCACTCAATGGAACCAAGGCCGTTCACCTCCTGCGGGTCCCACCACTGCTCCTTCCCCTGTGTCACTCGCTGCCTCTGCTAGTCAACCCCCTGCCCAGGACCCCGGCACGAGCGCCTCCCACCGGAAAACCACACCTTCGCCTCCACGATCCTCCACAGCGTCCATCAATGTGTCCCAGCGCAGCGTTCAGCTGTCTTTACAGCAGACGCTGGAGCGCAAGAGGAAATACAGTTCCACCCACCCACATGCCCAAGTCCTCAATGTCCACATCTCCAAATTGCTGAGCCTGGAGATGCTGTCCTATAGGCTGGTAGAGACCGAGGCCTTTCACAATCTCATGGCGGTGGCTGCCCCTCGGTATTCGGTCCCCAGCCGCCACTATTTTTCCCGATGTGCCGTCGCAGCCCTACACCAGCACGTGTCACAGAACATCATCCGTGCCCTGACCAATGCTGTTTCTGAGAAGGTCCACCTAACCATGGACACGTGGACAAGTGCTGCCGGGCAGGGACACTATATCTCACTGACGGCACATTGGGTTAACTTGGTGGAGGCTGGGGCCGAGACTGACCCTGGGGCCGCTCATGTACTGCCCACACCGAGGATTGCAGGGCCTACCTCGGTCACGGTCTCTCAAACGTACTATGCCTCCTCCTCCGACCCCTCCACCTCCTCCTCCAAATTACCATCCGTGGGCACGGCGCCTTCAGTCGGTAGCTCTAGGCGCAGCAGCAGTGCCGTGGGTAAGCGCCAGCAGGCAGTGCTCAAACTGCTGAGCTTAGGTGACAAAAGGCACACCGCCCAAGAGCTGTTACAGGGCATCACGGCGCAGACCGATCTGTGGCTGGCACCGCTGAACCTCAAGCCAGGCATGGTTGTGTGTGACAACGGGCATAACCTGGTGGCGGCTCTGCAACTCGGCAGACTGACACATGTGCCATGCCTGGCCCATGTGTTCAATCTAATAGTTCAGCGGTTCCTCAAGACATACCCCAATCTGTCTGATTTGCTCACCAAGGTGCGCCGCATCTGTGCGCATTTCCGCAAGTCGACCACAGATGTTGCCACTCTCAGGGCAGCGCAGTGCCGCCTACAACTGCCCGCCTGTCATCTTCCACCAGAACTGGTAGTCAGGTCTCTCAGATTCCTGAAGTCTACAATGAGGAGTGGACGTGGATGTCTGATATCTGCCAGGTGTTGAGCAACTTTGAGGAGTCAACACAGATGGTCAGCGGTGATGCCGCCATTATCAGCCTCACCATCCCGCTGCTTTGCCTGTTAAAAAACTCACTGCTCAGCCTGAAGTCGGATGCTTTGCACTTGTCACAAGAGACGGTGGAGGAAGATATGTTGCTTGATAGCCAGAGCACCCTCCGGTCTGTTTCTCAGCACGTATCGGAGGAGGGGGATGAGGATGAGGAGGAGAATGTCGGCGAGACAGAAGAGGGTACCAGTGCTCAGTCCTTCTTAACTCTTGAGCGTGTATGGGTTGAAGAGGAGGACTTGGAGGAGGAGCAGGAAATGGAGAGTCAGGCCAGTGAGGAGAGGGAATTCTTGCGTGTTGGGACTCTGGCGCACATGGCAGACTTCATGTTAGGCTGCCTATCCCGTGACCTTCGCGTTAGAAGCATTTTTTCAAACACCGATTACTGGGTGTTCACTCTCCTGGACCCACGGTACAAGCAGAACCTTTCCACTCTCATCCCTGTAGAGGAAAGGAGTATGAGAGTGAATCAATATCAACAGGCCCTGGTGCACAAGCTGAAACAATCCTTCCCATCTGACGCCGCTAGCGGCTGAGGGCATGGTTCTGTGGGCCAAGTAGCGGGGGAGAGGAGGCGAGCAGGCATCTTGTCCAGCACTGGCAGGGGAACGCTCTCCAAGGCCTTTGCCAGTTTTATGTCACCCCAGCAAGACACTGTCACCTGTCCCCAGTCTAGGCAGAGTAGGGGGGAGCTGTACAGAAAGATGGTGAGGGAGTACCTAGCTGACCATACCAACGTCCGGACCGATCACTCTGCTCCATACAACTACTGGGTTTCAAAGCTGGACACGTGGCCTGAACTGGCGCTGTACGCCTTGGAGGTGCTGGCCTGCCCTGCCGCTAGCGTTCTGTCAGAGCGGGTATTCAGTGCAGCTGGTGGCGTCATCACCGATAAGCGTACACGCCTGTCAACTGACAGCGCTGACAGGCTGACGCTTATTAAAATGAACAAAGCCTGGATTTCACCGGAATTCACATCTCCTCCGGGTGAAAGCAGCTAAAGATTAACATTACTTATGTATCTGATTCCTCTTCTCTACTCCTCCTACTCCTCCTCCTCCTTGTCATCTTTGGCTAACGCTGATCCAAAAAACGCCATTTTTTAGAGGTTCAACTGGCACTCTTTTACCACAATTTTTCCGGAGGTCCACCTACAGGCCCTCTCTCCAAACAATTTTTCCGGAGGTCCACCTACAG
Source organism: Rhinella marina (assembly GCA_900303285.1). Classification (NCBI taxonomy): domain Eukaryota; kingdom Metazoa; phylum Chordata; class Amphibia; order Anura; family Bufonidae; genus Rhinella; species Rhinella marina. Next base: position 9,143 of record ONZH01015775.1, read on the forward strand.
GCCCTCTCTCCAAACAATTTTTCCGGAGGTCCACCTACAGGCCCTCTCTCTAAACAATCTTTGTACCTAGTTGGGTGCTTCCCTAACATGTGATGGGTATGTACCTCGCCTTTCTTGGTCTGGGTGAGCACAATTGCCATGAGGGTAACCACCAGGCTGTTACCTGAGAATTTGGGGTAATGGTGGGCTTAGGCAGCCTCAGAGGCATCCATGCATGCTGCCCCTGCTGTTTCCTGTCCATTTCCATGGTGTTTCCATCATTTTCTGATGTTTCCAGGTTTTCACCCAGCCTTCCCTAGGCAGAGCCTTGGTCCCCTGCAAAAAATGCTTGAGTCTCCCTTTGACTTCAATGGGGTTCGTTTCTCGAAACGTGCACCCAAGCATCGGGTAAAGTTCGTCTTGAATAACGAGCACCTGAGCATTTTAGTGCTCGCTCATCTCTAGTCATGAATATCAGTTCATTGGTGGTCAAACAACTGGCACCTTCACCAAACAGCTGTTAACTGCAGCCATGGTTCCAAGAAGTTATCAGTGTACAGAGCAGGAATGCCACAGTCTGTATGCTGTGTAGTGGCCATTCTCAGTTACTGCAGCTCAGTTCCTGTTCAAGTGAATAGAAACTGAGCTTCAGCGCCTAAGTGTATGGAGCTGTGGTGTTCTGGTTGTGTACACTGTTTACTCCTTGGAACCACGGCTGTGAGTAATAGCTGATTGGTGGGGATGCCAGGTGTTGGACGATAAACAATAAATGTGACTTTGACATTCTACATTTTAATTTGCATACTACCATTTTAGCCAAGATAAAAGGGTTTAACCCCACCAATCACTTGAATCTGCATGATGCTGAAGATACTGCAAGCTTTACAATTGAAATCAGAAAATGATATACTGGTAGTTTGATATCTAAACCCCCAAAAATCTGTATTGTAATTCTTTCTATTCCTTTCAATTTCACTCTCAATTACTAGACAAATTCTAAAAATGCAATCACTGCTAGTTGCTTACTGTTCTAGTACAGGAGACCACTGAGGTCTGTGGTCAGTGACCACTAAGTGAGTGACAAAAGAATCATTTAATAAAACCTTAACTTTCCCAAATCTATATCTCTTGTGACAGCATATGTCAAGAAAGAGTCAAGAGCCCCCATACACATTAGATTGTCCACCGAACCTGCTGTTCTCAGCAGGTTTGGCCGCCAATACACTTATGTGTATGGGGGTCTTCGGCTCCTTAGACAGTCCCTTTAATTATTGAAATTTTATTGTTTTCTTTAACCTGATAATGACCAAGCAATGTACATGCATGGAGCTTGGTGTTGGGCTTTAATACACAGAACCATATATGCACAGTTTGGGACTTTTGCTCCTGCTCCTGCACTTTTGCAGGGATCCAAAGAAGAAGACAGTAGCAGTTTCTTACTGCTTCTGTCTTCTCCTATTTTCTGTAAATAGCGCTCAATGAGTGCTTTGCAGTGAATAGAAGAAGCGCCGGGGTGGACTGGGAACATAAAGTGGCCCTGGAAAAAAAACATAAAAGTGGCCCCATGTTATAGGTGAGTCCGAAAGGACAGAAGGCAGGGCGACACAAATAGGCAGGGACAACAGAAATATGCGGGGCTAGCAATACCGTACTGCAGAACAAAATACCACTCAGCAGAACCAAATACTACAGTACAGTACAAAATACTGCTGCCCTTACCACAGTGTGAAAATGTTTCACCATCCTGAGGACGGCAATACAGTTGAATTCAGGAGAGCATCTGCAGCCGCTGGCCATGTGCATAAGTGCCTGATGCACCTACATTAATTAATGCTAAGAGCATAAAATCTTTAAGTACCTGGTTGTTGACCATTAGGAGGTCTTTGGTGGCCCCCTGGGCATCGGCCCCCCAGGAAATTTTTCTGTAGGGTCTATGGTCAGTCCGCCCTTGAGGAAGCAGCTCATTAAACCAGATGATCATGATTGTCTCGTGTATCATGTATAGCAGAGGTGCAGAGTCTTAGCAAACCCTGATCCTCTCTTCCTGTGTACAATGCCCACACAGGTGGTTGTTTTCTCTTGTAATTGGGGCTCCTATTTATGCCCCAGCTACAATGGAAAAGTGCAAGATTAAAAGTGGTCTGTGTCCCCCAGAGGACTTTTAATGCTCTGCTGGGGGACAAATTATATAGCAAAATATGTTAAAAAATAAGTAAAATTTTATATATATATATATATATATATATATATATTGCAAAATTCTTTAAAAACGAGACAATGTGATTTTCTGGATTTGTTTTCTCATTTTGTCTCTCATAGTTGAGGTCTACCTATGATGTCAGTTATAGGCCTCTCTCATCTTTTTAAGTGGGAGAACTTGCACAATTGGTGGCTGACTAAATACTTTTTTTCCCCACTGTATACTCTGTTAACATTTTGACATATTTTTTGATTTGAAAACGTCTTTATTACAATCAAATCGTCAATACATACATACTTAGTACTGCGACGCAGCGCAGGCCACGAGGCAGCACTTAATAAATACTTACAGTCGTCGCTCTTTAGCATGGTATTGTCATGTAAAACACAGGCTAACCTACGCTAAACATCACAATACATGCTACACTAGCATACCTATTCAATCACGATAACACAAAAGAACCTTTCAACAAAAGCCTTTAGACAGTGATGAGGGGTGGGGGAGGGGAAGGAGGGGGTAGGGAGGGGAAATCACATGCCCGAAGCTTTATTGAAGTAACACACACCACAGGGGGGGAGAGGGGGAAGGAGAGGGGTTTAGTCCTCTTCTTCGTCGATGTCGTCCAGGAAGTTGTAGTCCCGCAACAGGCTGTGGATAAGCCTGTGGAAGTCCAGGATGGACATGCTCTCCCTCCTGAGGATGAGCCGGTTCCTGGCAAGCCATATAGCGTCCTTAAAACAGTTCATAAGGCGCCAGGCCTCCTGGATGGCCTCAACAGAATGAATCCCAGGAAATAGTCCGTACAACACCGAGGTGTGTTGTAGGCAGTTCCTGGGCACCGAGTCTTTGAGTTCATGTTCCAGGGCATCCAACAGGCCCTGCGCAAAGGGGCACTCCCAAATAAGGTGGTACGATGTTTCCTCCGTGAAGGGGCACCTGGGGCAGTACCGGGTTTGGCAAAGGTTGCGGGCGTGCATGAATGACCGGATGGGTAAGCCTCCCTGGATGGCCATCCATGACAAGTCCTTGTGCCCGTTGGTTAACCTGTCTGAAGACACATTAGTCCAAACTGTCTCTGCGGTGTCATCACGGAGCCCTGGAATTGACTCCACCGAGTCCTTTGCTCTGATTAGCTTGTGGATCGTCTTGGGTTTCCACAAGTCGGGCCTGAGGCCCTCCAGTTGATGTTCCCTCACAAACCGGACGACATCTCCATAATACCACGGAGCGTGCCAGTTGTAAGGGATGGAGCTGTCCCACTTGTCCCAGCCCAGGCCTCTCCAGAGGGGCAGGAGAAAGAAGCGAGACATAGCCTTGCCCACAGAGCCGTTTGCTGTACTCAGAGTCCGGCGAACGCTGTCACAAACAAAGGCGATCCGCAGTAACGTGGGCAGGTCCGGAATTCCTTTCCCACCCTTGCGGGGCTCTTTGTACATGATGGCTCGCTTCACTCTGTCCATTTTCGAGCCCCAAACAAAGCGAAACACTGTCCTGGTGATGGCCCTAGAAACGGTAGCCAGAGGGGGCCACGCCTATGCGGTATACTGTAGCATAGGCAGAACTTCGTTACGCAGGACGAGCGCTTTGCCCTCAATAGTGAGCTGTCTGAGGCTCCATAGTCCAATCCGTTGGTTGACTTTGGCCAAGCGTTCTTCCCAAGACTTGAGGGCTGCGCCTTCCTTCCCAAACCAGACTCCGAGGATTTGGATGAAGTCTGATTTGATGGTAAATGGGAAGGGGGCAGAAGAAGCCAGTTGCCAGTCCCCGAAGAGCATGGCTTCCGACTTCCCGCAGTTGACTTTGGCCCCTGAAGCTTGTCCGAACTCCTCGCAGTTCTGGACGAGTGCAGTCACCGAACGCCGGTCAGTGCAGAAGACGGTCACGTCGTCCATGTACAGCGAGCACTTGACCTCGTAGCGTCCTGGTCCTGGTGCGGTGATCCCTCTGATCTCTCCATTCTGCCGGATAGACTCCGCAAAGAGCTCTATAACACAAACAAAAAGGAGAGGTGAAAGAGGGCAGCCTTGTCTGACCCCGGAGCGCACCTGAAAGGGGTCAGTCTTCCAGCCATTCACCAACACCATGCTGTAAATGTCAAGGTACATCAGGTTAACAAACGAATAGAACCTCCTGCCTAGACCCAGCTTGCGCAAAGCCTTGCCCATGAATTCATGAGAGACGTGGTCAAAGGCCTTCTCCTGGTCGAGGCTGACCAGGGCCGCATGTACACGGCGGTCTTTGATGTATTGTACCGTGTCTCGCATGAGAGCGAGGCTGTCTGCGATCCTGTGGCCAGGAATGCCGCAGGTCTGGTCCGGGTGGATGATCCCGCCGTCTTGACATATGCTCTCCTATTAACAGAACTGAGCAGAGAGAATTAGATTAGATTTCGGAGAGGCCTTGGTTGGAGTCCCGGGAAGGCAGACCATTTTTCCTTTTGGAGATAGCCAAGTACACATGACAAGTATTATAGTTAAGGCAATGCTCTTCAGGATTTCTAGGAAAAACATATACAATTTAGCACATCTTCTGGCATCAGTGAGAATAATCTTTCTCTTCCTGTTGGTAGGAAACCTACTTTGCATTTTTTCCCAGAAATCCAACAATATGCAAATTAGCATTTCTTCCAAAAGGAAAAGAAGGCTAAGCTTCTTGATGCCAGTGGATGTAAGATGTGCGAATTTTCATATATTTTTTCTCACAAGAGTGTTGCCTGGATTATAATACTTCTCACCTGTACTCAGTGCTTTCTACAAGGAAAAATAGTACCCTCAGACCCCAAATAAGGTCTCTCACACAGCTGACCTAATTCTCTCTGCTCAACCCTATTAAAAAAGAGCTGTCTGTTGATATAGGACAAACCATTTTCTTTTTCTTTAAGAAAGAGGACTGATTTGTACAACTTGATCCTTGAGCTCTGATTCCATCAATGAGAGCCAGATGCTTGCTGTTTAATGCAGCTAGCACCCACAAGCAAGGGTGTGCCCAGCCATCACCATAGTGTACTGTTCAGACACAGAGCATTAACTACCAGAGCTCTGTAATATAATAGCACATCAGTGAGCAAGAAGGGGTTAAAAATTTAATAAAGAAATTATTAACAAAACAAATTGTAAATTTTATTTGATTTTAGAGGTCTGAGAAGGAAAATTCATGTTAATAAATGCAAGTACAGTACACTCAGATATAAATATTATTTTGTAAAATAAACATTTACTATATTGTATGGTTTATTGAACATTTAAAGAGAAACCAAGTAAATATGATATATTTCCCAGTATACAAATGATTATGTGGAGCTTGTGTCTGGTACTATGATAAGTTCTGGGCTTAATCTAGACAAAAATGACATAAGAAAATATATCATTCAGAATTGTATGTATAAATATCCGGGAACAGCGGAGCTGGGAAAATTATTGCTGAGAAACATAATAAAATATTATACTTATGGCCACAGTGTTTAACTAATTCATGAAATGATTGCGCACTACTCTTCATAATGGAAGCCTCCCATGAGCTGGGGCTCTGAATTTTAACAGATCTCAACACTACAATTGTCCAAACTTCATATGTAATAAAATATTGAACATCATCTGATAACCCAATTCCTCTGAATAATGGAAATTACATCATTCTCTTAAAAGAACGTATTGGAATATCATAAACTGTGTTTAATTATTAATGGAAGCTATATGCTCTATAAATGTTGAACACAACAAAGGAATGCAATTTCATTTTTCACATATATTGGCAGAAGCTTTGTTGATTTGCAGGAAGAAGGGGGAAAAAGACTGGAAGCATGCTGTGGTAAATTAACCATTTACAGGTTACAGTTAGAGATGAGCGAGCACTAAAATGTTCGGGTGCTCGTTATTCGAGACAAACTTTTCCGGGTGCTCATTTCAAGTAACGAACCCCATTGAAGTCAATGGGAGACTCGAGCATTTTTTGAAGGGGACCAAGGCTCTGCCTAGGGAAGGCTGGGTTAAAACCTGGAAACCTCAGAAAATGATGGAAACACCACGGAAATGGACAGGAAACAGCAGGGGCAGCATGCATGGATGCCTCTAAGGCTGCCTAATCCCACCATTATCCCAAATTCTCCTGCAACAGCCTGGTGGTTACCCTCATGGCAATTGTGCTCACCCAGACCAAGAAAGGCGAGGCACATATCCATCACATGTTAGGGAAGCACCCAACTAGGTGCAACGAAGGTCCATCACCCATGCCCATGCTGGCACTGCTGATTTTTCTTTTCGGAGTACATAAAGTCGACCCTCAGCAAAAAAAATTTTTTTTTAATGTCGGTACTTGCGCCTCCTAAAAAATTTTTTAGACTGTCTGTTTGACACTCCTGAAACATTGTTTTACAGTGTCTGTAGTTGACAATGCGGAAAAATTGTTTGGAGAGAGGGCCTGTAGGTGGCCCTCTGGAAAAATTGTTTAGAGAGAGGGCCTGTAGGTGGCCCTCCGGAAAAATAGTTTGGAGAGAGGGCCTGTAGGGGGCCCTCCATAAAAATTGTCGTAAAAGAGTGCCAGTTGGCCCTCTAAAAAATTGCGTTTTGGGTCAGCGTTAGGCAAAGGTGACAAGGAGGAGGAGGAGTAGGAAGAGTAGAGAAAAGGAATCGGATACATAAGTAATGTTAATCTTTAGCTGCTTTCCCCCGGAGGAGATTTGAATTCCGGTGAAATCCAGGCTTTTGTTCATTTTAATAAGCGTCAGCCTGTCAGCGCTGTCAGTTGACAGGCATGTACGCTTATCGGTGATGACGCCACCAGCTGCACTGAATACCCGCTCTGACAACACACTAGCGGCAGGGCAGGCCAGCACCTCCAAGGCGTACAGCGCCAGTTCAGGCCACGTGTCCAGCTTTAAAACCCAGTAGTTGCATGGAGCAGAGTGATCGATCCGGACGTTGGTATTGTCAGCTAGGTACTCCCTCACCATCTTTCTGTAAAGCTCACCCCTACTCTGCCGAGACTGGGGACAAGTGACAGTGTCTTGCTGGGGTGACATAAAACTGGCAAAGGCCTTGGAGAGCGTTCCCCTGCCAGTGCTGGACAAGCTGCCTGCTCGCCTCCTCTCCCCCGTTACTTGGCCCACAGAAGCACGCCCTCTGCCGCTAGCGGTGTCAGATGGGAAGGATTGTTTCAGCTTGTGCACCAGGGCCTGTTGATATTGATTCATTCTCATACTCCTTTCCTCTACAGGGATGAAAGTGGAAAGGTTCTGCTTGTACCGTGGGTCCAGGAGAGTGAACACCCAGTAATCGGTGTTTGAAAAAATTCTTCTAACGCGAGGGTCACGGGATAGGCAGCCTAACATGAAGTCTGCCATGTGCGCCAGAGTCCCAACACGCAAGAATTCCTTCTCCTCACTGGCCTGACTCTCCATTTCCTCCTCCTCCAAGTCCTCCTCTTCAGCCATACACGCTCAACCGTTAATAAGGACTGAGCACTGGTACCCTCTTCTGTCTCGCCGACATTCTCCTCCTCTTCCTCCTCATCCTCATCCCCCTCATCCAATACGAGAAACAGACCGGAGGGTGCTCTGGCTATCAAGCGACTTATCTTCCTCCACCGTCATTTGTGACAAGCGCAAAGCTTCCGACTTCATGCTGAGCAGCAAATTTTTCAACAGGCAAAGCAGCGGGATGGTGAGGCTGATAATGGCGGCATCACCGCTGACCATCTGTGTTGACTCCTCAAAGTTGGTCAACACCTGGCAGATATCAGACATCCACGTCCACTCCTCATTGTAGACTTGAGGAATCTGAGTGACCTGACTACCAGTTCTGGTGGAAGTTGACATCTGGCAGTCTACAATCGCTCTGTGCTGCTGGTAAACTCTAGATAATATGTTTAATGTCGAATTCCATCATGTGGGTACGTCGCACAACAGTCGGTGAGCGGACAGTTGTAGGCGGCGCTGCATTGCCCTGAGAGAGGCAGCATCTGTGGTCGACTTGCGGAAATGCGCACAGATGCGGCGCACCTTGGTGAGCAAATCAGACAGATTGGGGTATGTCTTGAGGAACCGCTGAACTATGAGATTGAACACGTGGGCCAGGCATGGCACATGTGTCAGTCTGCCGAGTTGCAGAGCCGCCACCCGGTTACGCCCGTTGTCACACACAACCATGCCTGGCTTGAGGTTCAGCGGTGCCAGCCACAGATCGGTCTGCGCCATGATGCCCTGTAATAGTTCTTGGGCGGTGTGCCTTTTGTAACCTAAGCTCAGCAGTTTGAGCACCGCCTGCTGGCACTTAGCCACGGCACTGCTGCTGCGCCTAGAGCTACCGACTGAAGACGCCGTGCCCACGGATGGTAATTCGGAGGAGGAGGTGGAGGAGGGGTCGGAGGAGGAGGCATAGTACGTCTGGGAGACCATGACCGAGGTAGGCCACGCAATCCTCGGTGTGGGCAGTACATGAGCAGCCCCAGGGTCAGACTCGGTTCCAGCCTCCACCAAGTTAACCCAATGTGCCGTCAGTGAGATAGTGTCCCTGCCCGGCAGCACTTGTCCACATGTCCGTGGTTAGGTGGACCTTCTCAGAAACAGCGTTGGTGAGGGCACGGATGATGTTCTGTGACACGTGCTGGTGTAGAGCTGGGACGGCACATCGGGAAAAATAGTGGCGGCTTGGGACCGAATACCGAGGGGCAGCCACCGCCATGAGGTTGCGAAAGGCCTCGGTCTCTACCAGCCTATAGGGCAGCATCTCCAGGCTCAGCAATTTGGAGATGTGGACGTTGAGGGCTTGGGCATGTGGGTGGGTGGAACTGTATTTCCTCTTGCGCTCCAGCGTCTGCTGTAAAGACAGCTGAACGCTGCGCAGGGACACATTGGTGGACGCTGTGGAGGATCGTGGAGGCGAAGGTGTAGTTTTCCGGCGGGAGGCGCTCATGCCGGGGTCCTGGGCAGGGGGTTGACTAGCAGAGGCAGCGAGTGACACAGGGGAAGGAGCAGTGGTGGGACCCGCAGGAGGTGGTGAACGGCCTTGGTTCCATTGAGTGGGGTGTTTAGCACTCATATGCCTGCGCATGCTGGTGGTGGTTAGGCTAGTAGTGGTGGCACCCCTGCTGATCCTGGTGTGGCACAGGTTGCACACCACAGTCCGTTGGTCATCCTCAATTTCTTTAAAGAACCTACAGACTTGCGAACATCTAGGCCTCGCCACGGGAGCTTCACTACGTGAAACAGTTGCTGCTGATGCACCAGCTCTGGCCCTGCTTCTCCCTCTGGCCACACCACTGCCTCTTCCAACCTGTTCTGGTGCAGCACTCGCCTCCGCCTCAGAAGCACTGTCTTCACTTGGCTTATCAACCCAGCTTGGGTCAGTCGCCTTGTCATCCTCCGATTCCTCAGTCTGCTCCCCCCTCGGACTTCCTGCCCTGACAACAGCTTCACCACTGTCTGACAACCGTGTCTTCTCATCGTCCGACACCTCTTTACACACTTCTTCCACTAAGTCAACAATGTCATCACCCACAGACTGCGACAGTTGGAAAACTTGGGCATCAGGAAAGAGGTCAGCAGCACCTGAGAAGTGGTTTGTGACTCTGGGAAGGGTCCAGAAAACAGTTCCTCAGAGTATGCCGGATCGCATTCCAAATTTTCCTGGGAGGGGGCAGACTGGGGGGAAGGAGGTTGAGGTGGAGGAACCAGAGGAGTGCTCCCTTGGGTAACGTGGGTGGACTGCATGGAAGACTGACTGGTGGACAAATTACTTGAAGCATTGTCCGCAATCCACGACATCACCTGTTCGCACTGTTGTGGTTTCAACAGTGCTCTACCACGTGTCCCTGTAAGTTCAGACATGAAGCTAGGGAGTGTAGCTCTGCGGCGTTCCCCTGCTCCCTCATCAGCAGGTACTGTCTCACCCTGCCCAGGACCACGGCCTGTGCCCCCTGCAGTAATTAAATGCCCACGCCCTCCTCCTCGACCCTTAGCCCTGGGGTTCAACATTTTCTGTATATAAGTGTATTATATATACCAAAAAAAATTAAAAAAATGGGCCTGCTGTACTGAAACCCACAAACTTGTTCAATCTGAACAAGTTAATATATAGGTGGATAAGTTAGAGCAAAATTATGTATTTTATTATGTACCGTGCAGTATGGAGCAATTACACTGAAACTATTGGATTAGGCAGACTTGGTCTGCTTAAGTGCAACCCAGACAAATGTTGCACAGAGATTTTTCTAATGTAGCTGTATCAGTGAGAGCAAAAGACCGTATTTTATTACGTGACGGTACAGTATGGGTCACCTAGACAGAAAATACGGATTGTTTATCACTGAGATTTAAAAAAAAAAAACAAAGGTTTTTTTTTTTGTTGTTTTGTTTTTTTTTTACGTGACATATATCAGAGAGCAAACTTAGCTCCTGCTGACTGTGGCTATTTTCACTGCAACCCAGACAAATTTCGCACAGAGATTTTTCTAATGTAGCTGTATCAGTGAGAGCAAAAGACCGTATATGATAACGTGATGTACAGTATGGGTCGCCTGGACAGAAAATACGGATTGTTTGTGGTGACTGGCCAGCTGAACTGTGACACACAGAATGGTTCCACACAGCTGTATGAAATGGATTCGTATCACTGAGATTAAAAAAAAAAAAAAAAAAAAAAGTTTTTTTTTTTTTTTTTTTTTTTTACGTAACGTGCAGAATATATCAGAGAGCAAAATCAAACCCTGCTGACTGTGGCTATGAAATGGATTTGTATCACTGAGAGCAAACAGAAGGATTTTGTACTGTGACTTCCACTATCTATCAGTTAGACAGAAAAAAATCTTCTGCAGACTGTGCCTATTTTAATGAAACACAAAAAAATTGTCCCACTTAGCTGTTTGAAATGGATGTGTGTCACTGAGAGCCAAAAAATAAACTTTTTCCAGATTCCCTGCAAAATGCTGCAAATATGGCGGTAGCTGCTCTACTAGTGCCAGCAAGCCCAGCCACAAGCAGATTAAAAAAAAAGGTCTTGTAGCCCTAACAAGGGCTGTTGGGTTCTTTTAGAATCACTCCTGCCTAACACAAATCTAGTAGAAGACCCTAACACTCTCCCTGTATCACACTGCAGATCTGTCCCTAACGGCATCCAGGCAGCGACTGAGCCAAGCACCGCGGGCAGTCACTAGTATATTCCAGGGTCACCTGATCAGGCCAGCCAACCCCTGCTATCGACATGTAAGGGCCCCACGTGATGCTGGGTGTACCGCAGAGTCTCCTGGCTTGTGATTGGCTGAGTTTATAGCCGCCAAAAATTCAAAAGGCGGGAGATGCCATTTCCTCGAGCATGGCGAGATACTCGTCCGAGTAGCGAGCACTTACAAGTACCCTAATACTCGAATGAGTATCAAGCTCGGACGAGTATGCTCGCTCATCTCTAGTTACAGTTGCTAATATTTTAGCATACAAGTGAAATTACCAGCTATAATTAAAGGAGTGCAGATGAAAGTGGGTAACAGATTACCACATTCAGGTCTTCTGCATTGATTCATGTTAGCACAATACAATACGACAGACATTTTCTATGCAGAAAATGAATAGATTCATCGGGTACATGGAAATCAATAAATGTACTTTCCCTGTGCTTATTGGCACCAAAATGTAAAAATAAGATGATTTAAACAATATATAAACAGCAGTATAGCAATTTGGAGTAAACAATAGGTATTTGCAATAAGAACAATTCATTTTTAGCTCCTAACCTGAATGTTTTAGAAAGTTTAAAAATAAACATTCAGAAGAAGTAAACTTTCTAGCACAAATGTCAACTGTCTGTAGTTAGCACATTAACCCCTTAATGACCGGGCCATTTTGCACCTTCGTGACCAGACTTATTTTTGAAAATCTGACATGTATCACTCTATGGAGTGATAACTTTGAAACACTTTTACTTATCCAGGCCATTCTGAGATTGTTTTCTCGTGACACATTGTACTTCATGACAGTCATAAATTTGAGTCAATATATGTCACCTTTATTTATGAAAAAATCCCAACTTTACAAAAAATTTTGAAAAATTCACAATTTTCAAAATTTCAATTTCTCTGCTTTTAAAATTGAAAGTGATATCTCATAAAATATTTATTATTTAACATTCCCCATATGTCTACTTTATGTTTGCAGCATTTTGTAAATGTCATTTTATTTTTTTGGGACGTTAGAAGGCTTAGAATTTTAGAGGCAATTCTTACATTTTTTAAGAAAATTTACAAAATTCACTTTTTAAGGACCAGTTCAGGTCTGAAGTCACTTTGTGGGGCTTACATAGTAGAACCCCCCATAAATGATCCCATTTTGGAAACTACACCCCTCAAGTTACTTAACACTGATTTTATAAGCTTTGTTAACCCTTTAGGTATTCCACAAGAATTAAAGGAAAATTGAGATGAAATTTCTAAATTTCACTTTTTTGGCAGATTTACCATTTTAGTCCAGTTTTTCTTTAACACATCTAAGGTTAACAGCCAAACAAAACTCAAATATTTATTACCCTGATTCTGCGGTTTACAGAAACTCCCCACATGTGGTGGTAAACTGCTGTACGAGCGCATGGCGGGGCGCAGAAGGAAAGGAGCGCCGTATTGTTTTTTGAAGTCAGATTTTGCTGGACTGGTTTTTAGACACCATGTCCCATTTGAAGCTCCCCAGATGCACCCTATAGTACAAACAATCAAAAAGTGACCCCATTTTGGAAACTACGGGATAAGATGACAGTTTTATTGGTACTATTTTGGGGTACATATGATTTTTAATCGCTCTATATTATTTTTTTGGGAGGCAAGGTAACCAAAGAATGGATGTTTTGGTACTGTATTTCTTTTTTGTTTTTTATAATGTTCATCTGACAGGTTAGATCATGTGGTATTTTTATAGAGCTGGTTGTTACGGACGCGATGATATCAAATATGTCTACTTTCTTTGTTTGTTTGTTTCAGTTTTACATAATAAAGCATTTTTGAGAAAAAATATGTTTTTGTGTCTCCATTTTCTGAATGCCATATCTTTTTTATTTTTCTTCCGATTGTCTTGTGTAGGGGCTCATTTTTTGCAGGAAGAGTTGAAATTTTTATTGGTACTGTGACACATTGAAAGGTCTGTTGCTGGAGGGAAGGTATTTTCCTCCCAGCATGTGCTGCTGGGCTGATTAACAGCCAGGTGAAGTCAAGCATCGGACTGGATTGTAAGTGCCGGTCCAGGCTTTGCTGACACCAAGCTACTTTAAAAAGCCAGCCAAACTACAGCAGGGGAAAAAAGGCTGGGGCCTGGATGAAGGCTGAAGACCTGTCTGGGAGGACAGGGGGGATTTATTTCTATGAATGGACTCTTTAAGCAGAACCTGCAGCATGGTGTGAATTAGCACCAGGACTTTCATCTCAGGTGAAGTTATTTTGTTGTACTGCAATACCTGCGTGTGTGAATAAAACACTGCAGTTGGATCAAGAACCGTTTTTGTGCCTCTGTTCTGCGTCCGCTTACCCTGCCTACCAGAGCGAATCCCCACAATTGGTGGCTTGGAGCGGGCAAACGCAGCAAGGCCTACGCAAAACCAGAATTTTTTTTTGTTGTTTTTCATTTTTCGGGGCATTGTTGTATGTCCTGGATAAAGCCAGCTAAGTTGCAACCAGTGTCACAGGACAAGATGGAGGCTGTAGTGAAAGCCCTCGTGGAGGCTAACCAGCAACAGCAGGAGACTAACCGGCAACTGCTAGAGGCTAATCAGCGACAGCAAGAAACGAACCAGCGGCTATTGCAACATGTGTTGGCGTTACAGAAGACAGGAGGATCTCAGGGAGTCCATGATGTCCGGAAAGCAGTCCGCACGGCGATCCCTAAAATGGCTCCAACAGATGACATCGAGACCTACCTGGCGGTTTTCGAGAAAGTGGCCGAGCGGGAGGGTCTTCCCCGAGACCAGTGGGCTGAGGTTATTGCTCCGTTCCTAACGTCCGGACCCCAACAGGTGTACTTTGATTTGTCGTCTGAGCAAGCGGCGGACTACAACCAAGTCAAGGGTGAGATTCTGGCGCGGTTGGGGGTGAATGTTTTGGTTCGGGCTCAGCGGGTGCATCAGTGGGAATTTAACCCGGCCAAGCCAGTGAGATTCCAGTATTATGACTTGGTGCACCTACTGCAAAAATGGCTGCAGCCGGAGGTACTGAGTCCTACTGCTATGCTGGACCGTATTGTGGCTGACAAGTTCTGGAGGGCATTGCCACACCCCCTCCAGCACTGGGTCGGCCAGGTGTCTCCAGCTAATGCCCTTCAGATGGTGGACCTGGTAGAACGGTATGAAGCTACCAAGAGCTTAAAGGTGGACACTTTGGGGAGGGGGTCTATAAAATCCAGAAAATCCCCACGCCAGTCCCGGTGGCTGGAGCCAAAAAGGACTGCTCGGGATATGCCCACTGCAGATTGGGCCCCGATAATCTGCTGGCGGTGTCATGAGACTGGCCATGTAAGGGCAGACTGCCCCCATTTAGCTGAGCCCATGGACACAAACTTTGGTTTCCGACAGTCGCTGTATGCCAGAAAAGTGTGTGCGACAGGCACCCCAGAGACTCTTGATAACAAACATTTGTGTCAAGTGGAAGTGGGTGTCACTCCGGCGGTGGCGCTGCTGGACTCGGGGAGTCTAGTGACCCTTGTGAGGACTGCCCTTGTACGACCCGCTGAGTTTACTGGCCGGAAAATCGGCGTGATATGTATACATGGAGACTTAAAGGATTACCCCACTGCTCTGGTAACGCTAAACATGGTTGCTGGCAGGCGGATCCATGAGGTGGCCGTGGCCACGAACTTGCACTATGAGTTAATACTAGGAAGAGATTTCCCGTTGTTTCCGGCCCTGTGGCCAGCAGTTAGACCCACCATTCCCCAACAGTCAGGAATAGCCCCAGAGGATTGGCCTTGCTCAGGTGGGAGGCCAGAACCCTGGGAGCCTGAGGCAGAAATGCCAGCGGTAGGGGTGACCGCCACGCCGGTGGAAGTAGGGGAGACTACCCCACTAGATGTGATGGTTGGGGAGGTGGAGGATTTGCCGCCGGGCCCTGAATTGGCAGACCTGAATGTCTCAGGTGACAATTTTGGCACGGCACAACGCAGGGATCAGACTCTGTCCCGAGCCTGGGAGAATGTGTTAGTGATTGATGGGGAACCACAACAACCCGGAGCCAAGACGGTTTTTCCGCGTTTTGTGGTTCACCACGATATGTTGTATCGGGTTACCCAACTACGGGGTGAAAATGTTGAACAATTGCTGGTGCCCCAGGCATATCGTAAGTTGATATTAAACCTAGCTCACCAACATGTTCTTGGGGGACACCTGGGACTACAGAAAACCCAGGACCGTATTCTGCAGCGGTTTTACTGGTCCAGTGTATTTAGAGAGGTAGAAGAGTTTTGTAAGTCTTGCCCAACTTGCCAGATTACTAGCCCTCAGCCACACTTCCGCAGTCCCCTAGTTCCCCTCCCGATTATCGAGGTACCTTTCGAGAGAATCGCCATGGACCTCGTAGGACCGATACCTAAGTCGGCTAGGGGTCACCAACATATCCTAGTTGTGCTTGATTATGCCACCCGGTACCCGGAGGCGGTGCCATTGCGTCATACATCTGCCAAACTTATAGCTAAAGAGTTAATGGAGATGTTTTCCCGAGTAGGAATACCTAAAGAGGTTCTGACGGACCAGGGGACACCTTTCATGTCGAAAGTCATGAGGGAACTGTGTAAATTGCTGCGCATAAAACAGTTACGGACGTCCGTTTACCATCCGCAAACAGACGGTCTGGTGGAGAGATTTAACCAAACGTTAAAAAATATGCTGAAAAGAGTGGTATCCAAAGATGGGAGGGACTGGGACCTCCTTCTGCCCTATCTAATGTTTGCAGTGCGAGAGGTACCCCAGGCCTCTACTGGGTTCTCGCCCTTCGAACTTCTATATGGCAGACATCCCCGGGGGCTGTTGGACATAGCCAAGGAGGTGTGGGAGCAACAGCCCACTCCGCATAAAAGTGTCATTGAATATGTCACCAATATGCAAGAACGGATGGAGACAGTGTTGCCACTGGTTAGGGAGCATATGGAGGCAGCTCAGCAGGCCCAGAGTCGGGTCTATAACCGAGCGGCTCGGGTGCGGAACTTTAACCCGGGGGATCGGGTCTTGGTTCTTGTACCGACCGTGGACAGTAAGTTCCTGGCTAGGTGGCAGGGGCCCTACGAGATACTAGAGAAAGTAAGCAACGTAAATTACAAGGTACGCCAGCCTGGTCGCCGAAAGCCAGAGCAGGTCTACCATGTCAATTTACTAAAACCCTGGAAGGATAGGGAGACCTGTACTGAGAACAGCCCGCGGACGGTTTGTCTAGGGGAAGAGGTTCCGGCCCCTCTGCCTGATGCTGGTGAAGCGGCTGCCACAGTACATATTGCTGACAGCCTTTCCTCTAAGCAGGCTCAGGAGGCCAGGGAGTTCGTTAGTCGGAACACAGATGTATTCTCGGACCTCCCAGGACGTACTTCCATAATCCACCATGACATTGTCACAGAGCCCCAGGCAAAAGTCCGGTTAAAACCATACCGGGTGCCTGAGGCACGGCGACAAGCCATCTCGGAGGAAGTGCAGCGGATGCTGCAGCTAGATGTTATTGAAGAATCTAAGAGTGAGTGGGCCAGCCCAATAGTCCTGATACCCAAGCCGGATGGGACATTACGGTTCTGTAATGATTTTCGTAAATTAAATGAGGTCTCTAAGTTTGATGCGTATCCCATGCCCCGGGTGGATGAGTTAATCGAGCGGTTAGGGCAGGCGCGGTATTTTTCTGTCTTGGACCTCACAAAAGGGTATTGGCAAGTGCCCTTAACGGAGGCTGCCAAGGAGAAAACAGCCTTTATCACACCTGAGGGGCTATATCAGTATAAGGTGTTACCTTTTGGCCTGCATGGTGCTCCCGCCACATTCCAGCGGTTGATGGACATTGTGCTTCGTCCGCATCGTCGGTACGCCTCAGCTTACCTCGATGACATTGTCATTTATAGTGCCGACTGGGAGAGTCACCTGGCAAAAGTACAGGCCGTAGTGAATTCCCTCCGAAGGGCGGGGTTAACCGCTAACCCAAAAAAATGTGCTGTAGGATTGCAGGAGACAAAATACCTAGGGTATGTCATTGGGCGCGGTGTCATCAAACCCCAGATGAGCAAGATTGAGGCAATCCGGAACTGGCCACGACCGGTCACCACTAGGCAAATAAAGTCGTTCCTGGGGATGGTGGGGTATTACATGAGGTTTGTTCCCCACTTTGCTACGTTAGCGGCACCATTGACAGGGCTCTTGAAGGGACGGAAATCCGTGATGGTTCACTGGAATGACCAGGCGGAAGAGGCTTTTTCCGCATTGAAGTCGGCCTTGTGTGGGTCACCCGTGCTGGTGACGCCTGACTTCAGGAGGGAGTTTGTGGTACAGACTGATGCCTCTGAAGTAGGCCTCGGAGCTGTACTGTCTCAGGAAGTCAACGGGGAGGAGCATCCTGTTGTCTTCCTGAGCCGCAAACTCACCCCAGCTGAAACAAGGTACAGTATAGTGGAGAGAGAGTGCCTGGCCATCAAATGGGCACTCGAGTCTCTCCGCTACTATCTGTTAGGGAGGAAGTTCCGCCTGGTGACCGACCACTCCCCTCTCAAATGGATGAGCCAGGCCAAAGAGAGGAATGCTCGGGTCACCAGATGGTTTCTTTCATTACAGAACTTTAAATTCACAGTCGAGCACAGAGCGGGCCGGTTACAGGGAAACGCGGATGCCCTGTCCCGAGTGCACTGTTTGACAAGTGTTCACCCCCTCAAGGTTGAACAAAGGGGGGGGTATGTGACACATTGAAAGGTCTGTTGCTGGAGGGAAGGTATTTTCCTCCCAGCATGTGCTGCTGGGCTGATTAACAGCCAGGTGAAGTCAAGCATCGGACTGGATTGTAAGTGCCGGTCCAGGCTTTGCTGACACCAAGCTACTTTAAAAAGCCAGCCAAACTACAGCAGGGGAAAAAAGGCTGGGGCCTGGATGAAGGCTGAAGACCTGTCTGGGAGGACAGGGGGGATTTATTTCTATGAATGGACTCTTTAAGCAGAACCTGCAGCATGGTGTGAATTAGCACCAGGACTTTCATCTCAGGTGAAGTTATTTTGTTGTACTGCAATACCTGCGTGTGTGAATAAAACACTGCAGTTGGATCAAGAACCGTTTTTGTGCCTCTGTTCTGCGTCCGCTTACCCTGCCTACCAGAGCGAATCCCCACAGTACCATTTTTGGGTAAATATGATTTTTTGATTATTCATTATTACACTTTTTGGGGCAAGGTGACCCAAAAATTGGGAATTTTGGCACAGCTTTTATTTATTCATTTTTACTGCGTTCACATGAGGGGTTAGGTCATGTGAGATTTTTGTAGAGCAGGTTGTTACAGACGTGGCGATACCCAACATGTGTACTTTTTTTTATTTATTTAAGGTTTACACAATAATATCATTTTTGAAAGAAAAAAAATAATGTTTTAGTGTCTCCATAGTCTGAGAGCTGTAGTTTTTTTAATTTTTGGGCGATTGTCTCAGGTAGGGGCTAATTTTTTGCGGGATGAGATGATGGTTAGATTGGTACTATTTTGGGAGCAATTCGCCTTTTTGATCGCTTGGTATTACGCTTTTTGTGATGTAAGGTGACAAAAAATTGCTTTTTTTACATAGTTTTTATTTTATTTTTTTACTGCGTTCACATGAGGGGTTAGGTCATGTGAGATTTTTGTAGAGCAGGTTGTTACGGACGTGGCGATACCCAACATGTGTACTTTTTTTTATTTATTTAAGGTTTACACAATAATATCATTTTTGAAAGAAAAAAAATAATGTTTTAGTGTCTCCATAGTCTAAGAGCTGTAGTTTTTTTATTTTTTGGGCGATTGTTTCAGGTAGGGGCTAATTTTTTGCGGGATGAGATGACGGTTAGATTGGTACTATTTTGGGAGCAATTCGCCTTTTTTTATTTTATTTTTTTTACTGCGTTCACATTAGGGGTTAGGTCATGTGAGATTTTTGTAGAGTAAGTTGTTATGGACACGGCGATACCTAACATGTCTAGGGTATTTTATTATTTTATTTTATTTATTTTTACTCAGTTATAAATGTGCATATATGGAAAAAAATGATTTTTTTTTTACGTTTTTCATTTTTTTTTTTTACACTTTTTTTTCTTTCATTTTTTTGACTCAGACCCACTTGGTTCTTGAAGATCCAGTGGATCTGATGTCTCTATAATACACTGCAGTACACTATATAGTGTACTGCAGTGTATTTTTACTTTACAGTAAGCCTGATCAGGCTCCTGCCTTTAGCAGGAGCCTGGTCAGACTTGATATACCATGGCAAGCCGGATGGCGTCCGGTTGCCATGGTAACCATCGGGACGCTGCCACAGCAGAGCAGCGTCCCGATGGGAGGAAGCTCCTTCCCTCTCTTGTGGCCACACCATCGGTGCGCTGCCAGCGCACCGCAGCGCCCGATGGGGGAGGGAGGGAGCTTCCTCCCTGTTAACCCCTTCCATGCCGTGGTCCCTACGGACCGCGGCATGGAAGGGGTTAAACGGCCGACATCACTGCCAGCAGCGATGTCGGCCGTTACATTAGATTGTCAGCTGTATGTTACAGCTGACAATCTAATACCGCTCGGTCATCCTGATATTGGGGGGGGATTGAAGACGGGGGGTGGTTTAAGTAACTTACATGCTGTGTGCGGGGTGGAGGGCAGGGCAGGTCCCGCTCGGCCATCCTGTAGTATTAGAACATAGCAGTGCAGCCCCGATGTCCTCAAGGACATCGGGGCTGCGCTGCTGAACTCTGCGATTGGTCAGTCAAATCTGACTGACCAATCGCAGGGGTTCTAAGGCGGGGACCACTGTGATTGGTCCCCTGCCGGGTGTCCGGACAGCTCTGCTGTCCGTGACACCAGTTTGCAAGCGTCACCGCAAGTGTACTTGTGGTGACACTTGCATTTCATGACGTACTATGCACGTCATGAAGCGCTAAGTTACACAAATTCATGACGTACATAGTACGTCATGTGTCATTAAGGGGTTAATATAAAAGTACACATTCAGAGTTTGTCCAGCTTTTACTCCCCTCAGGATAGGCCATCACTAACTAACTGGCATGGGTTCTTCAAGCAAGATGGCCGCAGCAGCCTCTTTGCACTTCAATGGAAGAAGAAAGTATGATTTTTGTTTTTTTCCCCCGCAATTTCAGGAAAAAACGATTTGTTACCACAATGCACAAGGAAATCGAATTTTTCCTGAAATTCGGGTGAAAGTCCACTTCTTTAACTTTGATTCACTCAACACTAATCTTAACCCATCATTTGCCAAAGCGCAATAAGCACACTTACAAATCACAAAAAAAATTTTATTTTGTTTTATACTTTTGCTTCTAACTTCAGGGGACATCTCTCCTAACCTTGTTCCACCCTCTTCAAAACGTAACCCCTTCCCACACACAGAAACTCTGCAAATCTCATTAGCATTCTTCGTATGTCTTCACTTCCCGCTTTTATCTGTGCACTCAGAAACCCACAGTCAGTGTCCCACAAACTACTCTACATTCATGACTTCTTTTTCTCAGGTTCTGATCCTCACTGATACTTGGATGCCACAATCTGACAATGCTTCCCCTGCAACTCTCTCTTTATAGTGCCTTACATTTTTCTCATACCCCCAGACCTGAGAATAGGCATGGTGGTGGAGTTGGCATACTTTCTTCTCCCTCAATGCACCTTCCAGGTCATTCCCCAGTTCCATCAGTTACATACCCATCTTTTGAGGTTTGAACCCTCTGAGGCTTTCATCCACTCTGCCTGAGAGTGGCAGATGTATCCAAACTCCCTGGCTCACCCACCCATATCCTGTATCATTTTGCTGTCTGGCTTTCATATTTCCTGTCCTCAGAATTACCAACATTCATTTTGGGTAACTTTAACATCCCAATAGACAGCCCTATCTCTACATCTGCCTCCAGATTCTATCTCTAACCTCCTCTCTTGGCCTATCACAACATTCTAACTCTTACAGGCATAAATACGGTAACACACTTGAACTGGTACTATTATGCTCTACTCAGTTTCTGACTTTACTGAAACCTCAGACCCACTTTTGACAACGATGCTCCAGAAGTGCTGAACACCTAAATCTCATGGACCAGAAAATCTCCTCCATGACAATTTATGCTGAGCACTCCGCTCCACATCGCTAAACATACCTATTTTTCTGATCTCTCACTATCCAATAATCGAAAAAAAACTCTGAAGCTTTTCATTTCCTCCTCAGTCCCAAAGTGCAGCCGTGTATTATAGACCTGTGTGCTGAAGATCTGGCCACCCACTTCAATGAGAAAATGTAAAACATCTGGCATGGAATTGGCTCCCAATCTCCAAGTGTCATTGAGGTCCTTCCTTATAGCACTACTTTTCACATTATACCAAGTCACAGAAGTCTCTAGGATGCTCTCTTCTTCTTGCCCTACAACATGCACTACTGACCCTATTCCCTCAAATCTCCTCCAGGCTCTCTCCCCACTTGTCACCACCCACCTAAGATTTTCATCCTTTCTCTCTTCTCTGGTATCTTCCCCTCATCTTTCAAACATTCTGTCATTACTCTTTAATAACTAGTCAATAACTATTCAAAAATCTTCTTGACCCGCCCTGTGCAACTAAATACAAACAGGTCTCTAATCTCCCCTGAAACTGAATCTTTCAAAAACTGAACTACTACTTGTGTTCTGACCTTTGTACCTTGACCTTGTAGGGCAGCGTTAGGTTTTAGTTTCTGCTAATCTAACTGTTTATGTGTGTTATGTCAGTAACCAATCACATATCTATCTATTAATGAGGATAGTGATCACTGTGTGGTCCACTGTGCTGGTACCAGTAACTAGTCACTAATTTCCTCTTCATTCTATGGTGGTAATAGGATTAGTGCACACCTACACCACCATGGACGTACGATACATTTAGACATGAGTGTATACACACAATGACAGAATATAGAGGGCAGTGATTTTTACTTTTTCTTTTGTCGCGGCTCACTTTTATATTAGAGATATTAAAAGTTATATTTTATTAGAGATATGTTAAATATCTGGGTCTAAGTTTGGTTGAGAGCCATCCTTGGCTGTTGTGTTTATTTATAGACCTTGTACCTAATCCTCCATCTCAGCGTGTGGCACTACCATAACAACTAGGCAGCACGCCCACTGCCTCAGTTTTGTATGACATTGATATTTCCTTTATTCTCTATATCCAATTACTTGCCCGCTCATGCCACCTGCACCTCATACCTGCACCCACATCTCTAGAGTCTGCTCCTTTCTTACAGTGGCAATAACAAAAACTCTTATTATTGCCCTAATCCATTCTTGTCACAAGTATTGTAACTCAATATTAATTGGTCTCTCCCTCACTAAACGTTCCCCTCTCCAATCTATTCTTAATACAGCAGCCATCTATCTGTCTATCCTGTACTCTGAGGCCTCCACCCTGTGCCAGTCATTGCACTGATTGCCCATGCAGTATAGTTTTAAATTTAAACTGCTCATTCTCACCACAAAGCTATCCCCAGTGCTGCACCTTCTACATCTACTCCCTCATTTCTGTCTACCAACCTACCCATGCTCTGCGCTATGCAAATGATTTACAACTAACTTCTAACATAGTCTGAACCTCTCACTCCTGTCTCCAAGACTTCTCCCAAACTGCACAAGCAATTTGGTTAATTCACAACAGCCTAATCTATTTTCTGCCCCCCCCCTTCCCCACTTCAACTTCATTCTTCTGAAGCTGACCTATCATCAAACATTATCTGCCACACCCCACACACTCAGAAGCACTACAGATATTGGCTCTTGGCTGGCTTATGCAGTTTTATATACACTCTACGACACTAAGCCCTATAACACCATAAGTTGAAAGCAATTAAGGAGCTATTATGTCCTAAAGAGCCTAACCAAGGAGCAACCTGCCCTGATAAGGGTGACCCCTTATGGAACCTTGCCTTAGTATGTGGTCCTTAACCCTATTATACCGCTAGCTACTCCCAACTTGACATGTTTCTGTCCTATTTGAGACTCATCAGGGGAACTAATAGCATAGGTGTAAGAAAATAGCAATATGCCTGAGATAAAAGCTAGGTATAAACTATGTCAATAGTGCAAGGGCAGGGATAGTGTGTCCTGGATAATGAATAGGCATACTTATTGTCAGTGGGCAATAACAGTCTAAAGCCTGTATACTGTAGATACAAGTGAGCATCCAGTATGCAGATGTCCTGCATATGTAGGTGGCCTAAGATGAATGTACAATGAACTGGATACCCCTGTGGGTAAACATTTTTCAGGACAAGGACACAGTATGCTTTAAGAGTTTTAATGATCAAGGTAATTTTAAGAATTACAGAGAGCAAAAATTCTGGGAATTCAAAAATGCTAAGACCTTTCCAGTGATAGAGAAAAGGACTTAATCTAAAACCTAGATTTATAACCCACTAGATGGACACATTCTTGGATAGTGGTTCCCCTTGTGGAGATCCAACTGCTGTAATGAGTCTCACATATCATGCTCCTAGGGAAAAAGTATGCAAATGGAACCTCCTCCAAAAGAAGAAAAATTGTCCCACTAGAGCAGTGATTTTCAACCAGTGTGCCTCCAGCTGTTGCAAAACTACAACTCCCACCATGCCCTTCTGTAGGCTGATAGCTGTAGGCTGCCTGGGCATGATGGGAGTTGTAGTTTTGCAACAGCTGGAGGCACACTGGTTGAAAATCACTGCACTAGAGCACCTACAGGAAGCCGCACTGTAAGTTTATGCTATGACACATGAAAAGAGGTACTTATATTTTGGCTGATACCCCTAGTCATGATACAAAGCTCTTTAATGAGAAATATATTGATTTACAGGGTAGCTACCTACAGGTGGCCCTAGAGATACAGATTTCCTCCTTCTAGAGAAAAGCCAATTTACATACATGGACACAGTTCACACCCTGTTTTACAGAAAACTAACCCTTTCATCTGTAACCAAAACCTCAGTTCTATTGCTTTTACTTATCCTAGGTATCACCTTATTTACATATGATGTTTTGCTGTAACATCTCAGCTCCTTTTTCAGTCATTCATTCATAAATGTGTTTGATAAAGGGACCTCCATTCTCCAAAAGCTTACAAATACTATTTTTCTGGTTAGTAAACAAAGAACTCACTCCTATAATAGTTTGTCTTTTTTTTTTTTTTTACAGAAAAGTATTTAACTTCACATTATAATGTTTAAATTGTATTTTCCCAGCCAACACAATAAATATTACATGCTTGTAAATATTACATGCCTGTAAATATTACATTATGTGCAGTAATATGAATCATAAACAAAAGAATATACATCCAGACTACTAATATAACAGAACCCTGAATAAATGATGCCAGTATTATTTCTCCCATTACAGTAATGATATCTGCAAATTATTGTAATTTACATGCACTAATGGGAAATTTGCAAAAATGCACAGTGCAAAATATAAAGTAGAGAGATGGGTGGTCCCCAAGCACCCATTCAATATAATTGAAGCACAAAAGCAAGCACCACACCAATAAAAACAGGAAGTATATGTCCTATTACCAATCGTCTGGCTAACCTTCCTGGTATAAATCAATGGAGGGAAAAAAGTTGTATTATTAGGAACAACAGTATCAGATGAGGATAATTGGAAATATGAGGCTGATATGAAAATTACCTGAGATGCAAAGGTGCTCTTCAAATGTGGGTATTATTATTTCTTCTATGAGAGGGTAGGTTCAAAGTGCTCTTAAATCAAAGCACACAAAAACAGCAGGGATTACATCATTAAATTCCAGAGGTGCTTCTTCAAGAAATTCTCTTCTGCTTTTTAGTGTTAATATAGCTGAAAGTTTTAAATGATCTCTCCACTATTTTGAGATATCTACCCTGCCTTCCACATGAGAGGCAGGAGATTCAGCTATATGAAAGATCAAGGGGTGTCCTCAATCGCTAATAACGTTAGAGCCTTAATTACTACTATATGTTAAAGTGACTAAATGAATGAAATCTGGTTTATATGTTGCATTGATCTAGTAAAGCCAAATCATCTCTACCAAGTACTGACATCAAATATATGCCCTCATTTTTGGTGTGGCAACAAGCATCTCCATTATGGTTCTTCTGTGAAAGATATGGCAACCTCAAGATATTTGGTCTGGCTTTTTTATGCTACCTACCAAAGTTTTTTCTTACTAAATATTCTAGACCTTGACTATAGGAAGACCAGTAAAGCAGACCCAAATAACAATAAGTAGAATTACCTTAGAAACTGTGTTAGGAGGGAAAAAAAATGTAAACGTTCATGTATTACAAATTGTAGGACCTTAAAACTGAACTTTAGTAAATTAAACAGCAGGATCCCCATTATAACAAAGAAGAATCCATATATTAGTACTGGAGGGCACAAAGATACAACTTAATTTTTCTCCAAAAAGAGAACAAATACCTAGACCTTAGTAGACCTATTCAGCCTCTTGTAGCTATGGCTGCTGTTCCTGAAAGGGCTTGTCCACTATCTGATGAAAACTAGAAAATGGTCTAAACTAGTATTATACTGGAGCAGCCTAATTCCCTAGTTTATTACTGCAACTGCCCAGTTCCCGGCTCCCTGCTGCCAATGGTGTTGGTGTGTAAACAGTCGACTCTGGCAACAGCCACATCCATAGCTCTGAAAAAAAGTGATGGCTAGTGTTAAGTGAATCGAAGTCCATGAAGTGGACTTTGGTCCGAATTTCAAGTAAAATTCGATTGGCCATGAAACCAAATCCCCTCATGCTTTATGGTAGCGAATTAATTTAACCTGAAATAGTGTAAAAAACAAAAAATCATACTTACCTGATCCACTCGCTCATGATGGGCCAGCCGCCGACATCTTGCTTGAAGATCTTAGACGAAATCCTGTGTGCGGTGATATATGACATCACCACACCAGCCGCACAATATTTCATGCCAGAGTTTCAAGCAAGAAGACGGCAGCCAGCCCATCGCGAGCAACTGGATCAGGTAAGTATGATTTTTTTTTAAAAATGTGTTATTTATATCATATGCCACAATCATGTATGAACGTGGCATCTGAGGTTTACAATGATGCGGAGCGGCACAATTGCCACCCCCTGTCATTTCACCCACTACTGACAAAGAAATGTGCTTTGTGACAAAGTATTTTGTCACAAAGCAAATTTTTTTGTAAAATTCGGCACAGCATCAAATCAAACATCGAATCAAACTTTTCAATAATTCGCTCATCACTAGCAATGGCTACATGATTTACCCACATGACCCATTTCCCTACTGCGCCCTCCGCTGTGCTTTCAGCATATGAGCAGATATATAACATTGGAAGCTATGGATGTAGCTAAACAGCAGGGTGCCTGGAACTGGGCAGCTGTAGCAAGAAATAAGGGCAGCAAGGGTCTTCAATGCCAGTACAAAAAATATAAGCCATTAATGAGTTTTCATCAGAAAGTGCCCAGATCCTATAAGCTATGGCCATGTCTGTCTGATACTATAATAGTGCATTATGTCATGGAGGCTACCATTAATTTTTGGGCATTGAATGGAACAAAGGACATTCATATAATTTTATTTAAGGAGAAATGTATCTTTAAATAAAAACAACCATATATATTCAATTAATTTTACATTTCCTCAGAGCTGCTGTGTGAAAGAAACATGTATTTTAGTGATTAGACTAGTCAGTATTCATTTAATGATGTGCCATATTGATAATGCTGCTGAATACAAGGTTAAATAACAAGGACAAAATGAAATGTGGGAATTTTGGTTATAGATTTTTTTTTTTTGTATTTTTTATTTTAATGCTGAACATGTTTACCTGAACTCCATCTATCCATATCAACAATGACAAGCTGCATATTATATGACAGAAATCTATTGATTGACGTCGGTGACTGCAAAATGTTTTTTACAGAATATAATATAAAAAAATAAGTGTTTTCCATTCCCACTTACTAACAAGCTCCAGAAAATTGCTTGGCTGTCCGGTGGAGCTGGCAGTGATTGAGTTTATTAAGTTGCCAACTGCTACAGTTTTGAAACGTGTCCTCTAGCCAACAAGATGACTTGTCACTAAACATGTTGTAACTTTGCAGTCACGTATGAAATACTAAAATAAAATAAGCAGCCTAATCCAGCACACAACCCACGGCAAAACTGTTCAAGCTAAAAGTTTTGTTTTCACAAAGAGCAAGTTCTTGGGAATCTGATAATTAGATTACAGCCTCGGTGGTCAATGTAGGCAGGGTGGCATAAGATTTATTTTATTTTTTTTATTGTACACCAATATATTTTATAATATTTCATTTTTCTGCATGTAAAGTACATGCTAAAACCCTGTACATGAGCAAGAAGTGGAGCACCTGTTCTGCAAAGAGCAACCCTTAACCCCTTAAAAGGGTTCTCCAGGAATTAAGAAAATGAAAATACTTAAATATTACTTCATCATAAATATATTCACAAATACTTTTCATTAGATATAATGGCTCGTTTTGTCTGGGGAGCAATCATTAGGGGAAACAAAATGGCCGCCGTCCTATTAGTACACACAAAACTTGTCCTAATCACACAAGTTGCAGCACTGAGGTAAAGAACTGCCTCATCCTCCTCTCTGCTCTGCTTGTCAGGGATGATCCTGAATACAGGTGAATCGCTGTGGGAATGGAGTGTGAGGTGTGGCTAATGAGCAATTGTTTAAAGTCTCCATTGCCATAGCAACACATTACCACAGTCTGTCCTGTCCATCCTCTCTGTACTTCATGTTTCCTCATGAACTCCATTCCTACAGAGATTCAGCTAAAGATCTTATCAGCTGTATTCAGGATAATAATCCCTGATAAGCAGAGTAGAGAGGAGGATGAGGCAGCTCTTTACCTCAGTGATGTAAAGTAACTTGTTCTCCTATGTGATTAGGACAGGTTTTGTGTGAACTGATGGGACGGCGGCCATTTTGTTTCCCCTGATGATTGCTCCCCAGACAATACAAGCCATTATAACTAATGAAAGGTATTTGAGAATATATTTATAATGAAGTAATATTTAAGTATTTTCATTTTCTTAATTCCTGGAGAACCCCTTTAAGGCATAAAGACATACATGCATGGCATTATACACTGGGAATTGTATGCAGTGGGCTGCTGTGCTGAGCCCGCTCCATACGCGATGGGTACCGGCTGTATAATACAGCAGGCAGCCAGCCACAATGATGGGCAACGGCAATAGTGTTACCACTCAGATGCTGGGTTTAACAGTGATCGCAGCATCTGTGAGCTTAAGCATAGGGATGTGGCTCCCTCTATCTTCTATGATTGTGCCCCCACAATGAAATCACAATGCTGAGATCAGTTACTATGACAGCTTGGGTGAAGCCGAAGCTTCCTAGGTCTGCCATGGTAATCTGCCTGCTAAGCTAAGCATGAGGCACAGCTCAGCAGGTAGAGTGCCAGAATCCCATTCACCCTAATAGAGCTCTAATAGTTATTGTAAAAAGTTTACAAAAAATAAAAATATTGTTTTAATCACCCCCTTTCCCAATTTTACATATAAAAATATATAGAAATTAAAAAATAAACATATCAGGTATCACCTTAAAATGGCGAGGTAAAGACAATAGATTTTTTTCAAAGGTTTTTATTTATTTTTTATAAAATAAAAATTATATACATGTGGTATTGCCATAGATGTATTGAGCCGCAGTTAAAGGATATCATTTCATTTTTTTTAGCGCACAGTAAACACTGTAATGTCAAAAAAAAAACCTCGTGGGTATGCAGAATTGTGTTTTTTTCTTAATTTTACCCTATAAAGGTATCATTTATAGAGCAGAGGGAGCTAGGCAGATTAAAATATAGTTGTTTGGACAAAGCTTCTGTAAAACTTGTATCTAATATCTAAATATTTAAATTCCTGCTCCTTGTAGTGAAGGAGGCCGTCCTATCAGTGATTGAAAGCTATCTGTGTCTACACAGTCATAGGGGGAAGGCTGTCAATGACTGATAGGATTGACTCCTTGACTTTAAAGATCAAGAATTAAAGACCAGGAAGTTTTACTGAATCATTTCCCACAAATCTATATATCAATTTGCTCAACTCCTCCTGCTCTATGACATGCTGCCTGCGGACTGCACTGCATTTTCATGGGGACAGGTTCCATTTAAATAGTTCCATTAAAAAATGCATCTTGCCTGCATAAAAATAAACCCTCATATGGCTATGTGAACGGAAAAATAAAAATGTTCTGGCAATTGAAATATGGGGAGAAAAATTAAAAATGCAAAAATGAAAATAGGCATGGAGTTTGTATGTTTTCCCTGTGTTTCCGTGGGTTTCTTCTGGGCATTCTGGTTTCCTCCCACCCTCCAAAGACATACTGATGCCTTACTAATACCTTAGATTGAGAACTCCAGTGGGGACATATGATGATGCTAATGTCTGTAAAGTTCTGCAGAATATGTTAGTGCTATATCAGTAAGCAAAATAAATAATTACTAAATAGCTTGAAATAAAAGTTATGCTATAAAACATTTCCTTTTCTCTCTTGTTACCTATGTGAAAAAGTATGGAAAGATTGGATATATTACTACTTTCACAACTCCAGTTCTCTGTGGGAACAGCCTGCTATTCACCAGGATCTGGTATTGCTGGATTCAACAGATTACCACAGGATCCCTTTTGGCCATAATGGGATCTGGTGGTGATCGGGCTGGATTCCAGCATAAATGTCAGGTTTCACAGGTTTCAGCCACACAAATACCACTGCATGCCATGGTGTTTATCCATCCAACAGATGGCATTTGTACTGGATCAAACTGCCAAAAAATCCACAGTTTCCCCCTTGTATTATAGATGTAATTAATCTCATCTTGATTCTCAACCTGTTAAGTAAACAATGGCAAGAAACTTAATTTTCAATGGCTTTTGAACCATGATATCATGGTAGGACATGATGTCCTATTTAGGTTTAGACCTGCTACATCTGTTGATTATTGACGGAGATTCGCTTTATGGGGAAAACTACAAATTTTGTCCTGATTTTCAGTTCTGGTGCACAGATAGCAGATGATGCACACATTGATTAAGCTCTTCTTAATAAATCTGTTTGCTCTTCCTCCAGCTAGGTTTTTGCTAAGACTTGCATGTAAAATGTTGATCCTTAGTAAATGACCCCCATTATGTGTATTCTCTATATTACTATCACTAGATGAATTTGTCTGGCATAAAATATTCAGATATCTTGGCGCATGCTGGTTTTGCTCAAAGATGTCTGATTTTTTTTTTTTTTTTTGTTGCCTTCTTATGTGGCCTTACAGATTGACACCATATGTTGGTTCAGGTATTGCTAGTAATGACAAATCAGGAGGTGACAGGTCCTCTTTAATAGGACTTGTCCAAGGTGACAGATTTCCTTTAAATGGTATCCATCCACAGTTAATTATTTAATGACTCCCTGTGCTCAATCTGTAAAGACTGCTCATTTTAATTAAAAGGTACCTGCTTCCTAAATTATGGCTTATTATGAAATTATGTTAATCTGGCTTCTTGAATAGATTTTTATTGAATTTTGACATTTAAATCTTCCACACAATCCCTTTTTGTAAGGTGTATCCATTTCTGGGACCCCCATCCATCAGCCATAATTTGCAGGATAACCACCACACAGGAGAAATGAAGAACTACACAGTTCATGTAAATCAATGAGCTGTCCATGCAATACATCAACATGCTGGGATTCCCAAAGGCAGAGTCGCAGCCTTAAACTGTATTAAGTATTAAGTATTTCATAATGGGAAAGGCTTTGTTCTATGTGAGTCTTGGTTGCACACTTACAGTGGCAGCTATGCCTTTGAATACTGTAGTACTATCCTAATTTAATAAGTTTGTTTTAGGAGCGTACATAATGCATCATAGAGTCAGAAGGATGAAGGTCACCTCGTGTCACAAAAATAACATTTCATTTTGTCAAAGTCTATGCAATTAAATGAACTCTGCAATGAAAGCACGAGAGGTTATGTACTTGATGCAGGGTTGGTCTGCATGAAAACAAATACCCGTCCTAGATCTGCAGCCTGACAAGTATGATAAATAAGAGTATAAGCTTTCCAATATAATGATTGATATCAGCTATTCCTGTGCTCCAGAGAAGAAGCCAGAACTCCTCACTATTAATTAGCTTTTAAACACTGTATATCTAGATGACAATTTGGATGACAGTGGGGTCTCTAAATCCATGGATCACTGATGAATATAAACACAACATTTAATAAAATTGTATTTTTCCATACTCGTCTGCAGTTTTGTTTTGGTTTTTTGTTTTGTTTTTTTTCTGTTCTGCTACTTAATTCCATCAATCACTACTGGCTATGTAAATAGCTTATCACCTTAAAGGTGAATATGCAGATTAGTTTCTCTTTCTAATAATAGCAAAGAGCGGGTTGAAATGAAATAGTTTAGAAATAGTAGAGCAGAAAAGCAAAAAGGTAGAAAAAGTACATCATAAAAAAATGAAATGCACAGTTATTGGAGTATGGTACAGCTGCCCGTGGTGAACCTATACCTGAATGAGACAAGGTAGGGATTTCTTTTCCTGATTAATAGAATAGTAGCTCTGAAAGCGAAACCGTTGAAAAATAGATTTTAAAAATTGATAGAAAAATTGAAAAATAGAAAAATTGCTAACAATGTTAAATCAGCTTGGAAGTCCAAATAAACAAACCCTGGATCTCAACTTACTACATTGCTACCTGAATATTATGGGGTTAAAGGGGTTCTCCAAGTTATATTTATTGATGACCTATCCTCAGGATAGGTCATCAATATCAGATTGGCGGGGGTTCAACACTCGGCACCCCTGCCGATCAGCTGTTTGAAGAGGAGGAGCACGCCTTACCAGCTCTGCCTCCTCTTCATTGTTTACATGCTAGCCGTAACATGGGTAGTGGTGAGTAGGTGTTATGACACGTAACCACCCCATTCATTTCAATGGAAAGGATTGCTCCTATACAAGTGTATGGGAACAAGCCTTCCCATTGAAATGAATGGGGCGGTTAGGTTTCATTACACCTACTCACCGCTACCCGTGTTAGACCGGTAGAGCACAAGAAACAAAGTCATCCAAAACTCCTAGCTTCATGTCCCAGTTTGCAGGGTGGCGCAAGACAGGTTCTTGTTAGGTCAACATGTCAGGAGGAGAACCACAGTGAGGTTAATTTTTTATGTTAAAAAATTAGGAGTGAGGGCCTGCTGCTGATCTGACCGTCTAAAAAATTATGAATGAGGGCCTGCTGGTGAACCTCTTAAAAATTTAAAGGCGAGGGCAGCCTAATAAGCAGTTTGATATGATGGAGGAAGACGAGGAAGAGGACGAGAAGAGGAAGGGCTGCATGGGAATACAGTGTATTCAATACACTCTAAAAGCCACATTTAAAGTTCCTTTATGTTTAGCCGCTTTCCTCTGGTGGGGTACAGAAGTCAGGGGCAATCCAGGCCTTGTTCATTTTGATAAGCGTCAACCTGTCAGCATTTTCATTTTATAGGCAGATTTGCTTATCAGTTATTATGCCCCCAGTGGCACTAAATACCCACTCCGACAAAACGCTGGCAGCAGGGCAAGCCAGCACCTCCAAGGCGTAGAGCGCCAGTTCGTGCCATGTGTACAGCTTAGACAACCAATAATTTTAAGGCACAGAGGGATCACTGAGGACGTTGACACGGTCAGCTAGGTACTCCTTCACCATCTTCCAAAACTTTTCCCTCATTTTGACACTAGGCCGCTCATCAGGGTGAGGGTGCTGGCGGTGTGTCATGAAACTGTCCCAGGCCTTGGAGAGTGTCGCCCTGCCTCTGTTGGAACTGCTGTGTGTTCCCCTCATCTCCCTTCCTTGGGTGCCCAAGGAACTACGTACTTCTCCGCCAGCGTTGTCAGCTTGACATTTTTGAAGCAATTTTTCCACAAGGGCCTTCTAGTATTGCACCATTTTGCTAGTCCTCTCCACCAGAGGAATAAGAGATGAGAAGTTCTCTTTGTAGTTGGGGTCGAGAAGGGTGAACAACCAGTCACGGGAAAGGCAGCATAGCAAGTCAGCCATGTGTGCCAGAGTTCCAACAGACAGGTCTTCGCTCACCTCACCAGAAGGATGACTCTCAATCTCCTCATCCTCTTCTTCCTCTTCTGCCCATCCACAACGAAGAGATGGAGTAAACCTGCTATGGGTACTACTCTCTGTAGCGGGGGCAACCGTCTCCTGCTCCTCCTCCTCCTCTAATTCACGCTGAGTAGACAAACCGAGGGTGGTCTGGCTATCACCCTGTGTAGTGTCTTCCCCCATTTCCACCTCTTTCACATGCAAAGCGTCGCATTTATTGTGAGCAGTGAGCGTTTCAGTAGACACAGAAGTGGGATGGTTACGCTGATAGTGCTATCGCCACTCACCATCTGTGTACATTCATCAAAGTTGCGTAAAACCTCATAGAGGTCAGACATCCATGCCCACTCGTCGCTTGTGAAGAGCGGAAGCTGACTGGAAAGGTGATGATCTTGTTGCAGCTGGTATTTCACTACTGCCCTCTGCTGCTCACAAAGCCTGGCCAACATGTGGAAGGTGGAGTTCCAGCACGTGCTCCGGTTGCACAGCAGTTGGTGAGCTGGCAAGTGCAAGCGCTGCTGCAGCGTTGCCAGACCAGCGGAAGCTGTAGGTGACTTTTGGAAATGGGCACAAAGGCAGCGCACCTTCACCAGCAGCTCAGGGAAATTGGGGTAGGTTTTGAGAAACCGCTGAACCACTAAGTTGAAGACGTGGGCCAAGCATGGTATGTGTCACCGACGTTCCTGTGACAGGTAACAGGAGGTTTGTCAGATTGGCAATACGTGGTATGATCTGACATGTGTTCTTTTTTGTTGTTGGTATTTACCACACCCTTTTCCCTCAGGTGTTGCTGGTGTGGTAATTGTCTCTCCCCTATTTATTGCTGCTTCTACCACAGTTCTTTGTGGTTTATAGCTTCAGTGGATATTGTGGTGATTTAGTGTTGGCTCTCAGCTGAGATCCTGGAGCTTCCATTTCTTCATTGAAGATAAGTGTCCTCTTTCCCTTTTGTGTGTTATGTTACATTTCCCAGTTGTTTGGCCTGAGGGAGACTCCTGTTCGTCCTTCCTGTTGGAGGAACAGGTAGACTCATTCCTGTCATTAATTCCAGGGTCCTATAGGGTCAGTTTGGTTTAGGTTCCTGTGTATGAACTCGTCTACCTTTGTGGCCTGTTCATACTGGTAGTCAGTCAGGATTAAAGTCAGGGTTTCCTTTAGGAGGTGTCCATCTTCTTTCATTAGTTTCCAGGCCTAATCTCCTTTCCCTCCTATGCTCTGTGTGGTTTTCCCCCCACACCTGAGCGTGACAGTATGTGTGTGAGCTTACCAAGTTCCAAAGCCTGGTCCCTTATACCCTGCCACAACTCTGTGGCGGTGTGCTGTTTGTCACCTAAGGGCTCGTTCAAATCATCGTTCAGCCCTTCCATTCTCCTGCTCCATTATAGGACCAGGAGAACGGAAAGGACGGATTTGGGACATAATTGAGCTGAGGGCTCAAAGGAAGATTTTTGAAGCAGAGACAAAAGTCCTGCGAGCACAACTTTTGTCTCCGCTCCAAAAATCATCTTCTGAGCGGAAACCTAACGGACCCCATATAGTCTATGGTCCGTAGGCTCCATTCAGCTCAATTATGTCCCGAATCTGTCCTTTCTGTTCTCCTGGTCCTATAACGGAGCAATAGAATGGAAGGGCTGAATGGTGATGTGAACGAGCCCTAAGAAAATAAGTTTCAGCACAGCCTGTTGCCGCTTCCCCACTGCAGTGCTACACTACTTCCAGCTACTGACTGATGGCTGAATGGTGCTGCAAGATGAGAATTCTGGCTTTGAAGTGGAGGAGGAGAAGGAGGGGTTGCAGCCGCTAATGTAGTAATGTAGGTGGTGGCGGAAATCCTGATGGAAGTAGGGTGCACAATCCTTGGCGTCGGTAGCACCTGTGCCATCCCAGGGTACGACTCACTCCCAGCCTCCACAATATTCACCCAGTGTGCCGTCAGGGAAATGTAGCGTCCCTGGCCAAAAGCAGTTGTCCATGTGTCAGTCGTTAAGTGGACCTTCCCAGTAACTGCGTTGGTCAGGGCACGGGTTATGTTACGGGACACATGCTGGTGTAAGGCGGGGACGGCACATCAGGAAAAATAGTGGCGGCTAGGTACTGAGTAACGAGGGACAGCCACCGCCATCAGGCTGCGAAAAGCCTCAGTGTCCACAAGCCTAAACGGCAACATTTCCAGGGCCAGCAATTTGGCAAGTTGCGCATTTTGTGCTATGGCCTGTGGGTGGCTGGATATTTGCGCTTTCTTTCAAAGGCCAGGGGTATGGACATCTGTACGCTGCACTGGGACACAGAAGTGGATGTGCTCGCTGATAGTGCTTGCGAAGGTCCAGGTGCAGGGAGGGAGGCTTCTGGGCCTGCGTTTTGGACAGGGGATTAGCCAGCACGTAACACAGGGGAATAGGAGGCAGTGGTGTGACCCGCAGACACCGATTGTGGACCCAGGCGTTCGGCCCACCTATTAGGGTGGTTTGCTGCCATGTGGCGGATCATGCTGGTGGTGGTCAGATTGCTAGTGTTCACGCCCCTGTGCATTTTGGTATGGCACAGGTTGCAAATGACAATTCTTTTATCATCAGCACTTTCCTCAAAAAAGCGCCAGACTGCGGAACACCTACCCCTTGGCAAGGAGATTGCCGCAAGGGGGTGCTCCAGGGAACAGTTGCAGGCCTGTTTGGTGTGGCCTGCCTTCTCCATTTTGCTACCCCACTGCCTCTTACAGCCTGCTGCGGTGCTGCGGATCCCTCCTCCTCTGTACTGCTGTCCTCGCTCGGCTTGCCACCTTCCTAGGTTGGGTCAGTGATCTCATCATCCACCACCTTCCACTTCCTCACTCTGGTCCTCCTCCTGACATGTTGACCTTGAGTGCTACTGACACTCAAAAACATTAGGGGTGAGGGTCTGCTGTTGAGCTGACCCACTAAAACATTAGGAGCGAGGGCCTGCTGCTGATGTGATCGTGTAAAACATTAGGGGTGAGGGCCTCAATGTTTTTGAGGGTCAGCAGCAGGCCATCAATCATAATTTTTCAAGGGTGTGTCTGATGCCCTACTTTATGTGTAATAAAGGGTGTATTGGAGTGCCGGTTCCTTGGAATTTTGGCAGCCCTTTTACTTAGTGCATAGGCTTTATGAGTGTAGGAGTCCCACGACATGAACAATTGTACCACAATGTGAATGAGGCCCTCCTTTATGTGATGTACCGGTTGTATTGGAGTTCCTCTTCCTTGTAATTTTTGGCAGCACTTGCACTTTATATACAAGTAAATACAGTACAGACCAAAAGTTTGGACACACCTTCTCATTCAAAGAGTTTTCTGTATTTTCATGACTGTAAAGGCTATAAGTCATAGCTTTTACAGAGAATACAATGTTTTCTTCTCTCCTTCTCAGACACAATGTTCTAGGAGGACATCATGCATACTAAGAGGAAACCACAGTTTTAAAGGTTCCGCTACATGACGTCATATCTGTTGCATGACAGCAGCTGCGCCCAAGAATGGCAGTGTGACTGCAGTGCAGCGGCACCATCACTGGAACTAATGGTGTGACCGCACGACCCGCACACCCACCATGACTGCAACCCCATAATCATATAAAATCCGTAAGTTTTGGACTCTCTGCGATATTAGGGCAGCTGGTGGTTGCACACATGTGAGTCATGCTGCAATTCCAGCCACAAAAGAGAGTAATATATATATATATATATATATATATATATATATATATATATATTTACAATAAAGAACCCTATGAGGGACCAGAATATGAAGAGCTGAGCCTTCTAAGGACAATGCCCCCGTTGCTCCCAGAGGCTCATTTGCATATATTAAAAGTTAATTTTTAACAGTAATGTGGGCACATATGAACATGGGACAAGCTGCCAAGTGCACATGCAATAGGTCAGCCAGTTACATAGATACAAATCTGCTGACAAATGCCCTTTAATAGTCTCACAACAGCCATCGAGGTATTCCACATACTCAAGTAAAGATTTTTCATTATCCTCTCATAATAATAATAATACATTGTCCACTTATTGAAAGCACATGGACAATGTGCCCAAACCATAATCAGTAAACACAAATTTTGATTCAAATGCCACCATGAAAATTGTCATAAAACTTAGAGCTTCGGAGGACCCCATCAAAGTCCACCTCAGCTGCAAGTAATGCTCACAAAATGAAAATAATTCTTAGCACCAACTCCAGAAGTGTCATTAAAAAGAGAACCATACAATTTTCCAGAGGTGGATCCTGGCACAGTTGTTCCATCACACATTCAAAATCTTCATCCTGTGGAATATTTGCATATAAACGTTGTGCATCTAAAGTACATAACTAGGTCGCATCCTGACTTTTTAATTCTTCAATCTTAGTTTAAAAAATCATTAGTATTCTTTAAGCATTGATCTGGCCTGCTGACAGGTACACAATTGGGCGTCCTGGAGGGTTCACCCTATCTTTATGTATAGTTGGCAGTGAATACAGTATCGTCACCTAGGGACGATTATCTACATAATTCCATTGAATCTCTCTAATCTCTTTTTTAATAATCTCCGTTGGATCACCTCTAAACTTCCAATATACATTCTCATCGGATAAATGTGTTAATTCCTTTTTCACTAATAATAATAGAGCCATCCTCCTGTAAAATACAGATTGCTTTTTGCTCCTCCTGTGAAAGATTAACCCTACCCATATACTTTTAACCTCACCTGTCACAGCTTGTTCATAACTATTCAATATTTCATTATGATTGTCTGGAA
This sequence comes from Rhinella marina, assembly GCA_900303285.1. Lineage (NCBI taxonomy): Eukaryota > Metazoa > Chordata > Amphibia > Anura > Bufonidae > Rhinella > Rhinella marina. The sequence goes on from ONZH01015775.1 coordinate 47,385, forward strand.
CAACCGTGCTGCACCCTTGTGACTTTGTGGGCAACACGTTCAGTGGAGACATTCCAAAACTTTTATGCCAATTAACATTAAACAAAATGCATCTTTAATCATCTGTTGACCAAACCTGTAAAATCAATCAAAAAATCTAAATCAGTAATGTCTTTTGTAGTACGAATCCAGGCCCTTATTCAGGACCCAAATCTTGTTCTCTGTCAGTGCTCGATCAGATAAATTCACAACTAGATTTAATTTCTTTATTGTCCTTCCCTTTTCTTTTTCTTTATACCATGTTCTTTTTCTAATTGTATACAGACCTCTTTTTCTATGGGTGTAATTATAGCTTTTTTTGTCTTCCTCTTGTTTTTTGCTAAAAGACACAATTGTTGGCATCCTGATCTAAACCTCATATGACTTGAATAAGAGTTCATCAGACGATGGTAGATCACTTCATGTCGTAGAACATCCCACCATCAGGTACCTAGTGCTTCATAATTGATTCCATTCCTCTGACCATGTTTAAATGTTCAACTTTCAAATTTTGACACTTTCCCTTTAAGAATAACAGATCTTTATTTTCAATGGTCACATCCAATTCAGCATGGATCTTATTGCATTCTTCCAAAGTCTTATTTCTCTTTTATTCTTCCTCAACAGAAATCTATCCGTGTAAGGAGGTTGTGCTTTGTAAGTGTTGAATCATTAAATCCAGGAAGTGTCCAACACTGCTGGATTTTTTGTGATTCTGGAGTCATGGCCACAGCAGGTATGTGGATCACACTGACCTCATTTGTTTTTGAGCTGGTGCCAAAGGGAAAATTCGATTCACAGCAAAGCCGAATTTCCTCATGCTTTGTGGTAACAAATCAATTTTCCCTCAAATTGGGTAAAAAACACATTCTCACCTCATCCATTTGAGCGTGAAGAGGCCGCCGTGACCATCTTGATTGAAAATCCCACGTGAACTCTCATGTGTTGTGACATATAATTTCACCACTTCAGCCAGCATGATGATATCATCACGCACTGCAAGTGATTTTATGTGGGATCTTGAATCAAGATGGCCACAGCAGCCTCTTCACGCTCAAATGGATGAGGTGAGTATTTTTTTTTAACCCCTGAAAGACCTCATATTTCATCTCAGATGCCGCAATCAGCAATGAATATGGCATCTGAGAGGTTGAATGACGGGGATGGGGGTTCCCCATCATTGCGCAAATACGCTTCATGACAAAGTAATTCATCACGAAAGAAATTCAGCAAAGCAGCTGAATTGAATTTTTCATAACTTTGCTCATCTCTATTGTACACTATAGGAAATCTGGCCACCAGAGAGGCTGATGGTTTTTCCTATAGTGTGCAAGCACGACCACAACTGATGGATTGCAGGGTGGTCGTAACCATGGAATCGAGCAGTGTATAGTGTGATAGAAAAATGAATCCAGCCAGTAAAGAAGGCAATGTGAATAATCACTATACATTAGTAAGTGCCTTGTATTAACTTTCTCTACATGATAAATGCCACTTGCTGAAGTGACACAACCCATTTAAATCAGTTGAACAGGTTAACCACGTCCACATTTCAAAAGTGGAATGAGTGGTAAAAATGTAAATTGTCACAAATATTCTACACAATTAAATGCAAAAAGTCTCAAAGCTCTATATTTTTGTGACTTTTGAAGCCATAATTCTGGAGTGTGGGGATTGATACCCCCCTCCCCATATGTATAACATTCACCCACCACTTTCCCAACTTGTTGCTTATATCAGTAAAAGGAAGTATGACCTTCCAGTTGACAGACAACATTCAATGGATTTACTACATGTTCTCACAGGGGCTATACAAGTACAGAATTGCTACAAATTTGGTAACAATGAGATAACCAGTTAACAGCCCTATTTCATAAATGAAGGGTGCTTGGTCTTTGATTTCAACTCCAGTGTAAATGCCTGGCACAAGTTAAGAGTCTCTTCTCCTGCAACCAAATCTGTCTGTCCCAACAAAACAGAGGTGTTTTGTTTTTGTTTTTTTACTATTCATGTCTCTTTTTCAGCATAATAGGTACTGAGTAGAGGCAGCAGCAAAGTAATTTAATATCAATTCATAATTTGTCCTTTTTGTTCAATTTACCTGTGTAACAATTGAAAAAGAAAAACATATTACTATAAAAAGTATCAATATATCATAAAAATATGAATACACTATGGAGAGAATTTATTAAGACTAGTGTTTCATACGCTGGTCTTAATCTGAAGTGAGCTAGAATAGGTTGCCCCAAATTTGTTAAACGACGAACGCCTCTAATAAATGTGCCACTTTATTGGCTGACCATGCACTGCAAAATGAAATCTATGCTAGAGCAGAGTCATAAAAATCTGTCAGGCTGCGGGTGACAGAAAGGGCAGAACAATAGCCCATAGGACTTAATAGGAAAATATCGAGTCAAAAATGAAAAGCTTAATCTCCCAAACTGTGTGATCACTAAATCCCTGTATTCTGTGTTATAGTATTTTATATTTCTTTGTATACTGTAGCACCGAATGGCTATAATATTGTACTCCACACAACAAAATGTGGCATCCATGAAAAAATCTGTCACTAATTTATATCTGCCCCTTTTTTTATTGACATGTTGCTCAGCTCTTGAAAGATTAGTTCATAATAGATGACTAATATAGGTTTAAAGGAAATCTATCACCACAATTCTGGACTATTACTGGCAGTAATATAGGAGTAGTTGTACACATAAGGAGTCTAGATCATTGTTTTTTATTTTCCTACTGCAACCCATTCCCTCACTTTCAGCATTTAAATCTGTGCTGAAAGGGGGCGTGGCTTGGAAATGGCGCCGGACGGCTGCACTTGCTGAGAGCTCCCGCTTCCTCCGGCCCGTTTGACCTCTTATCGGCGTCGCACAGCAGTACACTCGAGCCCTCATGCAAGGGAAACGCCACCAGAACACCCCAGCACAGCCCCAGAGTCCTTCTGGCCGCACTAGAAACAGTATCCGCCGATTTCTGAATACCTCCGCTGCACCCGCTCTCCCGCCCGCCTCACCTGTAATGGCGGCCAGTCAGCCTCCTCCAGCCACCGCACAGCAGGGTGATAGCGCTGCTCCCTCTCAGCAGCTGAACTTTCCTTCACTGATCTTTCAGGACCCTACCACCCCAGCAATGCCAGATCTAAGCGTGGCAGCTGACTTACAAGCCCTCAGGGACCAGGTAGGAGCAATGCCTACTAAATCTGACATGGAGCGGTATCTGACCCACCTGGAATCAGTATGTAGGACTGAGATCCAGTCCCTGCGTGAAGATATTACAACGCTCTCCACCTCAGTGCAGTTATTAGAAGACACCACCCAGGCCCACCAGTCCCAGATTACTGATGTCCACCATGTGCTTGATACTCATTCTCAGCAGCTGCAGCAGCTTTTTGATATGATGGAAGATGCAGAAAATCGCAATAGAAGGAACAATATTAGGTTGCGGGGGATCCCTGAAGCTACTCAACAGCAGGACCTGATTCCTACTCTACAGGGCTTGTTTAACGGCCTTCTGGGAAGGCCCCCGACGGAGGAATTGATCATAGACAGGGCACATCGCACACTCGGCCCGCCTAGCCCTGACCTGGCACGACCCAGGGATATCGTCTGCAGGGTGCATTTTTTTTTTAGCTTAAGGAAGACATAATGCGCAAAGCACGCGCTAAAGATGAAATCGTATTTGATGGCGCCCATGTACAACTCCTCCAAGACCTTTCTCGGTCCACCCTCGCCAAGCGCAGAGCCTTGCGCCCTCTACTGCTTCTCCTACGTGAACGCAATATCCCATATAATTGGGGGTACCCATTTCAATTGGTGATCCGCCGGGGCCCCCGCACCCACTACTTGCGTTTCCCTGAGGATCTTCCGGACATGCTAGCCGCAATGGACCTCCCTTCAGTCTCTATCATCGCAGCAGACTGGCCCCTGGTCTCCACGATCTGGCAGCGAGCACCACGTCGGCGAGAAGCCAGACCCTCTTCCTTGTCCTCGCCTGTCCGGCGGAGACAACGCCCGGATACGCGTCCTTCTGATACTGAGAGATGACTTTTGGCGACATAGAGCCGTTTGCAGATGGTTCCAGCTTTTCTTTTCAGATCGGCGGTGACATGGTGACTGTATCAGGTGTATTGTGCCTTATTGCGGGACTCAATTTTTGAAAGGGGAGGAGGAGGTTCCTGCAGTACTATGGTGGAGTGCCGTAGGGACCTGTTGATCGGGGTTACTTAGGGAATAAAGGGAAGGGGGGATTGCAATTGTATATTCTGGTAATGTAGGGGCTATATTACTAGGAGAAAATACTGTATGTTCCTTCTCACGAGATTAGGGAGCGGTTTTGTTTTTGAGCGATCTTATACAAGCAGCTCCCTATCGGCCTCCACCATACCCCTTCTTCATTCATAGCTCCCCTTTTGTCACCTACCTCCCCCACGAGGTTCATACAAGTGCCTAGTTATGCTGCACTACAGTTTGCGAGTTATTGTTACTTCCCCTCAGTTTGGGTTCTGAGTGTGCCCTTATGCTCAGGCAGGGCCGGAGGGATACTCTGGCTCTGATTTCCGATCACCCTCCATTAGATTTACGAGTGCCAATCTGGCGCTTTCCTTTTGTCTTCATTGACAGTATTTGTTTACCCTAGCTCTTAGCGATTTAGGGTTCTGGTCCTCTTCGGTTGAGGGACCTTTTCTTCACGTATACTCTTGTTGTCTTCCCTTCTTTCTTTTTCTAGTCTCCTCTTTGCGTCTCTCTTGCCTCTGGTCCCTGTCTTGACCCCCCCAGCCTTTTTAGTTTCCTTTCCCGGTGTAGTCTGTTTGACCCCCCCTGTGTAGACCTGATTCCCTGCGGGAAATGGCGAATCTCCAATTTTGCTCCCTCAATGTCTGAGGGTTTCATACCCCAGAGAAACGGTCACATATTCTCTACCAAATTCATAAACAAAAAATTCACATACTGTGTCTTCAGGAAACAAATTTCAAGTCGGGGCATCTGCCGGTGTTTCAAAACCGTTATTACACAACCTGGTTTCACAGCACTAACCCAGAAGCTAAAACTAAAGGGGCTAGTGTGGCAATACATAAATCCCTCCTGGTTGTTGTCATTGGTCATGAATCAGACCCAACAGGCCGCTTTGTGTTTGTTAAGCTTCACATTTATGAGCGCCTTTTCACCCTTGCGAATGTTTATCTCCCAAACCAGGACCAAGTGCAGGCGGGCAAACGCATTCTGAAGCGGCTGGCGGAGTTTGCGGAGGGCCTTGTAGTGACGGTGGTTGATTTTAACCTAGTTATGGATCGTCTGATGGACTCTTCCTCAGGACACTCGCAACTCTCTTCTACACAGACTCGTCTCTTTTGTAAGGTACTTTTTGACATGCGCCTGGTGGATGTCTGGCGCATTCTCCACCCCAATACTAGAGACTATACTTACTACTCACCTGCACACGGCTCTTACAGCTGGCTTGACTACTTTTTTGTTGATCATCGCTTGCTGTCCTGGCGCCCTCGGGCCGCGATTGGGGCCATGATCTGGACAGATCATGCTCCCCTCATGGTCTCATTTTCGATCCCAGGGGGGCTACCTAGGGAATGGTCATGGCGTCTTAACCCCAACCTGCTCTCGGACTCGGTGTATAGCGAGGTGATCTGTAAATCCATCTCGGACTTTCTAGCGGTTCATACTTAAGACACAACGCCGCTTCCATACCAGTGGGAGGCCTTAAAATGCGTGGTTAGGGGCACACTCATCCAGAAGGGCGCGCGTCTTAAGAGGGAAAAGGGGGTGAAAGTGCAACAGCTTCTGTCCCAGATAGACCGGGCTGAGATTTCCCACAAACATACTCGAGATCCCAATGTGCTCGCCTCCTTGATGGATACACGTGCTCAGCTGCGAGCCCTATTAGATAGAAAGTACGCACAGTTCAGAGAGAGAGTGAGCTCCCATTACTATGAATATTCCAACAAATGTGGGGCCTCACTAGCCAGGTTTATACATCCCCGACCCCAGCGGACTTTTGTCCCAAAAGTGAAATCCCCCGGGGGTTCAGTGGTCCATAGGCCTGAAGATATAGTCTATACATTTATAGATTTCTACCAATCCTTGTACGGCAAACGCGGTCCCTTGGCTGATATGGAGGCGACGGCCTTTCGGAGGCGAGTCGATGCATACGTTTCTGAGGCCCTCCCCTCTGTACCCCCTGAGGAGCTTGCTACCCTAGAGGATGCCTTTACTGATCAAGAGCTGAATTTGGCCCTAAAAGGTACCCCTTCCGGAAAAAGCCCTGGACCGGACGGTTTTACAGCCAGGTTCTACAAGGAATTTACATCTCAATTGTCCCCCTGTCTGGTACGGGTATTTAACTCCATCACTGGCGGTTGCACTTTCGCCCCTCAAACGTTATTGGCTACCATCTCAGTTATACAGAAACCTGGAAAAGACGCGTCCTCCTGTGCAAATTATAGGCCTATCTCCCTAATTAATGCAGACGTGAAATTGTATTCTAAGATGCTGGCCAACCGTTTACTACCTATTCTGCCTTGGGTCGTCCATACGGACCAGGTGGGATTCATGCCCCGCAGGGAGGCTAGAGACAACCTTAATAAGACACTTCTCCTTATGCACCACATTTGCACAGCAGCTATCCCAACCTGCCTGGTCTCATTGGCAATTTTTACGTTCCGCATTAGGTCACCTTGGACTTGGTCCCTCCATGCTGCACCGCATCTTTGCCCTCTACAAGTCCCCTACTGCCAGAGTGAGGGTTAACGGACTGCTGTCCCAGCCCATCACTATTGCAAATGGCACGAGACAGGGATGCCCTCTGTCACCCCTGCTTTATGTCAATACAATGGAGCACTTAGCCGTGGCCCTACGCGGATCTCCTGATATCTCGGGTGTTTTGCTTCGGGGTACCCACTACAAATTGTCCCTGTTTGCCGATGATCTATTGCTTTATGTCACGAACCCCCAGGTGACATTGCCCTCGGTGTTGCGGGAGTTTGACCGCTTCGGTGCAGTTGGCAACTTTAAGGTCAATTACCACAAATCGGAGGCACTTAATGTCTCTCTCCCTGCATCGGTCGTGTCCAGCCTCGCGGCGGCTTTTTCCTTTGAATGGCAAGCTGGGTCCCTAAAGTATCTGGGTCCATGTCTGAGATGTTCTCCCGAAACTACTCAGCTTTCCTAACTCGTACCCTGGCTGATCTCAAATCATATGACAAATCGCTGCTATCGTGGTTTGGATGGATCAATGTAGTTAAGATACTACATACTGCCCCGTTTCTTGTACCCATTCCAGGCTCTCCCCATCTTTGCCCCATGTGCTTACTTCACTAAATTGCAGAAAGCTATACGACATTTTATTTGGGGAGCGACCCACCCTAGAGTATAGTTCCGATCCTTAACCAGGCAGAAGGAAGAGGGTGCTACAGTCCTGCTGCGACTACTTGACTGGTTTCATCATGCCCCAACTAAACAGTGGGTCTCCCTTGAGACTTCTCTCGTCCCCTTGTCTCTTCTTTCTCTTCCCTGGGTAGCTCCGATTCATCGGCCACCTACTTCATCTCTCCCACCTTTGACAACTCAATTCCTACGGGTCTGGGACCATGCCTTGAGAACATGGGGGGTTTCTAGACGTCCAGGACGGATGAGCCCTCTATTCGACGACCCAGCATTCCCTCCCACTGTCGGTAGGGATTCCTTTCTAGTCTGGTCGCGTCCGGGGGGGCCAGGCTGCAGGAGGTATTCAAGGGCCAGACGGCACTCCAGTCCTTTGCTCAGTTGCAGGCGAGTGCCCCGGGGGGACATCTGTCGTGGTTCGAATATGCTCAACTCAAGACTTACCTTTCAATGCGCTATCCTCAGGGTATCGTCTGCTCCACGCCAACTGCTCTGGAGTCGTTGCTTCTTCAGCAGCAAAGCCCGCCTACACATATTATCTCTCAGCTGTACTGGATCCTTCTCTCCTGTGTCACTAACCCTCTGCTGTCCTATGTTGGAGCATGGGAGGAGGACCTGGGTCCGCTGTCCGACAGCGATTGGCGAAAGTGCTTCATTTTGATGCACAAGATTGTTGCTGGCACTGTGGCTCAGGAATAGGCAACATGCTCCACATTTGGTGGTCTTGCCCCCGTATACAATCCTTTTGGCAATCCATTTTTTCTATTTATTCTGAGATGTCGGGTGCATAGGTTACTCCATCCCCGCAGATGGCGCTCCTCTCCATGATTCCTGGCCCTCTGAAGACTATCAAACGAGGCCTCCTAAGGCACTTCTTGGCGACAGCCCGGACTGTCCTGCCGCGATTCTGGAAATCAGACGTAGCTCCCTCTGTATAGGATTGGCTCATTGAGCTGACACATATATACAGAATGGAGAGTTTGATGGGCGAGGCTCATGGCAGGGGAGCACAAATTGAGAAGACCTGGTCTGTGTGGCTCCACTTCAGAGAACGCGGAAGACTTGTTCGTTACCTTACTTGAGGGACGACTGGGTAGAGTTCGACCTTCCTCGTATGGCTTCTCCCCAAACCTCTTGTTTCCTTCCATTCCTTTCTCTCCTTTGTAACGTCTCTTTTCCCTCTAATCCCTAACCTTTTTATTTTTTAATTTTTCTTTTTTTCTTTTTTCTTAATTAATGCATGGATAGCTTCAGCTGATGATTGCCTTAGATATCGTCTAACGTTTTGCTACCTTCTCAGTAATTTTAGACCAAAGGATTACTGCTGGCCCTGTGCAGCCTATTGTTTTTGCTGAATGATTATGTTCTCTGTATTCTTATTTCATAATTGAAAACTTCTTGAAAACCTAATAAACTTGATTTTTACCTAAATCTGTGCTGAAAATACACTGAAAATAAAAAATGTCTATTGTGATTCAGTAAAAGCTCTGGTGTGGAGGGGAAGGTATTTTCCTCCCAGTATGTGCTGCTGGACTGATTGAGAGACAGGTTAGGTCCAGCACTGGACCGGATCTCAGATGATGGTCCAGGCTTTGCCGATACCTAATTGTCTTAAAAAAGCCAGCTGGACATTAGTAGTGGTTTCTGTATAGGGCTGTGGCTGGATGAATGTTTACGACCTGTCTGGGGAGTACAGGTCGACTAAATCCTGGACTTAAACTTTGGTGTGGACCTGTTTGCAAAGTGTGAACTAAACACCAGGACTTTAAACTAAGGTGAAGTTGTTTGCTGAGCTCCTAAGCCTGCACGTGTGAATAAAACACGGGATCTGATTAAGAACTGTTTTTGTGCCTCTGTTCTGCATCCGCTCACCCTGCCTACCAGAGCGAATTCCCACACTATCTAGATTCCTTATCTGCAGACCACTCATGTATTACTGCAGATGATAGTCCAGATTTGTGGTGACAGGTTCCCTTCAAAGGGCATCTATCAACAGATTTGTACCTATGAAACTGGCTGGCCTGTTGCATGTGTGCTTGGCAGCTGAAGGCATCTGAGTTGGTCCAATTTTCATATGTACCTGCAATACTGAGAAAAATTATGTTTTAAGGGGACTCTGTCACCAGTTTTACGGTGTCCAAACTAAGGCCAAGATAAACTAGTGACAGGTCTCCTCCGCAAAATGCTGGGTCAATTTCTTTAATTGATCCAGATATTTAGCTAAAATCTTGTGCTAAACAGCTCCAGCTCATGCCTCTCCCCGACCACCTGCTGCTGAATCATATGGAAAAACTGGTGGGTGGGGAGAGCCGTGAGCTCATAAATATGGAGACTCATTGCCATGCGGTGGAGCTGTTAGAACCTAGCAACATAAAACTAGTGACAGATTCCCTTTAATATATGCAAATGAGCCACTAGGAGCAACGGGAAGGTTGCAATTATACTTAGAGGCTCAACTTTCTCTGCAACTGCTGTGTCCTCTCCACTTTGACAGTGCAGAGCAATGTAAATGTGATCACACCTATCTGGCCCTGTCAATCAAACTGTAGAGGGCAGTTGCAAAGAGAGTTGAGCCTCTAGGTGTAATGACAACTCCCCCATTGCTACTCATTTAAATATATTAAAACTTCATTTTTCTCAGCAATGCGGGCACATATGAACATGGGACCAACATAGATGCATTCAGCTGCTAAGCAAACTTGTAACAGGTCAGCCAGTTTCATAGGTACAAAGCTGCTGACTTCAACCTATATCCCTCTTCTAGCATCTTCCTCTCTTCTTTCAAACATTTTGTCATAACCCCATTATTAAAAAAACTCTTTAACCATCCTGTGCAACTAAGTACAGGTCTGTCCCCTTTATCTCGAAACTTCTGGAGCATCTGGTCTATTCTCTCCGCTAATTCTTTCCTTGATCCATTACAATCTGGTTTTCGCACCCTACATTCTACAGAAATTGCCCTCCCCAAAGTGACCAATGACCTGCTAAATGCAATGGTGACTACTCTTTACTAATTCTCCTCGATCTCTCTGCTGCATTTGACACTGTAGACCTCCATCTCCTCCTCACCATGCTCCAATCTATCTTCCTTAGGGACACTGTTCTCTCTTGGGTTTTTTCCTATCTCTCTGACTGCTCCTTCAGTGTATCATTCTCTGGCTCCACTTCCCCTCCTCTACCTCTTACTGTTGGAGTTCCTCAGGATTCAGCCCTAGGTCCTCACTCTTTTCTACTCTATACAGCCCCTATCGGACAGACTATTAGCAGATTTGGATTCCAGTACCATCTCTATGCTGATGACACCCAACTATACACTTAATCCCATAACATCACCCCTGCTGTACTACAGTCCACCAGTGACTTGTCTGGCTCTAAAATCATGTCTTCTCTCACTGAAACTGAATATTTCCAAAACTGAACTTCTGGTGTTTCCTACATCTACTAACCTACCTAAACCTGATATCTCCATCTCAGCTTGTGGCATTATCATCATGCCTAGGTAGCACGCCCGATGTCTTGGTGTTATGTTGGACACTGATCTTTCATTCACCCCCTATATTCAATTCCTTTCCCACTTGGCCCGCCTTCACCTCAAAAACATCTCTAGAATTCACCCGTTCCTTAATGTGGAAACAACAAAAACTCTCATTGTTCCCTGTATCCATTCCCATCTCGATTATTGTAATTCATTGCTAATTTGTCTCCCCCTAGCTAAACTATTTCCTTTCTCCAATCTATCCTGAACGTAGCAGCCAGGATTATCTATCAGTCTATTCGATATTCCAGTGCCTACACAGTGTACCACTCATTGCACTGGTTGTCCATACAGTACAGGATTAAATTTAAAATCCTCATTCTTGCCCACAAAGCTCTTCACAGTGCTGCACCTCCCTACATCTCTTCTCTCATTTATGTCTACCATTCTACTCATGCCCTCCATTCAGCCAATGACTTACGACTGACATCCACCATAATCTGAACCTCTCATTCTTTTCTCCAAGACTTCTCCTGAACTGTACCCTACCCCAATCAATCAGGTTTAATCATAACATCCACAGTTTTAGGCTCTCCCTAAAAATTCATCTTTTTTCACATCCCTAGTCTAACTCTCCTCCATTCACCCCCCACCCCAACACCTTCAGAATCATTCTTCTGAACCAGATCCATCACCAGATATCCACCATACCTCATACACTCAGAAGCACTACAAATATCAGCTGCTGACTGGCTCATGCAGCCTTATATTTACTCCCCTATTGTGTTTTGCACAAATCAAGCACTTGTTAACTTTTGTCTCACCCCTTCCTCCTCATAGATTGAAAAGCTCTTGCGAGGAGGGCCCTCATTCCTCTTGTTTTAATTGTTGACTTTGTAATGTTATTTATGACTTTGTTTGTACTTGAACCCCCTGAGTGTAAAGTGCTGCAGAATATGTTGGCCTCATTTAATGATTATTATTATTGTTGTTTAAAATGCTATAAATACATATGGGGCATTTTTTATCGCATTTTTTTTATCTTGGGCTAAAATCATTTTTCCTATTGGTGTTTATTCAACATTTTGTCTTCTACAGCTGACAACTCATAAACATAAATTTCATTAACCTTCCTATGAGTTTGACAAGAAACACTTAAATCAGTGTTTATGAGATGTTAGGGAACTAGAGCTAAGGGCTCAGAGACAGCTTTCACTAAGGAGGAGAAGCAACAAGCTGCACATGCAATAAAACTGAAAGTTGTAGAAGACAAACAGTTGAAATGTTTTAATAATTTGCACATAAAACAACTGTAGAAGAAATTTTGTAATATATTTACCTTCAAAAGCTGCATGGATCAGCCTCTCTGGGATCCAGTCACGTAAAACTCCTCATAGTTAGGAGTTTCATGTGACTTTTCTGTGCGTGGCTTAGCCCAGTAATGGCACAACCAAGTGTGTGCTGCTTAAAGATTGATTTTACTAAAAACTGAGGTCCACTACTAGATTCTAGACCTGGCTAGGTACTGTATATAACACTTGTTGCTAAGCAGTTATAGGAGGAAGTGCCACTTATCCCTGTTTGTACAGGACTGTATAGATAAACACTGCATGCAGTGACCGGACAACTCAGGGCATCATCCTTTAATAAGGAAGAGATAATTACATGGCAGATTCTGTGCTGCCACTCTAGTTCTTCCACTTCTCATGAGTCTCTGTCTAGCTGCATCGTAAATGGTGTGTTGACAATACGTGATCACCAATCACTGGCCTCTTCAGTGCACATCTGAGGCTGCAATGGTTACAGTGGGGAAAAAAGGATTTAGTCAGCCACCAATTGTGCAAGTTCTCACACTTAAAAAGATGAGAGAGGCCTGCAATTGACATCATAGGTAGACCTCAACTCTGAGAGACAAAATGAGAAAACAAATCCAGAAAATCACATTATCTGATTTTTAAAGAATTTATTTGCAAATTATGGTGGAAAATAAGTATTTGGTCAATAACAAAAGTTCATCTCAATACTTTGTTGGCAATGACAGAGGTCAAATGTTTTCTGTAAGTCCTCACAAGGTTGGCACACACTGTTGCTGGTATGTTGGCCCATTCCTCTATGCAGATCTCCTCTAGAACAGTTAAGATTTTCTATGGGGTTGAGATCTGGAGACTGGCTAGGCCACTCCAGAACCTTGAAATGCTTCTTACGAAGCCACTCCTTCTTTGCTCTAGCAGTGTGCTTGGGATCATTGTCATGCTGAAAGACCCAGCCACGTTTCATCTTCAATGCCCTTGCTGATGGAAGGAGGAGATTTCTTCACACCAAGCTGCTTGCCTATTGCAGATTCAGTCTTCCAAGCCTGGTGCAAGTCTACAATTTTGTTTCTGGTGTCCTTCGACAGCTCTTTGGTCTTTACCATAGTGGAGTTTGGAGTGTGACTGTTTGAGGTTGTGGACAGGTGTCTTTTATACTGATAACAAGTTTAAACAGGTGCCATTACTACAGGTAATGAGTGGAGGACAGAGGAGCCTCTTAAAGAAGAAGTTACAGGTCTGTGAGAGCCAGAAATCTTGCTTGTTTGTAGATGTAGATGACCAAATACTTATTTTCCACCATAATTTGCAAATAAATTCTTTAAAAATCAGACAATGTGATTTTCTGCATTTGTTTTCTCATTTTGTCTCTCATAGTTGAGGTCTACCTATGATGTCAATTACATGCCTCTCTCAACTTTTTAAGTGGGAGAACTTGCACAATTGGTGGCTGAATAAATACTTTTTCCCCACTGTACATGTTGTTGACTGGATGTCACTGCTGCAGCTGGGAAAATAGAGCTCTGCTGGGAGAACCATAACCCTAATCAATTATTTTTTATAACAAGCCAATCCCCTGAGTTCTCAACCCCTTTAAATAGTACTAAATCTGCTGTTGTAAGCTACCTCCCATTTTTTCTGCCATCTGCTAAATGAGTTTCACCCTGTATAGTGCTCTCCCTGGTTGACATCTCTGCACCTTAGAGGTACACTGTTGCTGACACCAGAGCAACACTGAGAATGACACTTGTAGGTACTGTGTTTTAACCCCTTCATGACATCCGCCGAACAGGTACAGGGGATGTCGGGTCTTTAAAGATGGTCAGTTAATGTCCACGACTGGTGGTAATGCTGATCATGGACATTTAACCTCTGAGATGCCATGGTCAAATGTGAGCAGGGCATCTGAGAAGCTGGAAACTCGGAAGCGCACACTTCATGGGCCAGAACACCTCCCCCTGGTGGAGGTCAAATTGAAAATAATGAGCCTGTATTAGGCTTCCATGCTCATTATTGGTATATTGACATGCAGGCCAGCAGGTGGCAGTACTGAATTGTAATTTAGCTATTTCTGTATAGGATAATGGAGAAAATTCCAATACCCTATACAAATTGCCTATACCCTGATGACTGCATTTTGTGGTGCACTTAGGGACCTAATAAAAAGTTTAAAAAAGTAAAAAGGTTTTAAAAAATAAAAATATATAAAAAATTAAAATCCCCCCTTTTCCCCAAAATCAAAATACTTTTTTAAAAAATCCCATATGGTGAATGGCATAATGGAAAAAAATGGCTGATTTTCCTTTTTTTTCATCACTTTAACTCACTGAAAAAAAATATATAAAAAGTGATCAAAAAGTCATACACAACCCAAAAAATGAGCCCTCACACAACTCCATAGACATAACTTTTAAAAAGTTATGGGGGTCAGAATATGGTGATGAAAAGAAAAAATGAATTTTTTTTTCAGTATTAAAACACAAGAAAAACTATACATATGTGGTGTAATCATAATCATACTGACTCATCATACTGAATGAAGAGCACAAGTCAGTTTTACCACATAGTAAATGCCGTAAAAACGAAACCCGGAAAACTCTGGCAGAATTGCGTTTTTGTTCCAATGTCACCCCATTTTTAATTTCTTTCCCGTTTCCCACTACATTGTAAGCCATAGTAAATGGTGGAAAAATGAAATTTGGCCTGCTGGAGAGGAACTGTACTATCTCTAGGCCAGGAGTTACTCAGCTGCCACCAGGCCTGCTACATCCAGGAAAAGAATGAACAGGTGACCATGCATGTGCCCGCCTCTCTCCATTGGCTTCCATGTGAGTTACGGAAGTAGGGGTGGTAAAGATGTGCTGCTTTTAGTCCAAGTCTGGACCTGTCAAGTACTGACCTCTTCAAACACTCGCTGACTGGAAGATAGATTTGCTATATTAATAGTATAGGAAGTATCCCTTTATTTCAGTAGACCTGAGGACATCCTACATTGTAGAACAATATGTCAAATATTATTTTAGTCATTTTTTTATAGTGACTGCCTTACCTGGGAATAAATACTATTTCCCTCCAGTTTTAACACAGAGTACATACTAACTACTGTGGCAAGGAAAGCAGTCATTTTTTTTATTGAGATTAACTACAGTATCTGCATATCATGCACATCTTCATATGATTATCTCTTTTTTTTGTTTTTTATTATTTTGCATCTTTTTTATTAATGCATTGAAAATTTTAACGTACAGATGTGCAGAAAGCTACAGAACAGAATTCCCAGGTCTCACATAACTAAGATTTAATGATATTTACAAGCAGTCAAAAGCTGAGCTGTAAGATGTATGAATGAGATGCAGTAAAACCAACAATTATTACAAGCTTTCTTCATCTATTTACTGTAACTGTCTGAGAAGAACATAAAGCACAAAGCAAATTAATGTCATGAGCGGCATATCTTGAAAAAACTGTTTAACATGAAAAATAGTTCCTAAATGATAAATTAATGTATATAGTGGTAATTAATTGCTATGCATCTGAGTCCATTAACATATGAAGCCAGTAAATGCTTCCAGTAAACTGTGATAGTAATACTACATAGAGAAGAAGCAAAGTAAATATATTTATGTAAAAACTATGTTAAAGCAGCCATAGAGTATAAATTGACAAGGGAATGATATGAGTAGGAGATATGTGGAAACTAGATAAAATGGCAGGTTTGCTGAAGGTATGTACATTTTTTATATTTTTGACAGAATAAAGTATGATATCCACAATTTAAATCTTAGGGATTGACTACATGTAGCAAGCAAGAAGGCACTTTTTGAAAAACTAGGCTGGTATCATATTGTAGAAATAATGACCTGGAACCTTTGTACTCCTACTACAGCCATCTGAATATACATTAAAGGGGTTGTCCAACTTCTATGTGTGTTTTAAATAACCACCTACCACCACCACCACTATTTAATTGAAGACTTTGAACCTTTCTTAGAGTTTGGACCTCAAGTCACAGCCCTTAAGATAGACTCAAATTGTGACTCATCAAAAAGAATAACATCACAAAGACTATCTTGAAAGTTGTGAAATGCAGTTCAAGAGGTTCATGGTGAGTAGTAAGTATAGAAAGGTTCATCATCTTCAGTAAGCACATCACATCCCTATTCAGATGAAATACATAAAGCAAATGATGCACCTATCCATAGCTAATCTAAAAAATAATTAAAAGCAAAGACATCTCAATAAGCAAACTTGCCACTAACAGTCAAAGCAGTGATATTCAAATTGTTATGTTCCTTCCTTAAACATATGATAACCATGGCATGGTTAAGGGTTTTTATATCCACCTCCTCCTCACTTAATTGCTTTGCGTCCACCATTTGCACACCAAATGAGCTAACCAAATTCTGTACTTTAAAAGTTTACTTCATTTATTTTCTTGTTCATTCAGATATTTTGACTTTTGAGGGGTCCAATGACAATGACAAATGTTTGACATGTACAGATTGATGGATGACTTGGTTCTTGTGTTTTAAATACCTCTGTACATAATGTTCTACATCACCAACTTTTATTCTGTATTTCTGCTTCATGCCAATTTAATTAAAAAAAAAATTGACAGTACAGCAGTATCATTGAAGACATCACTATTGATATGAAGGAAGGTCACTTCATTGAATACACCAAACATAGATGGCATCACAAATGGATGACATTACTATACAGAACATAACTTGACAGCACCTGATTCCATTAAAATGGTTCACATAAGCATCAGCATAACAATAAGTGACATCACATATACAACAAACTGGGTAACTAAACAAATGAAGTCAAAATTGGGTTGCATCACCTACTTTTGTCACAAAATAGGAAGGATGATGGATGACAATAAATTGATTTTTATGACACTGGGTAACTGGATTCTTTTAGACATGCACGGGAACATGGGAACTACCAATTTAATTAGAACTATTAGCGAAGGTATACATCTAGAGTTTTAATAATATGTGGGACAATCGATTTCTGCAGGTTTAGCCAACAATCTTGTTTTCCTTAACAGCAGGTGTCAGACAAAAGAGTGATCAGACATGTTGGATTTAATTTTCCACTTACGCTATCATTGGTCCATGCAGGGTGTCACTGGCAATGGGATTTTACTTAACTCTTCCTAATAAAATAAGCATGCATGCTTTGAAGTCAGCAGTAAAGTTGGCTTAGTGGTTAGCACTGGTGCCTTGTAGTGGGTTCTAGGTTCGAATCCGACCAAGGACAAAATGTGCATGGAGTTTGCATGTTCTCCCTGTGTTTGCGTGAGTTTCCTCTGGGTACTCCAGTTTCCTCCTACATTGCAAAGACATACTGATAGGGACCGTAGATTGTGAATCCCATTGGGGACAGTGTGATGCAAATGTCTGTAAAGTGCTGCAGAATATAGTAGCACTATAGTGAGTAAAATAAAATAAATAAAAATGCAGAATTGTTATTTCATGGAAATAACCAGTTTAAGGCACAAGCAGCAAATTGTCCTTGGTTGCTTTAAAAAAAAATCCACCAAAGGAGCTTGGATCTTTGTATAAGATATCAGTGCTTGAATGTCATATTAGAAATAAAAATTAGAACTCAGGGGTATACTTTACAAAGAGAACATGTTACCCCCTGTTGTTGCTGGTCCATACCATCCCACCTGACCATTCATGAATAGGAAGGCCTGTTGCAAGTATCAAGTTGTAAAGCCTCTAATTAAGAATCAAAGTAAAGGATACATTTCTAGAAAATTTCCCTAAATTCGAAGTGGTTAAAATAGTATTTTGCCAATTCGACTGTGCAAGTTGCCATGGTGGGCATCTTTGAACCATAAAGCTTTCTCAAAAACAGATATAAGAGGAAAAGACAGAAATTAATATTTAGCAACGAAATATAATAATGAACTACCTCAAATACTCACTGACAGTGTCGGACTGGGGTGCCTAGGGTCCACCAGTAAAATGTATTTTGGGGGCCCACCGTACAGATACATTCAAATATTACCTGCTCACACAGCAGCAAGATGCTACCAGATGACTAAATATGGGGGTCCCTGCAGGAACATTGAGAAGGTAGGTCCTGAGGAAAAGAGGACACTGGTAGCTTTCCTCTATACCTAGAAGTCATCTCATCTCTCAGTGTCTATAATAATAAGTCTGGTTGAGGTGTACACTGAATATATGTATATAGTACAGTAAGTCTACTGTGTTATGTGCCACTTGTGCAAAGGGTGGGAGACTAGGGGCCCACCTTGCTCAGGGGCCCATGGGGGGATTCACCTGTACCCCTGTGGGCCAGTCCGAGCCTGCTCACTGATAATTCTCTTTTTTACTTTGGAAGTAAAAGTTCTTTCATGTTTTATAATACTCCAGAATGTAATGAACTGTAAAGAGCCAAAGCAATATATAAAACATTTTAGAAAATTAGATAATTCTGTCCAGTTTGTTGTTACTATTTGTAACTCCAGATGATAGGCTCTAGGCAAGCCTTTGACAACTACCTCAATATAATTTAATGGTTTTTAGTGTCTAACTATTTTCTATTATCTCCTGCAGACAAGTCATGTAGTTTTGTTGTTTTAAAATGATCCTATTACATCTTCCAAAAAATAATGTTTATTTAGCTATAGTTTATTCAGTGTTTTCACTGCACAAGATTTTGTCCAGTACAGGCAGCTCATTTCTCAGTCCCATGCTGTTACTGTGTTTCTATAAGGAAAGGTTTGTAGGATATTATACTTGAAAGTGAATGTAAGAAGCCCGGGAATGCAACATCACCCATAATGCCGTAAAGCCAGCCAATCAGCAGCTATCCAGACCTTGTGATATCACAGCCCTTTTATTGGGGTGTCCACATTGTTTAATAGATAAACAATTGGGGTGAATATGCTTTGTAGTTTTACTGTTATTGGGGTGTCCACCTTGTTTACTACATTCCATTACTCTTTGATTCTCAAATTGGGGTGAAAAAGCTGTCTAAT
The DNA here is from genome assembly GCA_900303285.1 of Rhinella marina. NCBI lineage: Eukaryota > Metazoa > Chordata > Amphibia > Anura > Bufonidae > Rhinella > Rhinella marina. The sequence goes on from ONZH01015775.1 coordinate 66,597, forward strand.
GTTACTGTTATTGTGGTGTCCACTTTGTTTCCTAGATAAGCAATTTCATTACGCCTTAATAATAAGCTTATGAATAAGCTTATGAATTTTACTGTTATTGGGGTATCTACCATGTTTATTACATAAGCAATTCTATTAGACCTTGATTCTCAAATTGGGGTGAATAACTTGTCTCCTACTACTGCTGGCGGAGTTAGCAGCAGAACATGTGGGGGGGGGTAACAGCAGCCGCAGCAACTGGCCAGAGCTGCCACTGTCATCCAGCAGTCTTGTTTCGACAACCAATCCTGCTGTCCTGGAATGGTTGACTCACAACATCATCTCAACTAACCTCAGACACCCACAGCCAGGAGTTGTTGGGTTCCTCTGAAACTATGGCCCAGGAAGAAACTCTGGTCCCTCACCTGTTCTGAACCGACCTCTTTCCTTTGCTGCTCCTTCTGCCAAGCCAGTAATGTATGCCACCGGCTTTGCTACACTTTTCAGCGAGGAAGATATTATTGAGCCAGTTAGCAGCTACTGACCTGCCCAGATTTGGAGGAGATGTATGATGCTTCCTCCTGTAGGCGTGCAAGAAGCGATGCTGAGAGTCACTTGGGAGCAGGTATTGCCTGTGTTCAGGGACATGGCCAGTTCATGGCATCGCCGACATGTTAAGCAGTAACTATGTCCTTTACAGCCCACAGGAGAAATGTGGTTCCTGCCCAGGCATACCAGCAACTTATCCAGGAGATGGCAATGCCCCCTCTGTGTTCTCATGCTGTGATTCCAGCGCCAATGTCCTACTCTGCCTCCTCATCTTCCACTTTGTCTTCAGACTCCACTGTAGGTACATTTCTGAGTGGTCCTCCAGCATACCACCTATGCAGAGCACAGTGGTGTCATGTTGTTCTGCACCTGGCCAGCCTAGGCAATTCTCAGTTCCTGAAGTCTTCCACCCAATTTCTTGATGATGCAGGCGGACAGGAGTACTCCCCTGTGCAACTGTGATGGTAGCCAGTGGCAGCTCATGCATGACACGTACCATTTGCTCAGGCTCTTTGATGAGGCCATTTTATTTGTCAGTCGCCAGGACATTCCACCACTTTACATCCTGGAGCAGATGCTGATAAATATGGCTGGCTAGGGAACAGGAGATGTGGCGCCTACATCTCATGGCCACCTGAGCCCTGTGGGGGCTGAACTGGTGGAGGAGAAGGAGGACAAATAGGAAGACATCCAGGAATTGTATACAAGAATAGGTGCTTTATCTGCTCAAACAACAGGAGAGAAACAGATGGAGCAGGAGGACCATGAAGAGCGATGAGGAAGAACAGGCAGATGATCCCCACAGACTATGGCAGTATGCAGTGGAAATTGAGGCAGGGAGTCCCTACAATTCCCTTGAGCAAATGGCCAGATGCATGCTGAGTTGCATGTGTAGTGACAGCTGCATTATCACCATTCAGCTAAGGGATGACAACTGGCTCTCCATGATATTAGACCCTCACTACTGTGTGCCTTTTTTCCATCTTCTGAGAGAGATGATAAACTCAACTACTATCCAGACATTCTATGTAGTCAGTTGGTCGCTGTCTTTGTGCACAACTGCCCATCCTTATGAAGGTCTGACTGGGGGGACCCTCTGCATTCACTTTCCACAGCCATGACTGCTGGAGGAGGGGTGGGGGTGGGGGGCAGGAGCAGCACAAGCTCCATCAGCAGCAACTTGAGTCTAAGATGAGCACGTTTCTTCATCTGCCTACTTAAGAAACCAGTCAGCAGCAGCAGGATATGGAGCTGAACCTGAACCAACAGGTGGTGGCATACTTTAACTGCACCCTATCATCCCAGATCCAAGATCCCCTGGACAACTGGGCAGCCAAACTTGAATTATTTTTTTATTTTATTTATTTATTGTATGCACTTATATAGCGCTACTATATTCCACAGTGCTTTACAGACATTAGCATCCAACTGTCCCCAATGGGGTTCACAATCTAAGTTCCCTATCAGTATGTCTTTGGAGTGTGGGAGAAAACTGGAGTACCCAGATGAAACCCCTGCAAACACGGGGAGAACATACAAACTCCATGCAAATGTTATCCTTGGTCGGATTCGAACCCAGGACCCCAGTGCTGCAAGGCACCAATGCTAACCACTGGCTAATTTTGCCCTGGACAAGCTTTCCTGCCCGGGCAGTAGTGTGGCATCAGCGCAGGTGCTTAGTCCAGCTGGGATCATAGTTACCCTAAAAAGATCTCACCTTTCAACACAAAATGTTGAGATATTAACCTTTATAAAGATGAATCAGGTGTGGATCAGCCAGGTTCTCCACACACCGATGCCTGATACAACAGACTAGATCATTCTGGCAATAATGTTCTGACTACAGTGTGCTGTCATACCAGAACATTGTGAAATCTGGCCTATCTAGCTACGTGCTTCAACCACTATTCTGATGCTGCCACTCGCCTGATTCCATACACCTGCTGCCATCTTCTACTGCCACCATCTTGTGCTGTTACTGCCACCACTGTCCTCCCCCTCCCCATTCTGTGACTGTGCCATTATGTTCACTCCTCATGCTGTTGCCACCCTCCCCACTCTGTGTCTGGACCACTATGTTGACTCCTCATGCTGTTACTGCCCTCCCCACTCTGTGACTGGGCCACTATGTTGACTTTTAATGCTGTTTCCACCCTCACCAGTCTGTTCTGAGGCACCTAGTGTCGTTGTTTGGCCTTCAAGACATCACAGTTTATTTTGCCTTTCTTTTTATCTGTCACAAGGGATCCTGTCTTTGGAACATCCAAAGTATTTTGTATCAGGATTTCATCATGATTTGGAAGCCAAAAGCAGGAGTGGGTCCAAAACACAGAAGACATGCAAATATTCCATTCATGAGTCAACTCTGTTTTGGACCCACTTCTGTTTTTGTCTTACAAATACTGATCAATTTCTGACCAAATACTGACCGTGTGAAGGCGGATGCTCAAAAGACAGTATCTGTTTTTTGGTGAGTTGTTCTGATGGATCAGAAGAAATGAAAAATAAACAGTGATATCAACACAAACTTACTGCTGACACCCTCCTCACTCTGACTGGGCCACTACTTGTATCAGTCGCTAATAAAATAGGTTATGTATCAATCTGTGGAAGCAGCAGATGTTGTAAAATGAAACAGCTCTTTCCCACTTTAGTAGTCAGTGGCTAACAAAACATATTAACTAGCAATCATGTGGACACCCCACAAACAGTGAAATGAGAGAGCTTTTTCCCACTTTAGTAGAATGTGTGGCTAACAGAACAGACTATCTATCATTCTATGTAGAAACACTGTAAAAAATGAGACAGCTCTTTCACTCTATAGTAGAATCTTTGGCCTCTTCACAGTTAAGTACATTATACCTGATGCTAACATTGAGCTCTAAGGCTGACTTCACACTTCAGTTATTTGGTCAGTTGCTATATGGTGAGCCAAAATCAGGAGCCAATCCTACCCTTAGATAAGGCATCATGAAAAGATCTGGACCTGTTCTGTGTTTTTGACCCGTAACTGACCAAATAAGTGAAGATGAAATGAGCCTAATAATGACGCAGCTAACTGAAGTGATTCAAAAGCAACATGAACCCAGAAATACCCAGAATTTCACCCAGGCAGCCCCCCTGATGATAACATCGGAGCATGTCATGCTCTGATGCGCTCCCTTGTCTTGTGCTGGATCGCACAGGGCAAGAGCTGTTTTCTTTACAACAGTGTGTTCGGTGATGTCACCGGCTCTAATGGGCGAGCTTTAGCGCTGCCCTAGCCATTTTACAGTGCTAAAGCCCACCCATCATTGCCGGTGATGCCACGGGGCTCCCTGCTGGATGGAAGTCTCCGCCTGGCAGCCATAAGGAGAGCCCGGTTCGTCACCGGAACTAATTAATTCAGCGCAGGGCAAAGGAGAGCATCTGAGCATGAAATGTCAGGGGGGCTTTTGTCGGGGGCTGCCTGGGTGAAAATATGGGTATGTCCAGTTTCAGAGCTGAACCCATTTAATTGGCACTGCCTCCATGTCCTTTTTTTGTTCCACTAAAGAGTCATTGGGACACAGGTCTTGCAGGGATACACAGGGTTTTTTTTTTTCTTTTACTAGAGAATACCTACCACTTTTCTTTAGGTTTAGCTAGGGGTTAGCAAGGACTGTTGCTGGCCTGCACGACAATGCGCACGTCCATATACTGTATGAGACCTGTCATACTGACGCACAGTAACTGTTTCACTAAAAGAAAGGACTAGCTATGCATGTTGCGAAAATGCACAGTGACATACCTGATCTAAAGCGCTTCATTGCAAATTAATTTGGAAGAAAGCAAATAAAAAAAAAAATTCAGCAAAGCATCTGAATCGAATTTTTGAAAGCTTCACTCATCTCTATTTGAGACCTTCCAATTAACTACAGCTAATCACTATCTATCTATCTATCTATCTATCTTTAAGATCACCACACATTATTTGCGCGCAGTTATGTGCAAAAAATACCTGTCACGGCACACCTCTCCTAATGATACAGCTACATACACAGAGTGGAAGTTAACTTAAAGACAATGGGGGCATATCGCTAGGATATGCCCCGTTATCTTATAGATGCAGGTTCCACAGCTGGGACCCACACCTATGTCAGGGACGGAGCCCTGCAAAGTGGTGGCTGGAGGACTCCGGTTCAGCTCACACCAAGCGGTCTCCCCATAGAAGTAAATGGGAGCGCACCATGCATGATCGGCAACCGTTCCCATTCACTTGTATGGGCCTGAAGGAAATAGCTGAACCAGCTATTAAAACTTACTGCACGCATAAGAACAGCTGAAGTTTCCTAGGTTGTTGTAACTGTTCAAATAATTCTGTTATGCAGTGTATAAAAATGCTGCCCATATACTACTGATATGTAGTACCCAAACTAAAGGGGATCTACAGGTTATTAAATTTAATGGTTCATTTATATTTTTCCCTGCACTTTGGACTGTTATTCAGAGTGTTCAGTAAAAGACATGAATTGAACAACTACTTCTGTGCTATTAGTTTAATTGTGTCTGTCTATAAATATGACTTCACCAGACCACATTTTATTAGTAATCAATAGAGAAATCTAAAGACATTAAAAACGGTTCACTTACTATTTCTTGAAACCATACAATACTTCCAATTCTATTACTAACTAGAGATGAAAAATTAATTGAACAAATGTAATTTATTATGAATTTTAAAGATCAGAAAACATAGAAGATGAAGAAGGATCATATCACCCCAGATAGTGGACCATGATGGTGGGCTTGTCCATAATACCAGGGCTGTGGAGTCGGAATCGTGGAGTCGGTGACTATTTTGGTGGAGTCGGTATTAAATGGACCGACTCCGACTCGTAAAATATATAATAAATTGGTACATTTAGTTCAGTGCAGTATGTGCTGAATATACAAGTCCATCTCAATAAATTATAATATCAAAAAGTTTTGGTTTTTTTCAGTAATTCGATTCAAAAAGTGAAACACATATATTATATAGAGTCATTACAAACAGAGTGAACTTTTTTTAAGTGTTTATTTATGTTAATGTTGATGATTATGGCTTGCATCCAAGGAAAACCCAAAAGTCATTATCTCAGAAAATTAGAATATTATATTAGACCAACTGTAAATTTGTTTTTAAACACAGAAATGTTGGCCAAATGAAAAGTATGTACAGTAAATGCACTCAATACTTGGTTGGGGCTCCTTTTGCATGAATGACTGCATCAATGCAGCATGGCATGGAGGCGATCAGCCTGTGGCAGTGCAGAGGTGTTATGGAAGCCCAGGTTGCTTTGATAGCAGCCTTAAGCTCATCTGCATTGTTAGGTCTGGTGTCTCTCATCTTCCTCTTGACAATACCCCATAGATTCTCTATGGGGTTAAGATCAGGCGAGTTTGCTGGCCAATCAAGTACAGTGATACAGTGGTTATTAAACCAGGTATTGGTACTTTTGGTGGTGTGGACAGGTGCCAAGTCCTGCTGGAAAATAAAAATACCATCTCCAAAAAGCTTGTCGTCAGAGGAAAGCATGAAGTGCTCTAAAATTTATTGGTAGACGGCTGCACTGACTTTGGTCTTGATAAAACACAGTGGACCTACACCAGCAGATGACGTGGCTTCCCAAACCACCACTGATTGTGGAAACTTCACACTAGACCTCAAGCAGCTTGGATTGAGCACCTCTACACTCTTCCTCCAGACTCTGGGACCTTGATTTCCAAATGAAATGCAAAATGTTCTTTCATCTGAGAACAACACCTTTGACCACTGAGCAACAGTCCAGTTCTTTTTCTCCTTGGCCCAGGTAAGGCACTTCTGGTGTTGTCTATTGGTCATGAATGGCTTGACACATGGAATGCGACACATGTAGCCCATGTCCTGGATACGTCTGTGTGTGGTGGCTCTTGAGTTGACTCCAGCAGAAGTCTACTCCTTGTGAATTCCCCTAAATTTAGGAAAGGCCTTTCCTTAACAATCCTATCAAGGCTGCGGTTCTCCCTGTTACTTGTGCACCTTTTTCTACCACCCTTTTTCCTTTCACTCAACTTTCCATTAACATGGTTTGATACAGCACTCGGTGAACAGCCAGCTCCTTTAGCAATGACCCTCTGTGGCTTACCCTCCTTGTGGAGTGTGTCAATGACAGCCTTCTGGACATTTGTTAAGTCAGCAGTCTTCCCCATTATTGTGTTGCCTACTGAACCAGAGTAAGGGACATTTTTAAAGGCTTAGGAAGCCTTTGCAGGTGTTTTGGGGCAATTATTCTAATTTTCTGAGATAATGAATTTGGGGTTTTCCTTGGCTGTAAGCCATAATCATCAATATTAATATTAATAAACTCGTGAAAAAGTTCACCTTGTTTGTAATGACTCTATACAATATATGTGTTTCACTTTTTGAACCATTGTAATTTATTGAGATGCACTTGTATTTTCATAAGAATTTGGGAACATGATGAAATGTCCTATAAACGTCTGTTCTATTCCTAGGCTTTTAGTTGAGATGACTGTGTGCTGCCCTTTATGTAGATGCTCAGAAGTGAAGCTCCTCCGCTACAGATCACAGGAAAAAGCCGCTGGGAAGGAATGGCTGCACTCATCTCAGATCTATTGGAGAAAACAGGATTAAAGGGGTTTTCTCACTATTTACAAATATTAGCTTTCTACATAAAGGGGCAGTTAAAAGAAGACATTTTCTAAATACAGTGGTCAGTAGATTTTACTTTAGTCATCAACTATAGACAATTCAGCAGGTCTCTCACTGTACACAGGTTTCTATGGTAACCTGCAGACCATAAAGACTGTTATCTTATTGGCTGAGAGCAGGAGTGACCTCAGTAAGCAAAATGTGTTGAGAACTGAGAAGGATGGCTTTACCTGTAATTGTGTTAGAGATCACAACCTCCTGCTCTGTCAGAGTAAGTTAATATATGCTAATAACTGCTGGAGAGCCCCCCCAACCCCCCCACCGCCATGACCTGAGGAGACATATTGAGTGCGAAATGCCTGTCAGCCAGTGAATCAATGTGCTGAGAAAACCCCTTTAAGGCAAGTACTTCTTAGTATATCTAAACTTTCAATAAATTGTGCATAAATCAATTGTCCAGTGCATGTTCTCACTGTATGCTTTATGTTTTAGTTTTCTTTTCCTCTGAGCTCATGTTTGGAGAGGTTAGCTGTTCTTGTGGCTTCTATATGCTGCTGATGCAAAACACATAGGGCCTTATGTATGAAAATTGTCTAGGTGTAGAAGTTTCTTTGTTGCCCATATAAACCAATTAGAGCTTCCCTTTTATTTCATATAGTGCTCTGGAGAAATGAAAGGGGACCTCTGATTGGTTGCTATGGACAACAAAGAAAGTCTTAGACTTAGACAATTTTCATACATCAGGACCTTAGTGAGCTGTACCCAGAGAAGCCTGATACTGAAAGTTCAGAGTAAAGATATCTAGTAAAACATATATTACAAACTATTTTTGTCATGACATATCTGTACTATTGATTTATGCAAAGTTTGTTTAAAGTTATCACTTAAACATGCGCCATGTACAGTACAGACCAAAAGTTTGGACACACCTTCTCATTCAACATGTTGAATTATATACTTAATAGAGATGAGCGAGTACTAAAATGCTCGGGTGCTCGTTATTCGAGACGAATTTTTCCCGATACTTGGGTGCTCGTTTCGAGTAACGAACCCCATTGAAGTCAATGGGAGACTCGAGCATTTTTGCGGGGGACCAAAGCTCTTCACAGGGAAGTTTGCCTGAAAACCTGGAAACCTCAGAAAATGATGGAAACACCACGGAAATGGACAGGAAACAGCAGGGGCAGCATGCATGGATGCCTCTGAGGCTGATTAATCCCACCATTACCCCAAATCCTCAGGCAACAGCCTGGTGGTTACCCTCATGGCAATTGTGCTCACCCAGACCAAGAAAGGCGAGGCACATGCCCATCACATGTTAGGGAAGCACCCAACTAGGTGCAACGAAGGTCCATCACCGCCTGCAGGTGACACCACTGCTCATGCTGGCACTGCAGCTGAAATCAAGTTTAGTATCTGTTCTTATCAATTGCTGTGCCTGCTGGTGGTATAGTGGTGAGCATAGCTACTTCCCAAGCAGTTGATCTGGGTTCCATTCCCGTCTATCGCAGGAGGCAATTCAGAATCAGTACAATATCTAATACGTCCCCCTACCAGGGTAAATTGTTTGGAGAGAGGGCCTGTAGGTGGGGGGCAAGGAGATTACGGTGGAAGAGCCAGAGGAGTGCCCCCTGGGCTAGCGTGTGTGGTGGTGACAACAGCCGTAATGCATTTGGAAATGCTCTAGCATCAGCCGGTGCAGTATCGATTCTTCTCAGTTTAATACCGTATACGTCCCCTATCTTGGGACCCTATATTTAATGGATATTTCGAACACAGAAAAGGGAAAAAGAGCTTGCTCTGGCCAGGGGAGTGTCTTTCCCACTGCAGCTAAGGGGACGTGTCCATGCTCTGCCTATCACAGGTCATGAGGCAGATAAAAAGAACAAAAAAAACATCAGTACAACATTCTAATACGTCCCCTATCCGGCTAAATTGTTTGTAGAGTGGGCCTGTAGGTGGGGGGGGGGGCAGGCTGGGGGAAGGAGGTTTCGCTGGAAGAGCCAGAGGAGTGCCCCCTGGGCTAGCGTGTGTGGTGGTGACAACAGCCAGAATGGATTTTTGAAAACTGTTGCAATCAACCGGTACAGTCGTAAATTATGAACTTGATCAAGTGTAGCATGTGTTCTCTGTATTCTTCTCAGTTTTAATACCGTATATGGCAGCTATCCGGAAAAAATAGTTTGGAGAGAGAGAAAGATAGGAAAAAGACATCAATTGTTTGGAGAGTGGGGCCTGTAGGTGGGGGGGCAGGGTGGGGCAAGGAGGTTTCGGCTGGAAGAGCCAGAGGAGTGCCCCCTGGGCTAGCGTGTGTGTTGGTGACAACAGCCGGATGGAGTTAGAATGACGACGCAGGACCCCAACTTAAAAATTTAGCATCAACCGGTACAGTCGTAAATTATGAGATTGATCAATGTGGCATGACTTTTTAGATGGAGATTGCATGTGGTCACGTACTCCCTGGAACCCCATAGTCACCCCTTCTCTGATGTGCTAGCCCAGAACATTCTCTGCCCCCAATTCGCAAGACCTTTTGCTGTTTCCGTGTGCTGACAGTGTGGATTTACCAGTGTTGTCTGAGGAGGTGGTGGACAATGGCGAGACACAGGTGTCGGGGGGTGAGGTAGTTGTATGGGAAGCAAGTTACAGTGGGGACTCCTTGGGGGGGAATTTCTCATGATGGGACAGATTCAACTTGGGTGGATCAGGCACATTAACAGATGAATTTTTGGGGGCGTTTATTTAACTTTTATTTAGCAAAATAACCACAGAGATATTTATTGGTTATCTTCTCTGCCGCAGTCTGGCGTTGGGGTTCCTCACTTTGATGGCGAGATGTGCCCGCTCTCTTCCACAATGGTCTGTGTGTTCTTAGATGGAGACTTTGTCGGCGATTTCAGTACAGAAGGACTTGTTGCTCATCCACAGAACCTCGTCCTCCTTGACATTGTGGACAAGGAATTTGCGGGTGAACCAGGAATTTGCGGAACCCTGTGAGCAGCATGTGTTTGGTCTTCTACTTGCTACCGTATCCAATGTTTGGGCAATATAGATTCGCAAGTAATATTATTTTTCACACCTATCCCAAAAATAAAAATGCATGCAGTATGCGCAAATAAAACTTGGAACTGGAATTGGAGAGAGGGCCTGTAGGTGGACCTCCGGAAAAATTGTTTGAATAGAGGGCCTGTAGGGGGCCTCCCGAAAAATTGTTTGAAGAGAGGGCCTGTAGGTGGACCTCTGGAAAAATTGTTTGAAGAGAGGGCCTGTAGGTGGACCTCTGGAAAAATTGTTTGAATAGAGGGCCTGTAGGGGGGCCTGGAAAATTGTTTTGACCTAGACCTCTGGAAAAAATAGAGGCCTGTAGGTGGACCTCTGGAAAATTGTTTGAATAGAGGGCCTGTAGGTGGACCTCTGGAAAAATTGTTGGAATAGAGGGCCTGTAGGTGGACCTCTGGAAAAATTGTTTGAATAGAGGGCCTGTAGGTGGACCTCTGGAAAAATTGTTGGAATAGAGGGCCTGTAGGGGGCCCTCTGAAAAAATTGTTTGAAGAGAGGGCCTGTAGGGGGGGCCCTCCTGAAAAATTGTTTGAGAGAGGGCCTGTAGGGGGCCCTCCTGAAAAATTGTGCTAAAAGAGTGCCAGTTGGACCTCTAAAAAATGGCGTTTTTTGGGTCAGCATTAGGCAAAGACGATATGGAGGAGGGGAGGAGTAGGAGGAGGAGTAAGAGAGAGAATCGGATACATAAGTTATTTAAATCTTTAGCTGCTTTCCCCGGAGGAGATTTGAAATTCCGGTTGAAATCCAGGCTTTGTTCATTTTAATAAGCGTCAGCCTGTCAGCGCTGTCAGTTGACAGGCTGTGTACGCTTATCGGTGATGACGCCCACCAGCTGCACTGAAATAACCCGCTCTGACAGAAACGCTAGCGGCAGGGCAGGCCAGCACCTCCAAGGCGTTACAGCGCCAGTTCAGGCACGTGTTCCAGCTTTGAAAACCCCAGTAGTTGTATGGAGCAGAGTGATCGGTACCGGACGTATTGGTATGGTCAGGCTAGGTACTCCCTCACCATCTTTCTGTACAGCTCCCCCCTACTCTGCCCTAGACTTGGGGACAGGTGACAGTGTCTTGCTGGGGTGACATAAAACTGGCCAAAGGCTTGGAGAGCGTTCCCCTGCCAGTGCTGGACAAGCGCCCTGCTCGCCCTCCTCTCCCCCGCTACTTGGCCCACAGAACCATGCCCTCTGCCGCTAGCGGCGTCAGATGGGAAGAATTGTTTCAGCTTGTGCACCAGGGGCCTTGTTGATTACCTATTCACTCTCAACTCCTTTCCCTGCAGGGATGAGAGTTGAAAGGTTATGCTTGTACGTTGCGGTCAGGAGAGTGAACACCCAGTAAATCAGTGTTGAAAAAAATTCTTCTATCGCGAGAGTCACGGGATAGGCAGCCTAACATGAAGTCTGCCCATGTGCGCCAGAGTCCCAACACGCAAGAAATTCCCTCTCCTCACTGGACCTGAACTCTCCATTTCCTCCTCTCCAAGTCCCTCCTCTTCAGCCCATACACGCTCAAGAGTTAAGGACTGAGCACTGGTACCCTCTACTGTCTCGCCGACATTCTCCTCCTCTTCCTCCTCATCCCTCATCCCCTCCTCCGATACGCGCTGAGAAGCAGACCGGAGGTGCTCTGGCTATCAAGGGACGTATCTTCCTCCACCGTCTCTTGTGACAAGCGCAAAGCATCTGACTTGATGCTGAGCAGTGATTTTTTCAACAGGCAAAAGCAGCGGGATGGTGAGGCTGATAATGGCGGCATCGCCACTGACCATCTGTGTTGACTCCTCAAGTTGCTCAACACCTGCAGATATCAGACATCCACGTCCACATCCTCATGTAGACTGAGGAATCTGAGAGACCTGACTACCAGTTCTGGTGGAAGATGACATCTGGCAGTCTACAATCGCTCTGCGCTGCTGGTAAACTCTGGATAACATGTTTAATGTCGAATTCCATCTCGTGGGCACGTCGCACAACAGTCGGTGAGCGGGCAGTTGTAGGCGGCGCTGCGCTGCCCTGAGAGTGGCAGCATCTGTGCTAGACTTGCGGAAATGCGCACAGATGCGGCGCACCTTGGTGAGCAAATCAGACAGATTGGGGTATGTCTTGAGGAACCGCTGAACTATAAGATTGAACACGTGGGCCAGGCATGGCACATGTGTCAGTCTGCCGAGTTGCAGAGCCGCCACCAGGTTACGCCCGTTGTCACACACAACCATGCCTGGCTTGAGGTTCAGCGGTGCCAGCCACACATCGGTCTGCGCCATGATGCCCTGTAACAGCTCTTGGGCGGTGTGCCTTTTGTCACCTAAGCTCAGCAGTTTGAGCACCGCCTGCTGGCGCTTACCCACGGCACTGCTGCTGTGCCTAGAGCTACCGACTGAAGGCGCCGTGCCCACGGATGGTAATTCGGTGGAGGAGGAGGAGGAGGGGAGGAGGAGGAGGCATAGTACGTTTGAGAGACCGTGACCGAGGTAGGCCCCGCAATCCTCGGTGTGGGCAGTACATGAGAGGCCCCAGGGTCATTCTCGGTCCCAGCCTCCACCAAGTTAACCCAATGTGCCGTCAGTGAGATATAGTGTCCCTGCCCGGCAGCACTTGTCCACGTGTCCGTGGTTAGGTGGACCTTCTCAGAAAACAGCGTTGGTCAGGGC
>ONZH01015776.1:0-30648 GCA_900303285.1 Rhinella marina
GCACAGAGATTTTTGTTGTAGCTGTATCAGTGAGGAAAATGACCTTTTTTAATTACGTGACATACAGAATGTGTCACCTGGACAGAAAATACGGATTGTGGTTTGTGGTGTGTGGACAGCTGAACTGTGACACACAGAATGGTTCCACACAGCTGTATGAAATGGATTTGTATCACTGAGATAAAACAACAAAAAACCTATTTTTTTTATATATTTTGTTATATATTTTTTTTGTAGTTTTGTTTTTTTGGGAACGTGACGTGCAGAAACTATCGTAGACCTAACTCACACCCTGTTAATGGTGGCTATTTTGACTGCGACCCAGACAAATGTCGCACAGAGATTTTTGTGATCAAGCTATATACGTGAGAGCAAAAGACCTGGTTGGATTACGTGACGTACAGAAAGTGTCACCTGGACAGAAAATACGGATTGGAGTGTGTACTGAACTGTGACACACAGAATGGTTCCACACTGCTGTGTGAAATGGATTTGTATCACTGAGCTAAAACAACAAAAAAACTTTGTAGTTTTGTTTTTTTTGGAACGTGATGTGCAGAAAATATCAGAGAGCAAACTCAGCCCCTGCTTACTGTGGCTATTTTGACTGCAACCCAGACAAATGTCGCACAGAGATTTTTGTAATGTAGCTGTATCAGTGAAAGCAAAAGACCGTATTTGATTACGTGACGTACAGTATGGGTCAGCTGGACAGAAAATACGGATTGTGGTTTGTGGTGAGTGGACAGCTGAAATGTGACACACAGAATGGTTCCACACAGCTGTATGAAATGGATTTGTGTCACTGAGATAAATCAATAAAAAAAAAAAGTGTTATTTATGGCGATAGCTGCACTACTAATGCCAGCCAGCCCAGCCAGGAGACAAAAAAAAGTGTCTTGTAGCCCTTAGAAGGGCTGTTGGGTTCTTTTGATATCACTCCTGCCTAACAGAGAACTAAATCCAGGCCCTAACACTCTCCCTGACACGCAGCCGATCTGTCCCTAACGACATCCAGATAGCATCGGAGCTGAGCACCGCAGGCAGTCACTAGTATATTCCAGGGTCACCTGATCAGGCCAGCCAACCCCTGCTATCGACATGTAAGGGCCCCACGTGATGCTGGGTGTACCGCAGAGTCTCCTGGCTTGTGATTGGCTGAGTTTATAGGCGCCAAAAATTCAAAATGCGGGAGATGCCATTTCCTCGAGCAAGGCGAGATACTCGTCCGAGCAACGAGCACTTACGAGTACCCTAATACTCGAACGAGCACCAAGCTCGGACGAGCATGCTTGCTCATCTCTAATTCTTATCATTTACAATTTTAACTAAATGTGACGCGCATGACCTCATATTTTCTCTTAAGCCTTGTGCAACTTATTATTCCAGCTATAGAAAATAATGGCCATCATTCTCTCTAGCATTGGCCTCGACATCATGATGACCAGGCTTGACATTTCATGGCATACGTCAGCGCCTCCCACCAGAGGTATCCATAAGGCAATACTACCAATGTATCCTTCTGATGGAAGGCTAAGACATGATGCAAGCAAAGGATACTCAAAGTTTAAAGCTCATGTTTAGTTTAGGAAAAGGAAATGTGGAGAGCAATATAATCAGAACTTGATTAAAGGGGTTGTCCCACGAAAAATATTCTAGTTTTCAAACAAGCACCTGGATCTGAATACTTTTGCAATTGCATGTCATTAAATTTTTTCTATAGTTACTGTGTTATTCAATAACATGTTTCTGTATAGGACCACTTAATTTCTTATTTCTTTGACCTATTCACTGAGCAGGCCGCACATGCTCAGTTTCAACTTTTAACTGCCTCCTGGGCTGTAATAGGCAGAGCTGAGACACGCCTCCTGAGCTGCAGCAGAAAAGACACTCCCCAAGCTGTCAGCTTGATATAAATCTAGCAGAGCAATGAATGGGGAGATCTCTGGATCCATGTGAGGTACAGGGTTCTAGCTTTGTTAAAAAGAGGTTATCATGTACTATATGATGCCCGATTTTCATTTTTTACATTATTCGTGGGATAACCCCTTTAAATGTTCATGTTTTGACCAATAGCCTTACACATTTATACAGATGCGCCAGGGCAGCAGTTTTAGCTTTATGCACTGCTTATGTTTAAAATCTGCATGTCTTGTTGACTTAAATTTATAATGAGCATGATGTTAATGAAGCTAATTTTGTCTTTCTATGCCTCTGCTTTGAGACCTTTTAGAGAACTCTGGGGTGCATTGCATGTAACACAAAAGTAATTCACCATATGGAGATGCGGCCAATTACTTATTCACAGCAAATGCAAAACAATTACAAAACAGTGTTTATTGCAACATAAATGAGGCAGAAAAAAAACAAATATTGTTCTTTTCCCAAAAGTCAAAACAAAACCCATAGATTGCAGACCATATTTTCTCCAAGCACCCTTTTAATTCCAGCATTATCGTAGAAAATCCTGGAATGAGTCCTAGGAATAACAACCCATTCTTCTATGATCCGTGATTGCAGACTGCACTGTATAATGATCATATTTCTTATTTGTCAGGTTCTTTGATTGCCTCTTCAGATTTTGAATTCGTAATTTTATATACGAATTTAGTGCATCACAAATTCAATCACCTGGGATCAGTGATGGAGAACCATCCATATAATTATGTCGTGCAATGGTCTGTTACAAGGCATAAATCTATTAGCAGTACAAATACAAAAGAAAATAATTGTGATGGTAATAATTTAAGGTAGCCATTGATTCAGTTGTATAATGTTGTAGCTCAGTTACTCACTACAAATGCCATCCTTTTCAAGATCAACAGTTAAACAAGCCATATAGTTTAGATAGCTGCTGGCTGAATGAGCATTCAGCTTATAAGTATACTTCCTTACACCCCCATGCACATACATACTCGCACAGCCAAGACTGCATGCATTCTCATAGGGACAGGTGAGTAGTCCACTACAATACGTATCCGCTCTCAGAACAGGATAGGATAGGCATGCTTCACCCTTAATGGTATGTAGCAATTAGTACATGGATTGGTTTATGGTACAAAGCAAAAAGGCTGGCAGCTAGGAAATATTCTAGTTTAGATAGTATTAGACATGTGTAAGAATTTTAGAAAATCCTCATTTCGGAACTGAAATATTTGTGTGTTTGATGCCATGCTTCTCTGCATCTGTAGACAGTATCCTTTATTATTATTTATCAGGAACTAGAAATGTTGTTGTGGTGTAATTAACACCAAACAGGCCCGCTTCTAAATTTTCACATTTGAGACAGCACGCCAATAATTAGAAATTAAATGCTTTTATTAATACTGAAGGCAACACCAGATGGTACAAGTATAGCCTATAGCCAACGTTTCAGGCCCTTATATGAGGTGCCCTTCATCAAGGCTGGAAAAAGACAACACAGATGCGTATGAATAAAAATAATAGATATAAACACATATGATATAATGTAGAAAGCATGATTAATGTTTGGTAAAAATTATGACATGATTAATTATAATTAGAGATGAGCGAGCATACTCGTCCGAGCTTGATACTCGTTCGAGTATTAGGGTACTCATAAGTGCTCGCTAGTCGGACGAGTATCTCGCCATGCTCGAGGAAATGGCATCTCCCACCTTTCAAATTTTTGGCGGCTATAAACTCAGCCAATCACAAGCCAGGATACTCTGCGGTACACCCAGCATCACGTGGGGCCCTTACATGTCAATAGCAGGGGTTGGCTGGCCTGATCAGGTGACCCTGGAATATACTAGTGACTGCCCACGGTGCTCGGCTCAGTCGCTGCCTGGATGCCGTTAGGGACAGATCTGCAGTGTGATACAGGGAGAGTGTTAGGGTGTTCTACTAGATTTGTGTTAGGCAGGAGTGATTCTAAAAGAACCCAACAGCCCTTGTTAGGGTTACAAGACCCTTTTTTTTATCTGCTTGTGGCTGGGCTTGCTGGCACTAGTAGTGCAGCTACCGCCATATTTGCAGCATTTTGCAGGGAGACTGGAAAAAGTTTATTTTTTGGCTCTCAGTGACACACAATCCATTTCAAACAGCTAAGTGGGGCAATTTTTTTGTGTTTCATTGAAATAGGTACAGTCTGCAGAATATTTTTTTCTGTCTGATAGATAGTGGAAGTCACAGTACAAAATCCTTTTGTTTGCTCTCAGTGATACAAATCCATTTCATACAGCTATGTGGAACCATTCTGTGTGTCACAGTTCAGCTGGCCAGTCACCACAAACCACAATCCGTACTTTCTGTCCAGATGACCCATACTGTACGTCACGTAATCAAATACGGTCTTTTGCTCTCACTGATACAGCTACATTAGAAAAATCTCTGTGCGACATTTGTCTGGGTTGCAGTGAAAATAGCGACAGCTATTCAGCAGGGGCTGATTTTGCTCTCTGATATATTCTGCACGTCACGTAAAAAAAAAAAAAAAATGTTAATCTCAGTGATACAAATCCATTTCATACAGCTGTGTGGAACCATTCTATGTGTCACAGTTCAGCTGGCCAGTCACCACAAACCACAATCCGTATTTTCTGTCCAGGTGACCCATACTGTACGTCACGTAATCAAATACGGTCTTTTGCTCTCACTGATACAGCTACATTAGAAAAATCTCTGTGCGACATTTGTCTGGGTTGCACTTAAGCAGACCAAGTCTGCCTAATCTAATAGTTTCAGTGTAATTGCTCCATACTGCACGGTACGTAATAAAATACGTAATTTTGCTCTAACTTATCCACCTATATATTTTCTTGCTCAGATTGAACAAGTTTGTGGGGTTCAATACAGCAGACCCATTTTTTTTCTTGGTATATATAATACACTTATATACAGAAAATGTTGAACCCCAGGGCTAAGGGTCGAGGATGAGGGCGTGGGCGTGGGCATTCAATTACTGCAGGGGGCAGAGGCCGTGGTCCTGGGCAGGGTGAGACAGTACCCGCTGATGAGGGAGCAGGGGAACGCCGCAGTGCTACACTCCCTAGCTTCATGTCTGAACTTACAGGGACACGTGGTAGAGCACTGTTGAAACCACAACAGTGCAAACAGGTGATGTCGTTGATTGCGGACAATGCTTCAAGTAATTTGTCCACCAGTCAGTCTTCCACGGAGTCCACCCATGTTACCCAAGGGAGCACTCCTCTGGCTCCTCCACCTCAACCTCCTTCCCCCCAGTCTGCCCCCTCCCAGGAAAATTTGGAACTCGATCCGGCATACTCTGAGGAACTGTTTTCTGGACCCTTCCCAGAGTCACAAACCACTTCTCAGGTTGCTGCTGACCTCTTTCCCGATGCCCAAGTTTTCCAACTGTCGCAGTCTGTGGGTGATGACATTGTTGAGTTAGTGGAAGAAGTTTGTAAAGAGGTGTCGGACGATGAGGAGACACGGTTGTCAGACAGTGGTGAAGTTGTTGTCAGGGCAGGAAGTCCGAGGGGGGAGCAGACTGAGGAATTGGAGGATGATAAGGTGACTGACCCAAGCTGGGTTGATAAGCCGAGTGAAGACAGTGCTTCTGAGGTGGAGGCGAGTGCTGCACCAGAACAGGTTGGAAGAGGCAGTGGTGTGGCCAGAGGGAGAAGCAGGGCCAGAGCTGGTGCATCAGCAGCAACTGTTTCACGTAGTGAAGCTCCCGTGGCGAGGCCTAGATGTTCGCAAGTCTGGAGGTTCTTTAAAAAAATTGAGGATGACCGACGGACTGTGGTGTGCAACCTGTGCCACACCAGGATCAGCAGGGGTTCCACCACTACTAGCCTAACCACCACCAGCATGCGCAGGTATATGAGTGCTAAACACCCCACTCAATGGAACCAAGGCCGTTCACCTACTGCGGGTCACACCACTGCTCCTTCCCCTCTGTCACTCGCTACCTCTGCTAGTCAACCCCCTGCCCAGGACCCCGGCACGAGCGCCTCCCGCCGGAAAACCACACCTTCGCCTCCACGATCCTCCACAGCGTCCACCAATGTGTCCCTGCGCAGCGCCCAGCTGTCTTTACAGCAGACGCTGGAGCGCAAGAGGAAATACAGTTCCAAGTGCTGCCGGGCAGGGACACTATATATCACTGACGGCACATTGGGTTAACTTGGTGGAGGCTGGGACCGAGTCTGACCCTGGGGCCGCTCATGTACTGCCCACACCAAGGATTGCGGGGCCTACCTCGGTCACGGTCTCTCAGACGTACTATGCCTCCTCCTCCTCCACCTCCTCCTTCGAATTACCATCCATGGGCACGGCGCCTTCAGTCGGTAGCTCTAGGCACAGCAGCAGTGCCGTGGCTAAGCGCCAGCAGGCAGTGCTCAAACTGCTGAGCTTAGGTGACAAAAGGCACACCGCCCAAGAACTATTACAGGGCATCACGGCGCAGACCGATCTGTGCCTGGCACCGCTGAATCTCAAGCCAGGCATGGTTGTGTGTGACAACGGGCATAACCTGGTGGCGGCTCTGCAACTCGGCAGACTCACACATGTGCCATGCCTGGCCCACGTGTTCAATCTCATAGTTCAGCGGTTCCTCAAGACCTACCCCAATCTGTCTGATTTGCTCACCAAGGTGCACCGCATCTGTGCGCATTTCCGCAAGTCGGCCACAGATGCTGCCACTCTTAGGGCAGCGTAGCGCCGCCTACAACTGCCCGCTCACCGACTGTTGTGCGACGTGCCCACAAGATGGAATTCGACATTAAACATGTTATCCAGAGTTTACCAGCAGCGCAGAGTGATTGTAGACTGCCAGATGTCAACTTCCACCAGAACTGGTAGTCAGGTCAGTCAGATTCCTCAAGTCTACAATGAGGAGTGGACGTGGATGTCTGATATCTGCCAGGTGTTGACCAACTTTGAGGAGTCAACACAGATGGTCAGCGGCGATGCCGCCATTATCAGCCTCACCATCCCGCTGCTTTGCCTGTTGAAAAATTCACTGCTCAGCATGAAGTTGGAAGCTTTGCGCTTGTCACAAGAGACGGTGGAGGAAGATACATCGCTTGATAGCCAGAGCACCCTTCGGTCTGTTTCTCAGCGCGTATCGGAGGAGGGGGATGAGGAAGAGGAGGAAGAGGAGGAGAATGTCAGCGAGACAGAAGAGGATACCAGTGCTCAGTCCTTATTAACTGTTGAGCTGGACCCACGGTACAAGCAGAACCTTTCCACTCTCATCCCTGTAGAGGAAAGGATTATGAGAGTGAATCAATATCAACAGGCCCTGGTGCACAAGCTGAAACAATCCTTCCCATCTGACACCGCTAGCGGCAGAGGGCGTGCTTCTGTGGGTCAAGTAGCGGGGGAGAGTAGGCGAGCACGCAGATTGTTCAGCACTGGCAGGGGAACGCTCTCCAAGGCCTTTGCCAGTTTTATGTCACCCCAGCAAGACACTGTCACCTTTCCCCAGTCTCGGCAGAGTAGGGGTAAGCTTTACAGAAAGAGGGTGAGGGAGTACCTAGCTGACCATACCAACGTCCGGACCGTTCACTCTGCTCCATACAACTACTGGGTTTGAAAGCTGGACACGTGTCCTGAACTGGCGCTGTACGCCTTGGAGGTGCTGGCCTGCCCTGCCGCTAACGTGCTGTCAGAGCGGGTATTCAGTGGAGCTGGTGGCATCATCACCGATAAGCGTACACGCCTGTCAACTGACAGCGCTGACAGGATGACACTTATTAAAATGAACAAAGCCTGGATTTCACCAGAATTCAAATCTCCTCCGGGGGAAAGCAGCTAAAGATTTACATTACTTATGTATCCGATTCCTCTTCTCTACTCCTCCTCCTCCTTGTCGTCTTTGCCTAACGCTGACCCAAAACGCTATTTTTTAGAGGGCCAACTGGCAGTCTTTTACGACAATTTTTCCGGAGGGCCCCCTACAGGCCCTCTCTCCAAACATTTTTTCCGGAGGGCCACCTACAGGCCCTCTCTCTAAACAATTTTTCCGGAGGGCCACCTACAGGCCCTCTCTCCAAACAATTTTTCCGGAGGGCCACCTACAGGCCCTCTCTCCAAACAATTTTTCTGTAGTGTCAACTACAGACACTGTAAGACAAAAAGATGAGTTACATATACTTATATTCTCTATTAAGACCCCCCGGTTGGAGGGTATTCAAGCGTCGAATCCATCTCATTTCCTTATCATGAAGGATGTCATCACGGTTTCCACCCCTACGAAGGGGGGGATCCAGTCAATGATTTGAAAGTGTAATTGGCTCGGAGTGTGCTTGTGAGTCTGAAAATGGTCAACCAGAGGGGCCTCTCGTTTGTCAGTCCGTATGTTGGACTTGTGTTGGCTAATGCGGTCTTTGATTTTTTGGGTCATTTCGCCAACATAACCCAAGCTGCAAGGGCACTTGATGAGATATATGACAAAAGAAGTGTCACGCGAGGTCGGCGTCGCGCTCCCTCTGCACGACATCGCCGGACCTCTCCGCCCCCCTAGAGACGAGCAATAGGGAATTGAAGTGCTGGTCTTGTCAGCCAGCACTTCATGAGTTAATTCTCTGTTTGGGTTTAGCCATGTGGTGCTGATCACACCACATGGCTACTTTACATATTGTTTGGACAGCTTGCTCCGCCTCAGGTCATGTGATGCTGGCCACATCACGTGATCCTGGGCGGGCTATTTAAAGATGGCAACTTCCTCACTCAGTGCCTGTGATTAGTCTTCTGAGATCAGTGCTGTGTGTTGGACCTTGCTGTTGATTATTGGTATATTGGATTTTGGCTTCGGACTTAGACTACGCTTTTGTGATTCCCCTCGGTATTTGACGTGACCTCCTGTTCTTGACTTGGCTTGCTGACTATTCTGCTATTGTGTTTGTTCTGTCTGTGTTCGTCTTTCCCTGTGTTCCCTTCCCTTCCCTGTGCACGTACTCAGCATAGGGACTGTCTCCAAGTTACGGTTTTGCCGCCTAGGGCATCTACTGTAAGTAGGCAGGGAAAGAGGTGGGGTTCAGACAGGGCACACTATCCCTTGTTTCCCTGTCGTGACAGAATCACAGGCCGTACCTAATGGAGCCGTTGCGAGTACTCACGGACCAGATGAGTAACATGGCTCAGATGATCCAGGATTTGGCCGAGAGACTCCAACATCAGGAGCAGCTGCAGACAGCACCCGCAGTCGTTCCCTCCATGCCAAACCCCAATATTGAACCCCATGTAAAATTGCCCAATCGGTTTTCTGGGGACCGAAGGACTTTCCGTTCCTTTAAGGAAAGTTGTAAATTATATTTCCGTTTACGCTCACACTCCTCGGGTTCTGAGCAGCAGCGGGTAGGAATAATTATTTCCTTGCTGCAAGGTGATCCGCAGGAGTGGGCTTTCTCATTGCCACCTGACTCCCCTTGTCTATTGTCTGTGGAGGCTTTTTTCCGGGCCCTAGGTCTTTTATATGAAGAACCTGACTTGGCCGCTGTAGCTGAAACTCAGCTCAGAGACATTCAGCAGGGTAACTGTGCAGTTGAGGATTACTGTGCTGAGTTCAGAAAATGGTGTGTGTCCTCTAAATGGAATGACCCTGCTTTGAGAAGCCAGTTTAGGGTGGGACTGTCTGACCATCTGAAGGATTTACTAGTTAGTTATCCTACTCCTGACACCTTAGAGGCGACTATGACCTTAGTTATCAAACTTGACCGACGGTTTAGGGAGAGACAAAAGGAACATTCTGTTGCCCCTCAAGTTGCCGTGTTGTCCGAAGTTCCTCTTCAGAGCCCGTCTCCTATCAAGGTCCAGGAGGAGCCTATGCAGTTGGGAGTTACTATGAGGGATCAGAGACGCCTGAGAGGGGCCTGTTTTTACTGCGGTTAGATGAACCACTGGCTCCAGCAGTGTCCGAGACTTCTGCTCTCAAAAAGGTCTGTTCCTGGAAGTAAGGTACCCCCTGCGGTGGTAAGAAAGAAAATCTTGTTACCTATTTCCATTTCTTATAACCAATTCAAGAGGTCCGGTGAAGCATTTGTGGATTCAGGTTCTGCTGCTAATTTTATTGATTATGATTTTGTGCAATCTGTGGGTGTGCCTATAATTCCTTTAAGGGAGGTAATTCAAATTATCGCACTGGATTCCACTCCATTGAATAATGGGAGAGTGGAGTTTTGTACTCCTGAGGTTGTATTAACTGTAGGAATTACCCATACCGAGACTTGTTCCTTCCTTGTATTAAAGGATTTACCTGCCGACCTTGTTTTAGGTCTGCCATGGTTACAGGACCACAACCCTGTGATCAACTGGTCGGTAGGTGAATTGGAAAAATGGGGAATGAATTGTGACAAATGTTGTAGATCAGTATTGCTGTTTGGAGGTACCACTGAGTCTCTTTCCTTGCCCAAGTATATCAGCGATTTTTCGGATGTTTTTTCCATGTCCGAGACTGAGTTCCTCCCTCCTCACCGGCAATATGATTGCGCCATCGACCTTATTGAGGGATCCAAATATCCCAAAGGTCGCATTTATAATCTCTCTACTCCTGAACGTCAGTCCATGAGGGATTATCTCAAAGAGAGTCTGGCCAAGGGTCACATCCGGCCTTCAGTTTCTCCCATGGGGGCAGGTTTTTTCTTTGTTGGTAAAAGGGATGGAGGATTGAGGCCCTGTATCGATTACAGGGAGCTCAATAAAATCACTGTTAAAAACAGATACCCGTTGCCCCTTATTCCTGACTTGCTGAATCAGGTCCAGGGGGCCTGTTGGTTCACCAAGCTGGATTTGAAGGGGGCATACAACCTAATCAGGATTCGTGAGGGGGACGAATGGAAAACTGCTTTTAATACCCCGGAGGGTCATTATGAGTACTTGGTAATGCCTTTTGGGTTAAGTAACGCTCCGGCAATTTTCCAAAACTTTGTCAATGACATTTTTAGACCATTTATTGGGAAATTTGTAATTGTCTATATTGATGACATCCTGATTTTTTCTGCAGACTGGGAGAGTCACGTATCTCACACCAGGCAAGTGCTGGAGGTGTTGCGTGAAAACAAGTTGTTCGTTAAAGGGGAAAAGTGTACCTTTGGTGTTCAGGAAGTGGCCTTTTTGGGATACATTCTCACCCCTTTTTCTTTCAAAATGGATCCAGTTAAAGTACAGGCCATTGTGGATTGGGTGCGACCTTCCTCTTTGAAGGCGCTCCAGCGATTTCTGGGGTTTGCTAATTTTTATCGTAAATTTGTCCAAAAGTTTTCTGTGGTAGCCAAACCCATTACGGATTTGACTCGCAAGGGGGCTGATCTGGTCAATTGGCCCCCTGCAGCTATTGAGGCCTTTGAAAGGTTAAAGCAGTGTTTTATTAATGCTCCTGTGTTGGTCCAGCCTGATCAAAGTAAGCCTTTTGTAGTTGAGGTGGATGCGTCTGAGGATGGTGTGGTGGCTGTACTGTCCCAGGGGTCTTCCACCTTAACTAATCTTATGCCATGCGCCTTCTTCTCCCGCAAGTTCTCTCCTGCCGAGAGGAATTATGATATTGGGAATAGGGAGTTACTTGCAATCAAGTGGGCATTTGAGGAATGGCGTCATTTTTTAGAAGGGGCATTTCACCGCATTACGGTCCTCACGGATCATAAGAATTTAATGTTTCTAGAATCGGCTAAGCGATTGAATCCTAGACAGGCGAGATGGGCTTTGTTCTTTACTCGTTTTGATTTTTGTGTTACCTTCAGACCCGGGAGCAAGAACGTTAAGGCCGATGCCTTATCCCGAAGTTTCCAGGCGTATCAGCCTCCTGACGTCCCTCCTGAGCCCATCCTGCCAGCTGATATCATTGTGGCCGCTACCTCATCTGACCTCGCTTCTGAAATCTCGGCAGGACAACATCTTGCTCCTATTTGTACCCCCAATGACAAATTGTTTGTGCCGGCTCATTTGCGGTTGCGACTGCTGGGTGAGTGCCATAATTCTGTTTTGTGTGGACATCCTGGCATCAATGCCACCAAGGAGTTGGTCTCTAGGCAGTATTGGTGGCCGTCAATCTCCAGAGATGTTCAGGCTTTTGTAACTGCGTGTAACACTTGTGCCAGGTCCAAGAATTCCAAGACACGACCTATGGGTGAGTTACATCCTTTACCCATACCTAGTAGACCTTGGTCACATCTGTCCATGGACTTTATCACGGATTTGCCGTGCTCTGAGGGTAAAACCGTGATATTGGTGGTGGTTGACAGATTCAGCAAAATGTGTCATTTTATTACTTTGTGTAAATTACCCACTGCGAAGGTCTTGGCGTCCGTGTTCATTGATAATATTGTCAAACTGCATGGTGTTCCTGAGAATATTGTTTCTGATAGGGGAGTACAGTTTGTTTCTAGGTTCTGGAGGGCGTTCTGTAATAAGATTGGTATCTCTTTGTCCTTTTCATCAGCCTTTCATCCTGAGACCAACGGTCAGACTGAACGTCTTAACCAATCCGTTGAGCAATATCTCAGATGTTATGTTTCTGATAACCAGCATGTGTGGGCCAGATTCCTGTCTCTGGCTGAATTTGCAATTAATAATCGTGTTAATTCATCCTCTGGGATGTCGCCGTTTTTCTGCAATATGGGTTTTCATCCACGCTTTGGCTCCTGTTCCCCATCTGCGTCGGTTGTCCCAGAGGTCAATGATTTTTATCAAGAACTGTGCACAGTTTGGGCACAGGTTCAGTCGAACCTGGAAAAGGCCCAAGGAGTTCAAAAAGCTAAGGCTGATAGAAAACGTTCTAAGGGTGTGAATTTTAAGGTTGGGGATAAGGTATGGTTATCGACTAAAAATCTCAACATGACGGTACCATCCTACAAGTTTGCACCTCGCTTCATTGGTCCTTACAGGATCACCAAGGTGATCAATCTGGTTTCTTTTAGGTTATGTTTACCCGACTCCCTTCGTGTTCATAATGTTTTTCATGTGTCTTTGCTCAAACGTTATGTTGCTCCCGTTGGTCCTGAGGAACAGTCTCCTCCTCCGGTTGAGGTAGCAGGACAAATGGAGCATGAGATTGCCAGAATTGTGGATGTGAGAAGGGTCCAGAATTCCTTCCAGTACCTCGTACATTGGAAGGGGTTCGGTCCTGAGGGCAGGTCTTGGGTACCGTTGACCAGGATGCATGCAGACTCGCTCATCCGAAAGTTCCATCTGCAGCATCGCGATAAGCCTGCTCCCGCTGGTAAGGGTCCGGTGGCCCCTCGTGAAGGGGGGGGTACTGTCACGCGAGGTCGGCGTCGCGCTCCCTCTGCACGACATCGCCAGACCTCTCCGCCCCCCTAGAGACGAGCAATAGGGAATTGAAGTGCTGGTCTTGTCAGCCAGCACTTCATGAGTTAATTCTCTGTTTGGGTTTAGCCATGTGGTGCTGATCACACCACATGGCTACTTTACATATTGTTTGGACAGCTTGCTCCGCCTCAGGTCATGTGATGCTGGCCACATCACATGATCCTGGGCGGGCTATTTAAAGATGGCAACTTCCTCACTCAGTGCCTGTGATTAGTCTTCTGAGATCAGTGCTGTGTGTTGGACCTTGCTGTTGATTATTGGTATATTGGATTTTGGCTTCGGACTTAGACTACGCTTTTGTGATTCCCCTCGGTATTTGACGTGACCTCCTGTTCTTGACTTGGCTTGCTGACTATTCTGCTATTGTGTTTGTTCTGTCTGTGTTCGTCTTTCCCTGTGTTCCCTTCCCTTCCCTGTGCACGTACTCAGCATAGGGACTGTCTCCAAGTTACGGTTTTGCCGCCTAGGGCATCTACTGTAAGTAGGCAGGGAAAGAGGTGGGGTTCACACAGGGCACACTATCCCTTGTTTCCCTGTCGTGACAAGAAGTGAAGCAAGTGAAGTGGCCTTTAATAATGAACTGTTTGCCAGACTGAGGATAAGTGAATGTCCGTCCTTTGGTTACATTGCCGCACTGAGCGCATCCTAAACAGGGTAATGTGCCTGGGTTAGTACTGCCAGTAATGGTTGTCTGTAAACTAGGGTTTCTCGGGCCCAAATCAGAACTAATGAGGTGATCTAGTAAATTCATTGGTCGTTTGTATGACATGAGGGGCTTGGTATAGAACACTTCTGGTGCACTCCTTTGTAGGACATGCCAATGTTTGTAAATGACCTTCCTAATAGCGTTACTTAGTGTTGAGTAGGTTGTGACACATGGAATCCTCTGGCCTTTTGGCCCATCCTTCTCATGGGGTTTAGGTTTGAGAAGTTTTTGTCTTGTAAGGGCATTGGTATGGTGCATATGTTTGTCGAGGATGGTTCTAAGGAAACCGCGTTTGGAAAATTTGTCAACCATTTCGAACATTCTGGAGTTGGATAATGTGGGGTCTGACACAATTATTTTGACCCTCATAAGTTGTTACAGAGGGAGAGATCTAATGAGGCCAGGGGGATGGTGGCTAGTAAAGTGGAGCAGACTATTTTTTGTCTGTGGTTTTGGAATACAGATCAAAATGAAGTTGGTTATTATCTACCTTTGGGAGGACATCCAGGAACAAAATTTCGTTTTGACTGGCTTCTATGGAAAATGAGATGGATCTGGCGGATGAATTGAGTTCAGAATGGAATCTCAACAAATCTTCGCAAGAACCCTGCCAAATACAAAAAACATTGTCTATATAACGTAGCCAGGTTATGACATGTTCTTCATAGAGATAATGAGTATAGACGTACTGTTCTTCGAAAGAGTTCATATAAATGACTGCAAATGTTGGTGCCACATTAAAGCCCATCATACACACTTTTGGGTTTGCAACTCTGGGTTCTGCTCTGGAAAGTTGACATTGGTAGTTGGTCACGGGATGAAGCCCATTAGGGTTGATCCAATTCGATGTGTGCCTTTAGGTGGAGGGTTCTGAAGAATTTTGCTATTTTGGCATCCAACTGGTATAGACCAGGAGCAAAAGCGAATCCTTTATTCAGGAGAGTAACTTGAGAGGTGTCGAGTGGAGAATTCAAGAGGTTGACTACTCAGTTCTCTTGATTGGGTGTACCGGATTTCTGGTTAGTTCCTATGTTCTGTTCCTGGATCTGGTCTGGATAGGATCCCTTCAGTTGGTAGGGTTTCCAGGCCCGCTTCTGCCATAAGGTGAGATGAGAATCTCGCCTCAGGCGGCAGTTTTCTGTATGTTTGACGGGCGGCATCCACACAGCAGTTAAACACTGCTGGTGGATGCCACCCCTGTTCCCTTTAGCTGCTGTTCAGCCTCCTCCCTTCCCAGAGCGCAGGGAGCTGATCTCCTGTCACTGCTCAGCTCCCTGCTCTTCTCCTCTTCTTCAGGCCCGCAGCGCACAGAATGGTGAAGCAGGGAGATTTCTACTACAAAGGAGACACAGTGGGCATTATTACCATAATGGTGGCATAGTGGGCATTACTACCATAAGGGGGCACAGAGGGCATTATTACTACAAAGGACACACAGTGGGCATTACTACCATAAGGGCGGCGTAGTGGGCATTACTACTAGAAAGGGGACACAGTGGGCATTACTACTACTACAAAGTGGGCACAGTGGACATTACTACCATAAAGGGGCACAGAGGGCATTACTGCCATAAAGGGGGACAGAGGGCATTACTACTATAAAGGGGCACAGAGGGCATTATTAATATAAAGGGGCAACAGAGGGTATAACTATTATTGGGGCACAGAGTGGGCATTAATACTGTGAAGGGGCCACAGAGTGCATTACTACTCTGGTCATAGTTACTGAGGGGGCTCAAACAGGGTATTTCCACTGTGAAAGGGGCACAGATGTGTCTGTCCCTATGTGTCTGTCCCTGTGTCTGTCACCATCACCATGCCCACAGTGTTCTTATGTCTTGACACAGCAGCATCAGGACGTTCTGTGGGGGCAAGAAGAAGAAGACCGAAGAGGAGACAGCGCCGCCAGCATGGAGTCCACGGAAGAGGCACAGGGAGGCACACTAAGGATGCAGGTAACACTTCCAAATGATCTACACTAGTGTTATCTGTGGTTTTACATAGGACTGCAGGTAACACTTCCAAATGATCTACACTATTGTTATCTGTGGTTTTACATAGGACTGCAGGTAACACTACCACATTATCAGCACTAGTGTTATTCATGGTTTTACATAGGACTGTAGGTAACACTACTGCATTTTCTGTACTCAGCCATCACTATCTTAGGTGTGTTGTTACATAGGACTGCAGGTAACATCTACTATAGTATCTGTACTCTGAGATTTATCACTGTGTTACCTGTGGTGTTACATAGGACTGCAGGTGATATTAATAACATTATCTGTACTTGTATCGCCCCAGATCCGGCAGGACAGTCTTGGAGTTCGGTTGCTAATTGGCTTTCATACTATTTTTTAAAGGGGTTGTCTCATCATGGACAATGGGGTCATATCGCTAGGATATGTCCCCATTGTCCTATAGGTGCGGGTCCCACCGCTGGGACCCACACCTATATTCAGAAAGGAGCCCTGCAAGGTGGTGGCTGGAGGACTCTGGTCCGGCCATCACCAAGCTGGCTCCCCATAGAAGTGAATGGAAGTGTACCACGCATGTGCGGCCACCACTCCCGTTCATTTCTATGGAGCAGATGGAAATAGCCGAGCCAGTGCTCTGCTATTTTCGCCGGTCCCATAGAAAATGAATGGAAGGTGGCTGCGCATGCGCAGTGTGCCCTCCTTCACTTTCGGGGCTACGTTCTGGATATAGGTGTGGGTTCCAGCGGTGGGACCCGCACCTATTAGACAATGGGGGCATATACTAGCGATATACCCCCATTGTCCAAGATGACACAAACCCTTTAATGGGAGGGGCCATTTAAATTTTTGCCTCAGGCAGCAGAAGAGCTAGAATCGGCCCTGACACCAAAGATACCATAGGTTCAATTCCAACTTGGGGAAGTGTGGAGTTTGTATATTTTTCAAAAGTTTTTTTCAGATTCCATCTGTTTTTCTCCCATACTCCGACCAAACCCCATACTTTTAGGCTCCTCACCTTACTATACAAAATGGCCTTCTTACATTAAAACTTTGAATTCACTGTTGCTTTGTTAACAGAAAGAAAGCCTCTTAGTGATTATTTGACAACCAAATTTTACTTTATTCTCAGTTCAAGCAAAGCAACAGTTTTTAAACTTGTGTTTCCTGGTGTTCTTTGGATTCTCCCCTCAGAAGGTCCTCCTAATGTGTCCAGTGTTGTTGTAAATATGTTCAGTAGCGCAGTCCTACTGCCCAATGTGAAGTGATTCCTACTATCGTAAAAGTAAGTCGATGCATTGTAAGTGACTTTTCCTCACAAGCACTGGGCATATTAAATGTTAATTATATTAAAATGTTTATATAATGTGTCCAGTCCCTGATGGGCTAGTAGTACATTCTGTGCCAAGTCCATGATGAATGAGTAATACATATAACATTGTGCTATCCCTGGTTACTTAACGACCCTGCACCCATTGTGTTTTAATTATAGTAAATGATGTGCTTAGTCTCTGGTATAATTGTTTAATACACATATTGCAGGTCACACAATACCCAATGTTTCAGCCTTTGCCAGTGATAGATCTGGTCATGTGCAACTTCCAAGGATAGATATTGATACACATTCTCATAAAACAATGTATATTTGATGTTTCACTAAGAGCTCAGGCATTCTGCAATGGATTTTGTAGAAAGAAAATATGTATATTTAAAGGGGTCCTTTGCGCATTTTGTTAAATCACTGTATAGTGCTAACTTGTGAATGGAAGCTTGAAGCTCTTTTACATAGCACTTAACCTCTGTCGCTCCCAATGACTCTGTCTCCACTGCACTGGTAAGCGCTGAGGACTCTTCCACTAGATGTGGCTGCTTCTTTTCCTCTTTGGCTGCCTTATAACCAGGGCAGTGGAGACAGCGTAATCGGGGGGTGAGGGGGTAGCGGCGGAAGAGTGCTATGTAAAAGAGCTTCTCTCCACAACTTCTAACTATATGGTAATTAGACAAAATGCCAAGAAAACCCCTTTACGGATATGATTTTTACATAGTAACATAATTTATAAGGCCGAAAAAAGACATCTGTCCATCCAGTTCGTCCTGAACATAGAGCAGAGTTCTTTCAGGCACTTGTGCTTAAAAGCCATCAAACACATCTGAATGAGGTTGTTTCTGCAGAATGTGCATAGACTTCTGCAAGCCCTATTCAGAAGAATGCAACAGCTAAAACGTTTTGACAAATTTGACGCATAAGATTATTTTCTTATATGAATCAACATGCATAATATAGGCTTAAAGGGGCTGTCTCATCTCGCCGTTACTAAGGCGAGATGAGACACATTTCCGACCACCTTCCAGCCAGGAAACAGCAGAGCAATCCGGCGCTCTGCTATTTCAGTAGCTCTCAGTGTCATGCATGGGAGCTATGAAAACAGTACAGCACAAGAAACTATGCTGTTTCTTAGGGAAACACTATAGCTTGCTGTGCTGCATTGTTTCAGTAGCTCTCATGCGCTGGAGCACTCACACGCTGTTTCTTGGATGGGAGGTAGTCGGAACTGTGTCTCATCTCGTTTTAGCAATGGTGAGATGAGACAACCCCTTTAATGTGCTCAAATGCTTTTACTTTACTTTGTATTTTGTTTCCAAAATTTGTAACATGAAATAATGAATATTTCAGGTAATTAAAGGGGTTGTCCGAGTTATTTTTTTTGTTCTTTATATGTTTCTAACTTGTCAGGTATAACAACTTTCCCATATACTTTGTGTTTCTTAAGGTCCTTTTACACGGAAAGATAAATCGTATTAGCGATCGTAGATGAACGATCGAACGATGCAATGTAAATACCGTTTACACTGAAAGAGAAGTCGTTCACAATCTTCGTACTTTCGGTCGTTTTATAATCGTTATTACGATCGTTCCTTGCTCCTTGCCATAAGCATTACCATTACCATCTGCCAACGACTAAACGATTTTCGTTTAAACTGGAAGATTTTTCGAACGATGAACGATTAATTTATTGGCGGGACAAAAGATGCGATCAACGAGAAGCGAACGAAATCTCGTTCGTCGTTAAATCGTTACCCGTGTTTATACGCAACAATAATCGTGCAAATCCGAACGTTTGAACGATTATTTGAACGATAATCGGCTCGTGTAAAAGGGCCTTAAAGCTGCTGGTTTCTCAGAGTTGACTGAGGGTCACATGACCTGTGATGTCAGCTTATCTCCCTGGTCTGTGATGTTTCGTGTACAAGCCTCAGAGTTCAGATAACAGTCTGTACACGAGACGTCACTGGCCACGCCCCCTTTCTTTGCTGCTATTTGCTCTCTCCCTGGATTCCTTCAGATAAAACATTAACCCCTTCAGCCAGAACACACTGAGGGCTCAAGGCTTTACAACAAATAGTAGCTGCAGCAGTAAGAGGAGACAAATGCTGGGCAAGGAGCTATAGAGGAATTGTACAAGAACAGGTAGGGAGAATTTCCTGTGTGTATCAGCAGTGTCATTGTACAGCTGGGACTTGTAGTCCTACACAAACAACATGCTGCTGAGTATTCCAGCAGGCAGACATGTACTCACAGTACTTATATTCACTGCCTTTGCAGAGAAGGGGGGAGGGGCTGAGATTGTTGTTATTGCATGTAAACAAAGGCCAGAAGAGAACCAGGGAAATGAGGAAATACAGATTTTTTTTGCCTAAAACTTGCTGAACTTACTTATATATTGCTACCCATCAGATTTACAGTGCTATATTTTTTTTCCATAACTTGGACAACCCCTTTAAATAGTTAAAATAGACAAGTAAAGCTGCTTGTGTCTTATTATGTCAGATAGACAATTTAAATTATTAGACTCTATAAAAATATTTGTTAGGGTACACACAAGTAACAAACTAAACATTTATCCCAGTGCGGTTCACCTTTTGCATTTAAGCAAAGCAGGTTTTAATTGGCCATAGCATTTGTAGAATATGCCCTTATTGAATACGTAAATCAGTAGGCTCTTAATGTCGCAGATATTGCAATATTATTAAATTAAATAAATGCTTTACTGCCTTAATGAACAAAATAAAGTTTAGAAATTCTGCATCTTTCTGTGTGTTTGTGTAGCGATAAAGGTTAAAATTTGCATCTAAATAGTCCTTTAAAAAGTTCACTACATCATGTTATGGTGGTGGATTGTGCAACTGTTTAAATAAACGCCATTGACTTTTTGTTTAAATGTACTATGTGTGACAGTACGTTTTGCCAGTGACTGTAATGGGCTGTTAGAATTGTTCTGATAAGACAGTGAGACGTCTTCCAATATCATTTATTTTACCAAATAAAAAAATTGGGGTTACCTTATAAATAATACAGTAAATTTACTTTTAATAAAATATTACTAAAACTGATCACAAGTAGAGATGAGCGAATCATTCAAAATTTTATTCGCCGAACATTTGCCGAGCTTTTCCTAAGATTCGTATATTCGACGAATAGATTTGTTGTATTTGCGTACAAAATATACGTTGTTATGTGCTATTAGTGAACATTCGCGCTTTACTAACGAACACTCTTTTAAAAAATGTACGCAACTTCTTAGAAGATGTACGCATGAGTGTACAAATAGCGTACAAATCCTCAGCGTACTATTGTCTATGCGATTACGTAATACGCAGGCACGTACGACGAGAGGCCGCGGCGTGCACTCCTCAGAGGCAGAGCGAATTTTAGAAAATGGCATCAAGGCGATCCTCATAATTTAGCTCTGCTGCACAGCTAAAATACATAGTCCAGCTGATGGACCGGCAGGATTACGATTTATGATGGCACACAACGCCACCCGAACCAGCATAAAGGTGGAGGAGGAGGTGATCCAGCAGGTGATCCGAGGCTTGCACCATCGTTTCGACACCTTGCGGACCCCGGGCCAGAGCCAGCGTAAATGGTCAGATCTGAAATCGCCCTCAGAGGCAGTATTTATATTTGAGGTAGAACAAGTAAGGTGCTGTCTATCCGGCTAAGTGCATAGTACAACCATCCACCATACAATAAAGTGAATGTGAGGACACATTGCGGTGACCTGTAAAGAAATACACAAAATGGGCAACATACTTGAAAATGTTGCTGAAAGGTAAAAACATTAGTGCACACAATCCAGTGCAAACAATATAGTGCAAATACATTGTAAGTATAATGTAAACATTTTAAATATCACCTACCTAGTCTGCTCACGGACAGGTTTAAGTCTCTTTTCTTCTGACGCTTGTCATACAACTGGAACAGATTCCCAAACTCAGTTGCAATTTGTAATCCACATAGGTAATTGTAATCCAAATGGGTAAAAAATAGCAGCAAAAGTTCCTTTCAAGGGGCTCCCCAATAACCTGAAAAGGGGGGAAAAAAAGGGATGAGGCACACGTATGCGCAACTTGGTTAAAACTTTTTTTTTTGATGGGGGAGTCCTGACAATCCATGTCCATCTGGGTGAGGACAAACACAGGGCAACAAAAATAAGAACAAACTAGCCAACTAGTGCTCACCCTTTAAGTTAAAGGGGTATTCCCATCTCACAAATGTAGTTTGTATAGTTAGATAAAGCCATACCAATATTATTACTAATAGAATGTATTTATATAAAATGTACCGTTTAGAAGATTTTCCTATTTGTATATCCATTGTCCCACACACATCAGCCAGGCCGTTGCCCCTAGTCACGGCCACCGCGGCCATGTAGTAGTGGTGGCCGGCTTGCTCCTTTTCAAACCCGCTCTGAGGTAACTGCTGTATCGTGAACGCACACTGCATGAGCATGCGGAGACACATCTTAGGGTTGTAGCATTTTTGCCTGTGTTTCCAAAACGCAGAGAAACGGATCCTGTTCCAAGATCAATTCATCTCTATGGAGCAGGATCCGTTTATAGTCTGTGTTTTGTATGGATCCTGACTATTGTGTTTTGGATTGGTAGCGTCCAAACCGCAGATGTGAAAATACCCTAAGATGTGTCTCTGCATGCTCATGCAATGTGCGTTCACAATACAGCAGTTACCTCAAAGCGGGTTTGAAAAGGAGCAAGCCGGCCACCACTACTACACGGCCAGGGTGGTCATAACTAGGGGCAACGGCTTGACTGATGTGTGTGGGACAATGGATATGCAAATAGGTAATACTTCTAAACTGTACATTTATATAAATAAATTATATTAGTAATAATATTGGTATGGCTATATCTAACTATACAAACTACATTTGTGAGATGGGAATACCCCTTTAAGTCCACGTTGTGGCTCCCATAAAAGCTGCGGGATCCTTACTTAAGGGCCAGCAGGTCCTCTTCACTGCTGCCAGAGCTAAAAGACATGAGAGGGCGCTCCTGCCTCATGAAAGCTACACTGGCTGTGGCAGCAGATCTCCACCGACCTCTCAGGGATGGTCTTGATAGTGACTGGGTGGTCACACCTTGTAGGGGCCAGATCCTCCCGCCGGCATACAAGGTGACAGAATCTCCGGCTGTAAGGGCTCTGGTAACGGTCTTCCGCGAGCGGCGGACTGTGCGGCCTGCACTTGCCATGGCAGTTGGTATTGTACCACCGATGGCTGGTACACAAAACTGTTGGTGGTCATCTGTCCCACATGAAGGATCAGCGGCGGTGGCAAATCTGGTATCAGGGGTTCCAGCTGAGCTTGTGATTTCTCCTCAGATTGCAGAGTCCCATCATTGGTCTCATGGGAACACCAAGCCTCTTCTGCGGCCTGGGCCTCCTCAGTCCAGTCTTCCAGGGGCGCTTCCAGGGTGACAGCTTCGGGGACCATCGAATTTTGGTGAAGGGAGAAGTCCTTCCGTGGCGGATCGGGAACTCCTGCCGCCTCAGCCGTGTCAGCCAGCGGAGTGAACACTTCAGCGGGCACCTCAACCGACTTCTTAGGCTGCCGGACATGTTGAGAGATGTAGATCTCCTCCGGTTCCTTCTCCTCATAGGGGTCGGTGCCCCACACCATGCCTCCCCAGTCAGGGCCTCGCTGTGTCGCCATCTTAATTGCCTGAGTTGCCTCGTCTTCCTTGCGCACTGGAGAAGGAGGCGGGGCTACCGGGGAGGATTCTGCATCGCTAATGAATTGAATTTGTACGCAACAGCGTATAGAGTAACTTATACGTAGCAATAGCGTATAATTTATAGGACAAACTTTATAGGACAAAAAATGCATACAAAGCCGAAGTGAATCACCTAATATTCGTATTCGCTTTGCAGCTAAAAATTCCCAAGATTCTATACGAATCAACGAATCAACGAATCGATTCGCTCATCTCTAATCACAAGTGATAAGCAATTTTCTAGAAATTCAATAGGTCTGAATTGGTCGGTCCAAATAACTTCAACACAATTCAAAAGTGCTTCCATTGTCTTGAAAAGTTGTGCATGACATTCTGAGGTCTCAAATCAACAATAATAATCTTAAAGTGACAACGACATATATGGCTGGGGGTAAAGACGTGGCTGTTGGGGATAACAAACAGCTTCTTAAAAAAAAACTGCATTGTAAGACTTTTTATATATTTTTTAAATGGTCTGAAAAAATGTCCTTTTTTGGCTGCAAATGCCTGCTATTGTACAGTATATACACACACCAGTCAGGGTCATGTCATCCTCCTTCTTCATTTTTCCTCTTTTCTGATCTCATAAATGATGGACAGCATTTTGTGAAATTGTCAGGGTACCTCAGGGTACCTCAGCTACGTGCCCATACAAGCAGTTTGATAGGGAAGTCTTTAGTGACAGATTCTCTTTAAAAGAGTTGTGACATAAAAAATATTCTACATTTTTCAAACCACCTGTCATGACCGTAGACAGGGAAACCTCTGCAGCAATACTGGCAGCACTCATATGTCTATTTTGAAAATACAACTCTGGATATAATGCTGAGAATGTGCTCTCAACTTCTTTGGTCGACCATGGTGAGGCCTGTTCTGAGTGGAGCCTGTCTTGTTAAATCACTGTATGATTTTGCCCACCGTGCTAAGCATCTCTGGGAACTCCTTCAAGACTGTTGGAATACCATTTCAGGTGAGTACCTCTTGAAGCTCATCAAGAGAAAGCCAAGAGTGTGCAAAGCAGTAATCAAAGCAACAGGTGGCTACTTTGAAGAACCTAGAATATAAGACACACATGTGTTAATTCATAGTTTTGATGCCTTCAGGGTGAATCTACAATTTTCATAGTCATGAAAATACAGAAAACCCTTTGAATGAGAAGGTGTGTCCAAACTTTTGGTCTGTACTGTATCTCCTATGAGAACAAGAGGATCAAGCATGTAGGTCAGAGCTGGCACACCTCCCCATTCACATGAGATAGTTGATCGACCCAGCTGAAATCAGCGAGTTTGGCCAATGTTAACCTAATATGTTTGTGCACCTTCAGGTTCTCACTAGAGATGAGCGAGTAGTGAAATATTCGAAAGTTCGAAATTCGATTCGAATAGACCGCGAAATTCGACTATTCGACCGAATATCGAATCCCATTAAAGTCTATGGGGAAAAAATGCTCGCCACTTGGAAATCTCAATTCGACCACTTGGAGGTCACCAAGTCCACCCTGAAACCTCAGAAAAGGATGCCAACACTGCTGGAATGCAACTGGGACAGCAGGGGAAGCATGTCTGGGTGCATATAACGCGCCCAAGTCGCACTATTACGCCACTATCACAGCCTCTCAACAATACACTCCAAAGACAATGTAACCTCTCTGTAAAGTGAGACCATACAAGGAAACCTTCTTTCCTCTACATTGCCATGGACCCCAAGCCAAACTAGACAAAAAAGAAGATGAAATTCTGCACCCCTTAAAATCACGTTGCCTATGACAACCACAGATGGCATAGGCAAGGGGGAAAGCAAATAGACCCCACCCCTAATTGTCATTGTGTGTGTGTGTGAAATGTGGTCAGACATGTCTTCTTTAAAATGTAAAAACAACTCAAACACATGCAGAAGCCTTAAAATGCCCAAATTGTTGGCGCTAGAGATATCAGTGACCCGACCTGGCCCAGTGTCATGTCTAGCAGGTAAAGCAGTGGGGATGTGGAGGGATGCGTAGGACCGCAAAAGGCAGGAAGAGGCCGTGGGCTGGCCAGAGGCTCATGGAAAATTTTGTGGAGGCCCAAGAGGTGAGACGTCTTAAAAATTGTGTGGAGGCTAAAGAGGTGAGACTTCTTAAAAATTATGTGGAGGCCCAAGAGCTGAGACCTCTTAAAAATTATGTGGAGGCCCAAGAGGTGAGACCTCTTAAACATTATGTGGAGGCCCAAGAGGTGAGACCTCTTAAAGATTTTGTGGAGGCCCAAGAGGTGAGACCTCTTAAAGATTTTGTGGAGGCCCAAGAGGTGAGACCTCTTAAAGATTTTGTGGAGGCCCAAGAGGTGAGACCTCTCAAAGATTTTGTGGAGGACCCAAGAGGTGGACCCAAGAGGTGAGACCTCTTAAAGATTTTGTGGAAGGGCCCTAAGCCAGGTGAGACCTCTTAAAGATTTTGTGGAGGCCCAAGAGGTGAGACCTCTTAAAGATTTTGTGGAGGCCAAGAGGTGAGACCTCTTAAAGATTTGTGGCAGGCCCAAGAGGTGAGACCTCTTAAAGATTTTGTGGAGGCCAAGAGGTGAGACCTCTTAAAGATTTTGTGGAGGCCCAAGAGGTGAGACCTCTTAAAGATTTTGTGGAGGGCCCAAGAGGTGAGACCTCTTAAAGATTTTGTGGAGGCCCAAGAGGTGAGACCTCTTAAAGATTTTGTGAGGCCCAAGAGGTGAGACCTCTTAAAGATTTGTGGAGGCCCAAGAGGTGAGACCTCTTAAAGATTTTGTGGAGGCCCAAGAGGTGAGACCTCTTAAAGATTTTGTGGAGGCCAAGAGGTGAGACCTCTTAAAGATTTTGTGGAGGCCCAAGAGGTGAGACCTCTAAAGATTTTGTGGAGGCCCAAGAGGTGAGACCTCTTAAAGATTTTGTGGAGGCCCAAGAGGTGAGACCTCTTAAAGATTTTGTGGAGGCCCAAGAGGTGAGACCTCTTAAAGATTTTGTGGAGGCCCAAGAGGTGAGACCTCTTAAAGATTTGTGGAGGCCCAAGAGGTGAGACCTCTTAAAGATTTTGTGGAGGCCCAAGAGGTGAGACCTCTTAAAGATTTTGTGGAGGCCCAAGAGGTGAGACCTCTTAAAGATTTTGTGGAGGCCAAGAGGTGAGACCTCTTAAAGATTTTGTGGAGGCCCAAGAGGTGAGACCTCTTAAAGATTTGTGGAGGCCCAAGAGGTGAGACCTCTTAAAGATTTTGGAGGCCAAGAGGTGAGACCTCTAAATTTGTGGAGGCCCAAGAGGTGAGACCTCTTAAAGATTTTGTGGCAGGCCCAAGAGGTGAGACCTCTTAAAGATTTTGTGGAGGCCCAAGAGGTGAGACCTCTTAAAGATTTGTGGAGGCCCAAGAGGTGAGAACTCTTTAAAATTATGTGGAGGCCCAAGAGGTGACACCTCTTAAACATTTTGTGGAGGCCCAAGAGGTGAGACCTCTTAAAAATTATGTGGAGGCCCAAGAGGTGAGACCTCTTAAAGATTTTGTGGAGGCCCAAGAGGTGAGACCTCTTAAACATTTTGTGCAGGCCCAAGAGGTGAGACCTCTTAAACAGTTTTGTGCAGGCCCAAGAGGTGAGACCTCTTAAAAATTATGTGGAGGCCCAAGAGGTGAGACCTGTTAAAAATTATGTGGAGGCCCAAGAGGTGAGACCTGTTAAAAATTATGTGGAGGCCCAAGAGGTGACACCTCTTAAACATTTTGTGGAGGCCCAAGAGGTGAGACCTCTTAAAAATTATGTGGAGGCCCAAGAGGTGAGACCTCTTAAAGATTTTGTGGAGGCCCAAGAGGTGAGACCTCTTAAACATTTTGTGCAGGCCCAAGAGGTGAGACCTCTTAAACAGTTTTGTGCAGGCCCAAGAGGTGAGACCTCTTAAAAATTATGTGGAGGCCCAAGAGGTGAGACCTGTTAAAAATTATGTGGAGGCCCAAGAGGTGAGACCTGTTAAAAATTATGTGGAGGCCCAAGAGGTGAAACCTCTTAAAAATTATGTGGAGGCCCAAGAGGTGAGACCTCTTAAACATTTTGTGCAGGCCCAAGAGGTGAGACCTCTTAAAAATTATGTGGAGGCCCAAGAGGTGAGAC
Organism: Rhinella marina; assembly: GCA_900303285.1. Lineage (NCBI taxonomy): Eukaryota > Metazoa > Chordata > Amphibia > Anura > Bufonidae > Rhinella > Rhinella marina. The sequence continues at coordinate 27,109 of ONZH01015776.1, forward strand.
CTCTTAAAAATTATGTGGAGGCCCAAGAGGTGAGACCTCTTAAACATTTTGTGCAGGCCCAAGAGGTGAGACCTCTTAAAAATTATGTGGAGGCCCAAGAGGTGAGACCTGTTAAAAATTATATGGAGGCCCAAGAGGTGAGCCATAAATATATAAATTTTTCTTATTTACGGAGCAATTCTACGGCGGTTAAGGAGGAGGAGGTGGAGGAGGAAATGGCACTTCATACAGATGGCACTTCACTTTTGGCTGCTTTCCACGGTTGGAGAAGCAAAGTCCGGGTCAATCCACTTGCTGTTCATTTTGATTAGCGTCAGCCTGTCCGCACTGTCGGTTGACAGGCGGCTGCGCTTATCGGTTATAATGCCCCCGGCTGCGCTGAACACCCTTTCTGATAGCACGCTGGCGGCAGGGCAGGCAAGCACCTCCAAGGCGTACAGGGACAGTTCCAGCCACGTGTCCAACTTGGAGACCCAGTAAGTGTAGGACGCCGAGGGATCGGGGAGGACAGGGGTACGGTCTGCCAGGTACTCCCGCAACATCCGCCGATACTTGTCCCTCCTGCTGATAGCGGGCCCCGCAGTGATGGAAGTTGCACGAGGGGGTGCCATGAACGTGTCCCACACCTTGGAGAGTGTTCCCCTGGTGGCTGTGGGCCTGATAGATGTTGTGGGACTCTGGGAGACCCTCTCCTCTCTGCCGCCAGCGATGGTGGGTGGGAAAATCTCCATCATGTTCTGCACGAGTTCCCTCTGGTATTCCAGCAATCGATTTGTCCTCTCCTCTACCGGAATAAAAGAAGAGACGTTATCTTTATACCGGGGGTCCAGGATTGCGAAGACCCAGTACAGTTTGTTCTCCACTATCCGGACAACACGTGTGTCCCGGGAAAAGCAGCCCAGCATGAAGTCAGCCATGTGTGCCAGACTCTGAATAGGCATGACCTCACTGCCCCCACCAGAAGGATCACTTGCCATTTCCTCCTCTTCCTCTTCCGCCTCCTCTCCGCCCCATCCGCGCTGAACCAATGGGACGCACACAGCCTGACTGCTACCCTCGCCGCCAGCATCCTCCTCCTCTTCCACAGCCACCTCCACGTCGTCCTCCTCCTCATCCTCCTCCTCCTGCAACTGCCACCGTGAAGCAGACAAAAGTGTGGTCTGACTGTGTAGCTCCGTTGCGTCTCCTCCTACCCCCGTCTCCTCTGCGTGCAATGCGTTCTCCCTTATTGCGATGAGGGATTCTTTAAGGACGCCTAGGAGCGGGATGGTTACGCTCACTATAGCGTCCTCGCTGCTGACCTTCTTGGTGGACTCCTCAAAGATACGCAGTACATCGCATATGTCTGCCATCCATGGCCACTCGTGGTTGGCAAACTGAGGGAGCTGAGTTGGAGGCACGCGTGGATTCATAATCTGGTACTCCATCAATGCTCTCTGCTGCTCACACACCCTGGCCAACATGGAATAGGTGGAATTCCAGCGAGTCGGCAGGTCGCACAACAGCCGATGTTCAGGCAAATGGAGGCGTTGCTGGAGTTTTTTTAAGCTAGCAGCAGCTACAGTTGACTTCCGAAAGTGAGCGCACAAGCGCCGCACTTTCACCAGTAGCTCTGCCAGGTTGGGGTAAGTCTTTAGAAATTTTTGGACTACCAGATTAAAAACGTGGGCCAGGCATGGTACGTGATTGAGTTCGGCAAGCTCCAGAGCCGCCACCAGGTTACGGCCGTTATCGCACACGACCATGCCTGGTCCTAGCTGCAGCGGCGACAGCCACATCTCCGTCTGCTGCAATATGGCGTCCCTCACTTCTGGGGCGCTGTGCTTCCTGTCGCCCAAGCTGATGAGCTTTAGCACCGCCTGCTGACGTCTCCCCGCGCCAGTGCTGCAACGCTTCCAGCTAGCGGCTGAGGGAGATGTTAAGGCACAGGAGGAGGAGGAGGAGGAGGAGGAGGAGGGGGGTTTATCAGAACCCATGCTGGCAATCTTGGGCGGGGGTGGTAGGTAGGCCGTCTCTGTTTGCGACCCCGTCCCCGCTTCCACTACATTCACCCAGTGTGCCGTCAAAGAGATGTAGCGTCCCTGGCCGCAAGCGCTTGTCCACGAGTCGGTGGTCAAGTGGACCTTTGCGCTGACTGCGTACCTCAGGGCCCGCCTGATGTTACGCGACACGTGCTGGTGCAGGGCGGGGACGGCACTCCGGGAAAAGTAGTGGCGGCTGGGGACGGAATAGCGAGGTGCGGCAGCCGCCATCAGGTCGCGGAAGGCCTGCGTCTCCACAAGCCTAAACGGCAACATCTCCAGGGCCAGCAGTTTGGAGATGTGGCAGTTTAAGGCTTGGGCTTGGGGGTGACTCGAGGCGTACTTCCGCCTGCGGTCGAACGCCTGCGAGATGGACAGTTGTTGGGACGAGGAGTGTGAGGGTGCAGGCGAAGAGGCGGGGGAAGGGGAGGCTGAAGGAGAAGGCCCCAAAGTAGCCGAGGCAGAGGCAGATGTGGAGGTGTCCTGGCTGGAGGTCTGGACCGCAGTGGCAGCACACAACAAAGGGGAAGAGGCAGTGGCAGCAGGACCGGGCGCAGTTTGTATTGCGTTTGCTCTCTCCCACTCAGCCCAGTGCTTGACTTCCAAGTGACGCCGCATGCCTGAGGTGGTCAGATTGCTCTTCTCAGAGCCCCTACTCAGTTTTGAGTGGCAGAGTGTGCAAACCGCGCTCAGTTTGTCATCCGCACAAACATTAAAAAATCTCCACACCACAGAAGTACGAGGCCTCGATGGGGGAGCTTCGCGCGACTGCCCGCTGCCGGGAACAGCTTCGGCCGTGCTGGCTGTGGCCTCACTACTCTGTCTGGACTGTCCTCTGCCTCTGGACATCCTCTGCCTGTGGACATCCCTCTGCCTGTGGACATCCCTCTGCCTCTGGACATCCCTCTGCCTCTGGACATCCCTCTGCCTGTGGACATCCCTCTGCCTGTGGACATCCCTCTGCCTCTTGCTGCCTTTTTCGGTGCTGCGCAGACCACCACCTCTCCACTGCTTTCCCCGCTGGACATCACCCCTGGCCAAGTGGGGTCGGTCATTTCGTCATCCACACCTCCTCTTCCTCACTCTGCTCCTCCTCCTGCCCACTGGACATTCCAACAGCCTCCCTTGATGGCAACTGCGTCTCATCATCATCATCGCTCATGATAACAGATGCTGGTTCAGGGTCCACATCAGCAGGAGATGGCGAAAACTCAAGTGTTTGGGCATCACTACAAACAAATTCCTCTGCTAGCTCCTGGGATTCTTCCGGCACATCTGAAAAAGGACCCGAAAAGAGCTCCTGGGAGGGGTCAAGGGTGGGATGACTCTGTTGGCCAGGTGTGGAGGAAGGAGGGTCAGAGTGAGACTGTGTGGATGACTGGCTGGTGGACAACTGTGTGGAAGCGCTATCGGCTATCCATTGCACCACCTGTTCAACCTGCTCAGGCCTCAACAGCGGTGTAACTCGCCCCCTGCTTAACTGTCCCATAAAGGCAGGGATTCTGGATAAGTGGGATCC
>ONZH01015777.1:0-35768 GCA_900303285.1 Rhinella marina
TGATAGGCTTAGATACACAACTCAGCAGACAGTATTACATATGATCGGATTAGATACACAACTCTTCAGACAGTATCACATAGGAAAGGATTAGATACACAGCTCAGCAGACAGTATCACACATAATAGGATTAGATATGCATCTTAGCAGATAGTTTCACACAGGTTAGGATTAGATACACAACTCTGCAGACAGTATTACATATGATAGGATTAGATACACAGCTCGACAGACAGTATCACACAGGATAGGATTAGATACACGATCCTGAAGACAGAATCACATATGATAGGATTAGATACACTGGTAAGCAGACATATCACACATGAAAAGATTAGATACACAACTCTTCAGATAGTATCACACATGATAGGATTAGATACACAACTCTTGAGACAGTATTACACATGATATGATGAGATACACAACTCTTCACGCAGTATCACACACAATAGGCTTAGATGCACGACACTGTAGACATTATCACACATGACAGGATTAGATACACTGCTAAGCAGACAGTATCACACATAATAGGCTTAGATACACGACTGTAGACAGTATTACTTAAGATAGGATTAGATACACAGTCCAGCTGGCGGTAACACACATAATGTTTGGATACTCTATTTAGTTTTCCTTTTTTCTCATGTGTTTGACTTTAGCACATTAAATATTCTCAATAGATCTCACCACATTTAGCTTTGATCTGCCGATAAATATCTCACATCTGAGGCCAGCTACTCTAAACAAAAGAAAAAGCAGCTGAGCAATCAGCTAAATGTGGAGCACTCACCGCCCAGTGGTTGTGACGTGTATTGCAGTTTTTTAGAGTTTAGTTACAATCTCGCGATATCATGTTGTTTTGCTGTCAGGACAAAACTGACACCACTCTGAGTTTGGAGATAAGTTAAGTGTGGACGCATCTGTATGTACACAGTGACTGCACCAGCAGAATAGTGAGTGCAGCTCTGGAGTATAATACAGGATATAACTCAGGATCAGTACAGGAAAAGTAATGTAATGGTATGTACACAGTGACTGCACCAGCAGAATAGTGAGTGCAGTTCTGGAGTATAATACAGGATATAACTCAGGATCAGTACAGGAAAAGTAATATATGGTATGTATACAGTGACTTTGCCAGCAGAATAGTGAGTGCAGCTCTGGGGTATGATGCAGGATGTAACTCAGGATCAGTAGAGGATAAGTAATGTAATGTACACAGTGACTGCACCAGCAGAATAGTGAGTGCAGCTCTGGAGTATAATACAGGATGTAACTCAGGATCAGTACAGGATAAGTAATGTATGTACACAGTGACTGCACCAGCAGAACAGTGAGTGCAGCTTTGGATTGTAATACAGAATGTAACCCCAGGACTGGAACAGAATAAGTATATTCTGTATATATGAAATACACACTTACCTCTATTTCATGATCATGACGATCACAGGTGAACCATTTACGCCAAACTCTCATTATGGCATGAGTATCGTTGCGGCTCAGATTGAGCAATTCATAGTCCTGTGACTTGTCTTTTACGGGCGGCCAATCCACTTCTATATGAGCATCCTGTATGTTGTAATAGTAGAATTAGAAAAGGCTTCTATGAATGAACTGAAAAATGGTGAGAATATAAATGGTTTGTAATTGCATCCTCCTCAGATGAAGGAAATCTCATTTAAACATAATAGGCCATTCAACTACCATTTACTAGGCTATTCAGGAAAAACTCCTTACTTCCAGATGTCATGAGGACTGCAGTAGATTTAAAAGTGGCATGCAAAAGTTTGGGCACCCCTGGTCAAAATAACTGTCACTGTGAACAGTTAAGCCAGATGAAAATGAAATGATATCCAAAAGGCAAAAAGTTAAAGATGACACATTCCCTTTGTATTTTATGTGAAAACTTTTTTTTTATTGTTATATTTTACATTTTCAAAAAATAGGGCACCCTGCATGGTTGGTACCTAGTAGCAACTCCATCACAGCTTGTAGGTGCTTTTTATAGCCAGCTAAGAGTCTTTCAATTCTTGTGTCAGAAAATCATCCCTTCTTCCTTGCAGACGTCTTCCAGTTCTGTGGGATTCCTGGGATGTCTTAAATCCACTGCTCTTTTTAGGTCTATCCACAGATTTTCAATGATTTTCAGATCAGGAGATTGTGAGGGCCATGGTAAAGCCTTCAGCTTGCACCTTTTGAGGTCGTTTATTGTGGATTTTGAGGTGTGTTTAGGATCATTTTCAACTCTTTTATGATTGATCAACCCCCGTGCTTAATGGTTGTTGAAGTTTTTTTTTTGTTTGTTTGTTTTGTTCTTTTTTTTTCATGAAATTCTGTGCCCATTTTTTTCTCCAAACGTACCTTTGCTCATTGTGGCCAAAGAGTTCTATTGTAACGTCATTGGTCCATAGGACTTGTTTCCAAAATGCACCAGGCTTGTTTAAATGTTCTTTTACAAACTTCTGATGCTGCAGGAGAGGTTTTCTTCTAATGACTGTTCCAAGAAGACCATATTTGTGCAGGTGTCGCTGGACAGTAGAACAATGCACCATAACTCCAGAGTCTGCTGAATCTTCCTGTAGGTCTTTTGCAATCAAACAAGGGTTTTGATTTACCTTTCTAGAATTCCTAGGAGCAGCTATCTCTGAATGTTTTCTTGGTCTTCCAGACCTTTTCTTGACTTCCACTATTCTACACTTTGATATCACCTATAGCTTTCTCCTACTTTGTGGGCCTCAACCATTTTGATTTTCAGAGTGTTAAGCAGTTGCTTAGAAGAACACATGGCTTCTGTTTTTGGAATAATGTCAGAGGTGTCTGGGTATTTACAAATCTTTGAAATTTGCATCAACTGACCTTTCTTAACAATAATTGTGAACAAGCGTTAACCCCAACATGATATTTAAGGTCTGAGACTTCGGTCAAAGTTATCTCAGTGCTGAGTTCTCCTTGGGTTCCAATACTTTTGTAAAGTAATGTATTCATTTTCACCCTAAAACTGTACAAAACCAAAATAATACACTGATATTGTCAAAATGTTAAAAGTGTGGTTCATATTTAACTTTAGGTCTTTTGGGATCTAGTCATCTTCAACTTGCTTAACTGTTGATGCCCAATATTTTGTATGGCACTGAAGATCAAAAGGTCCTTCTAGTTAGTTGCACTTGATATACACTTTACCATAGTACCCCTCTAACATACCTACTATACTGAGACATTAATATAACTAATATAATACAGCTCCTATGTACAAGAATATAACTAATATAATACTCCTCCTATGTAAAAAGAAATTCTGACTATAATACTGCTCGCTATGTCCAAGAAAATAAATTGTATAATACTGCTCCTATGTACAAGAATATAATTACAATAATTCTGCCTCCTTTATTAAAGAATATAACTACTATAATACTGCCTCCTATGTGCAAGAATATAACTACTATAATACTGCCTCCTATGTACAAGAATATAGATACCATAATACTGCTCCAATGTACAAGAATATAACTACTATAATACTGCTCCTATTTACAAGAATATAACTACTATAATACTGCTCCTATTTACAAGAATATAACTACTATAATACTGCTCCTATTTACAAGAATATAACTACTATAATACTGCTCCTATGTACAAGAATATAACTACTATAATACTTCCTCCTATGTACAATAATATAACTACTATAATTTACTGCTCCTATGTACAAAGATATAACTACTATAATACTGCTCCTATGTACAAGAATATAATTACTATAATACTGCTCCTATGTACAAGAATATAATTATAAATTCTGCCTCCTTTATTAAAGAATATAACTACTGTAATACTGCCTCCCTATATACAAGAATATAACTACTATAATACTGCCTCCTATGTACAAGAATATAACTACTATAATACTGCTCCTATGTACTATAAAGATATAACTACTATAATACTGCTCCTATGTACAAGAATATAACTACTATAATACTGCCCCTATGTACAAGAATATAACTACTATAATACTGCTCCTATGTACAAGAATATAACTACTATAATACTGCTCCTATGTACAAGAATATAACTACTATAATACTGCTCCTATGTACAAGAATATAATTACTATAATACTGCTCCTATGTACAAGAATATAATTGCAATAATTCTGCCTCCTTTACTAAAGAATATAACTACTGTAATACTGCATCCTATATACAAGAATATAACTACTATAATACTGCCTCCTATATGCAAGAATAAAACTACTATAATACTGCCTCCTATGTACAAGAATATAGATACCATAATACTGCTCCAATGTACAAGAATATAACTACTATAATACTGCTCCTATGTACAAGAATATAACTACTATAATACTGCTCCTATTTACAAGAATATAACTACTATAATACTGCTCCTATGTACAAGAATATAACTATTATAATACTTCCTCCTATGTACAAGAATATAACTACTATAATACTGCTCCTATGTACAAGAATATAACTACTATAATACTGCTCCTATGTACAAGAATATAACTACTATAATACTGCTCCTATGTACAAGAATATAACTACTATAATACTGCCTCCTATGTACAAGAATATAACTACTATAATACTGCCTCCTATGTACAAGAATATAAACTACTATAATACTGCTCCTATGTACAAGAATATAACTACTATAATACTGCTCCTATGTACAAGAATATAACTACTATAATACTGCCTCCTATGTACAAGAATATAACTACTTATAATACTGCTCCTATGTACAAGGAATATAACTACTATGAATACTGCTCCTATGTTACAAAAAATATAACTACTATAATACTGCTTCCTATGTACAAGAATTATAACTACTATAATACTGCTCTTATGTACAAGAATATATACTACTTATAATACTGGCCTACCATGCACAAGAATATAACTACATAATACTGCTCCTATGTACAAGAATATACTAACTAACTTCCATTCGAAATTACTACTAAACTCCTATGTACAAGAATATACTAAATTCCTTACAAATAAATACTACGGCTCCTACTGTACAAGAATATACTATAAACTTCATGGACAAATAATATATGCTCCTATGTACAACAATATAACTACTATAATACTGCTCCTATGTACAACAATATAACTACTATAATATTGCCCTATTGTGGATACACTGCAGCTTTTTTATAACCATTCCTCAGTATAAGAATATAATTTTGTTTTTAGACTTACATAAAAATATGTTTCGTTGTGTTTGTTCCATCCTGCTACAACAAAGTCAGACCTGTTCACAGATAGATCAGGGCCTAAACCCAGGGCTATAGAGGAAGCGTATGGTGTCTGTATCTCTATAGCTATCTCCTGGACTTCTCTGTCGTAACCCCATAGTAAAAGAACAGTGTCGTCTCGTTCCTTAGATTTTATCTCCCTGGAATTTTCTAAATCAAGAGGTCCCCGTGAGGCTAGAACATGAAGAGCCCCAGCCAGGACCAGAAAAATCATCCTCCATACTGAATCTTTCATAATATCCATGGTGAGAAGTTCTGGACGGGTCAATGCAGGACATGGTGACGGCACCTTGATGGGTCGTCATTAATAAAGGTTAGTGACGTTTTACATGATGCCTCCAGAGGTGTATATTTCATTCCTGTTTACTGTGTTGGTGTCATTGAATCTCACTGTTATCTTATCAAGACTTGGGGTACCAGGAGATTGTAATCCAGGCCGCGATATGTTTATTCTATCCTTGCCAATAATTACATAAGACTGAAACTAAACTGTCTGCTTTGTTGACCCAAGAATCCTATATTACATGGTAACAGGTTCAAAAAGGGATTCTTCAAGGAGATATAGAATTGGTTACATTTTTAAACATAAGCCATATTCACATTCACAAGAGTTCATATTGCCAATATTTGGCCCCAAATCAGATTATTTAATGCGCACAAATACCCCTTTACAGTAGATGACAGTGGAAGGGCTAGTTACTTGGCTGTTAGCCATCACTGCAAAAGTCATATGGTCACAAGGTCTAAAAACAGTAGTTCATACTTTGGAACTTTTGGGAACAGAGATCTGGTAGGGTAAAGTTTTTGGTACGCACAGCATATGACTACAAATTTTTTCATGCTACAGCTCTATATGAATATGTAGTTCCCCAGAGTAGTACTACCATCCCTATACCCTACTACAGTCTCTAATGACAAACAAATAATGTTATATGTGTATGTATTCCAGGTCCTCTTACATTGTGCATTCATAATATTGTTACTAAAATGTTATGTTCATGTAATGTGGCTGGTTCACCAGCAGATGTATCTGGCAGAGACAGATCTTTAGACAGAATGGAACTTACTATTCCATTCCCCCTGTTTGGGCAGAGTGGGCTAATCCTACTTCCTACCAAGGGAGGGGTCGCGGGAAGTTGTGTCAGTTTAGTGAGAGTGGAGTCTAGTGTTGGAAGCAGACAAGTCAAGATGGTGCAGTGAGGGGAATGACTGCCCCTCCTGCAGAAGGAAGTCCACAAGGGCAGCTCATAGAGTACTCTGCTTATTATTGATACAGACAGAGTATCATGAGAGGGTCAATAGCCAAAGGCACACCACTCGAAAAGAACCGGAACAGTCCTAGTCTAGCTACCAGACTAAAGCCGGAGTCTAGCACAGCAGAGAAAGATAGAGCAAGGTGTTCAAGTTTGCCTGCCAGTTTACCCCAAAACCTACTGGAACCAAGAGACAGACTGAATATTGTCTGGATGCAAGTTTATTCAAGTAAAGCTTCACTAAGTCTGGACTCGACTTATTCTCCACCTCCTACAACTCTCCCCTTTTTTGCTGTGGAGCCTAACCCTGAGGAGTGACTGTATCCAGGTAGGAGCACAGTGACACACAAAGAAACTATTAAGGCCGCACCACTCCACTTGGCAATTCCTACAAACCTGGGACATGACCTGCCCCGTTGCACATACCTTTTACAGAAGACTCCACCCCTTTACTTACCAACCATGTCCCTATTACTCATAGACCATGCTCCTTTTATTGATGCAGCCCCCTCAGTTTTAGTCTGGGCACCAAACCTGCATCAAAAGAAGCAGCCAAAGTGGCACACACATTTAGGGCTGCTCTCTGATAGGTACCTGTACTAGGAAGCTTTCCTGGAATCCAGAAGATTTGCCAACTCGTCCAAAAGTCCAGGAGGACTCCTCTTTCTTGTGAGAGTTGGCAAGTGTACACGAGTTCACTCTAGGATACAGCCAGGCAACAATAATATATAATGGAGACCGTACAGGTGCACTGGATGTTTAATATTCTGAGTGCACACAGATAGGGCTGCAATAAGAGACCCGTCACATGGTCACATGTAGTGCATCCTGCTGGTTCACAGTATATTGGTTAACTCCATAACATAAGATTGGTTGCCAGGACACATCCAGGTCTCAATGTTATAGGAATAAGAATGTACAACCAGGGATGTAGCTAAAGGCTCATGGGACCTGGTGCAAGAGTTCAGCTTGGGCCCCCCTTTCCATCAGTGCTTTGTGGCCAGGGGCAGGGAAGCACATAGCCTTTTTGCTGTCTGAGGCATAAATTGATACACCCCCCCATGCCAAATTCTTAACCTAACCCCTTCCCTCCAGCCAGAGGTGTAACTTGACCTGCATGTACTTTCTATAATACCAGTGTCTTCTTCTGTGATACAAGAGTCTTTTGTCCCCCTCAGGCTCCTGGGCCTGGTAACGACTGCTACCTCTGCACTCTATAGCCATACCCCTGTGGAAAGGTGCAGTCAGCTAGAAGGTAGAGGTGCAGCAGTAGTGTGGAATTGTGTGATGCTGGAATAGATGCTGAAGCACTTCCCCATAGTGCTGATAGGAGGAGCAGAGAGCTTCTAAAAGCAGGGAGTGGTTTGGTGCCAAGGAGCTCAGTGTGGATCACCGGCAATAAGTAGGTGCTTGGAAAACCTGCAATTGGTCTACAGTCCCTGACAGAAGTTCTGTCGCTTATCCATGTTGTGGAAACCAAAGCTTATAACCTGACTTAAAATTCATCCATTGGTTTTAGAAATGACTCATATGAAAGCTGAAACCTTCCCAAATGAGGTTTTTTTTAATGAAAATAAATTTGCTTCACTGCTGAAATATTGATCATTTAATGAACACAGAAAGGTCAGATTTTGGCAAGACAAAAGTTTTGTCGCACACAGAAAGTAATGTGAAAATCAAACAAATAATTCACTTCAAATACAAAGATATGTTTCATAACATTGGTGAATGAAGTTGTGATGCTATTAGAGCCGTATTTAATATTTTGTGTGACTTCCATGAGCTTGAAGGACTGCATCCATGCGTTTCGACAATGATTCATACAATTTATTGATGAAGTCATCAGGAATAGCAGAGAATGCAGTCTTACATGCCTCCCAGAGTTCATCAAGACTCTTTGGTTTTGTCTTCCAAGCTTCCTCTTTCATCCTACCCCAAACATGCTCAATGATGTTCATGTCTGGTGACTGGGCTGGCCAGTCCTGGAGCACCTTGATCTTCTTTGCCTTGAGGAACTTTGATGTAGAGATGGATGTATGAGATGGTGCACCATCCTGCTGCAAAATTTGCCCCCTTTTATGATTGGGAATGTAAGAGGTAGCTAATACTTCTTGATATTTTAGGCTATTGATATTGCCTTCCACTTTGCAAACGTTTTGCACACCCCCTTACTGAATGTAACCCCAGACCATGATCTTTCCACCACGAAACTTAAATGTTTTCTGGGTGTATCTTGGATCCATACGGGCTCCAGTAGGTGTCCTGTAGTATTTGCGGCGGCTGTGGTGTAATTCAACTGAAGATTCATCTGAGAAATCCACCTTCTGCCACTTTTCCAGCGTCCATCAGTTTAGCAGGCTTTGGGACTTGGCAAATACCACATGGTTTTTTAATTGCCTTTTGTTTAGTGCTGGCTTCTGGGCACTGATTGACCATGGAGGCCATTTCGAGACATAATCCTACAAACTGTTCTAGTTGACACAGGGACTTGAGGTGACCAGGCCTGTTGGAGCTCTGCTGCAGTGGAAGAGGGGCTGGCTTTTGATTTTTGAACCAACAAACGTTCCTCCTGAGCAGTTGTCTTACGGGGTCTGCCGGACCTGGGCTTGTCAAAAACATCTCCAGTCTCTACAAATCTTTTTTAATTCTTTGTACTTGACGCTGAGACACATTAAAGGTGCCAGCCACCTCTGCAGTGGATCTGGTCTTCAGCCTCTTGATAATCAAGGTTTTGGTCGCAGGGTGGATTTTTGGCATGTTGTCAGAGGTCAAGTTGCAGTTCAAGTGAAGGTCTGGGGTGCTGGAGTTCTTTTTATACACACCCACTAATTAGTGAGCACAGGTGAGGCTGTAAACTACAGTAGGATTGGGTGCATTATATGAGGCGACAAAACTTTTGTCTTGCCAAAATCTGACCTTTCTGTGTTCATTAAATGATCAATATTTCAGCAGTGAAGCAAATTTATTTTTGTAAAAAAAAAAAAATCATTTGGGAGGGTTTCAGCTTTAGTATGAGTCATTTCTAAAACCAATGGATGAATTTTAAGTCAGGTTATAAGCTTTGGTTTCCACAACATGGATAAGCGACAGAACTTCTGTCAGGGACTGTATAATACACATAGGCCGGACTTGTGGAATTCTCATTAGGTGTTGGCTGGAGTTGGCTTCTCATCATCAAAGAGTCGGTGGGCTATAGGAGTAGAAGAGCCTGAAAAGCAACCTGTGTAGTAGGCCACCTACAGTAGATTGCTTCAGGAGAACAATAGGTGAGAGATGCCTTTAATTTGTCACCAAGCAAGGCCTGAAGAATGTCACTTGTAGCAGAAGGGCAGCCTCGACAACCTCTTACAACTTTGGTTCTTTAAAGAAAAACACAGAAAGTTGGAAGAACTTTAGGATACAGTATGCTGTCTGGTAAAATTCTTCCAAAGATAAAACAAATCTGTATCCCTTGTAAGTTAAATAAATGGGGAAATGAAGATACACATACCACTCCAAGAAAAACATATGCAACCATTCTATGGAAGGGACATCAATGAAAATATCTACAGCTGTAGCCGGCATGAAAGATAAGAAGCCCAAGTCCCCCTCCACCACTTAAGACACCAGCATGATAAATGGCACATGTTGGATGAGGCTCAGATGCTTAACATTACTGCCTGGTAGTTTATTGGGCCCTAGAGGCTCAGGTGCTGAAAGTAGTGTAAGAAAATAATTAAAACAGTATCATAAGTAGCAATACTTAGGTTTATAGAACAGCACCATACCTGTACGTATATCAGAAAACCCAGATTAGACCAAACATTGCCATATTGCTAGTTCCCACAAGAAGGTACATTGTTTTTGCACCTTGTTGGGCCCCCTCAACCTCTGGGCCCCATAGCAATTGTTTTGACTGCTATGGCTATATATTATGTCCATGTGAGGAGACCTACGCTGAGTATTATAGGGCAATCCTTGCATTATAATAGCATTACATGGATACCAGTGCCTGCCTCTTTATTGGCTTCCATTCTAATCTAATGTGGAAGATACCTTTCTTCCTGTGGTAACAGATCTTCAGGTTACACAACTAAAATTCGATATATGGGGCTTACATTTCGATAGATAAGGAAAGCAGTTTCAGAGAATAATAGAACACAATCAGAGCAAATACATAGACAGAAGTAATAGAAATACTGTATTTATGGGGAAAGCTCAGGGTGAATGACTTACATGAGTAATCCTGCATTTTTGCTATGCATTGTAATAGAAGACACTGGGGAGCTCTGTGACTGGAGGAATCAATGTCTTGCAATATATATTGAAACCACCGTTGGGCTCAGAAGAAAAAGTGTACCTAGTGGTTTAATGTTTCAAAGAGTCCCTTGATGGCCAGTTGGTTAGTGTCTCACAAAGTCCCTGGCGGCCTGTGGCTTAGTGTCCCAGACAGTCTCCTGTGGTCATTGGTGTTCCAGACAGTCCCTGATTGGTTTATAGCAAAGTAAAGACAGGCACTTACTTACTTACTTGACGATATGCAGAGACCTTTATTCAAAGCACAACAGCATCATCAGTGTTGATTATGCTTTGAAAGAAAGTCTCTTCATATCGTCAAGAGTGAGTGCTGGATCCTTCTTTGCTATATAGTGAGAGGCCTTCCCTGGACACGTGCACCACGTGCACACCGGCCTATTGGTTTAGTGTCCCAGAAAGTCCCTGGACACCAGAGGTTCCATTATCAAGACACTACCTCATGGCCAGTGGTTTAGGATACTAGAAAGTCCTTGATGGCCAGTGAATTAGTGCACTACAGTCCTGGGTGGTCAGTGATCTAATTTCCCAGACACATGGTGGCCAGTGGTTTAGTTTGCCAGACAGCCCCTGGTGGCCAGTAATTTAATGTCATATAAAGTACTTGGTGGTGAGTGTTTTAGTGCACAAGATAGTCCAGGATAGTCAGTGGTCTAGTGTCCCAGACAGAGCATGGTGGCCAGTAGTTCAGCTTTTCAGACAGTGGTCAGTGATTCAATGTCCTAGAAAGCCCATGGTGGCCAGTGGTTTAGTGTACTAGACAGTTCCCGATGGCCAGTTATTTAGGGCCTCAGACAACCTCTGATGGGCAGCGGTCTTATGTACCAGACAAGTCCTGATCGCCAGGACTTTAGTGCACTAGACAGCCCCTGGTGGCTACCAGAGAATCCATAGTCTACCAGAGAATCCATAGTGGTCAGTAATTTAGTGTACCAGACAGCCTTAGGCTAGTGTATGTCTAGGAGTTTGATGCCAGATCTTGATGGTTATAGGTTCTCAATATGTCAGCTGAGACAGTTCCTGTATTTTTGTGTTAAAATTATTTTATTCTGTTTAGATCATCCTCTACTGGTTTACAAAAAACAATTACTGTAATGCCGTCGATCTTTACAATAGGTCAAAATCATTATTGAAGAAATGAGTGTTAAGAAGTGATGACAAAGCATAAAAATCATCAAGGAATTAACGATGAAAGGAACAGAACAATAACGTGTATGAACATAACAGAAATATCGTACCGCAAAGAAAAAGCAAATGTCAACAATGGAACAACCTCGTAGCCAAAAGTGAAATTGTCATCAGGACATCTTGTCTTCTGTAGAAAAGAGCGGGGATTACTCCACCTTGTTTAGGCACTGTCATGCAGAACAAGAACAGGGAGTGAAGATGGCTTAGGACACTGAACCATGCAGTTTTTCAAAAAGAGCGCATAAGGCACAAATGTTTTCTCAGGCCGCCACACCTCATCTATCCATAGGCACTAAGTCCTAATGCTTGGTCATGCAGCCTCTTAGAACCAATGTGAACTTTAGGTAAGGGTGGGCAAATTGATTCTAAAATTGTAGAATTTGAGCTGAATTGTCTGAAAGAAAAATTTGACCTGAAAGAATTAGATTTTTTTGTGATTTGTTTGGGGGTAATCAAGAGAGAGGAGAGAGAGACTGAGAGGAGAGAGAGAGACAGAGAGGAGAGATGGAGAGGAGAGAGAGAGACTGAGAGGAGAGAGAAACAGAGAGGGAGGGAGACAGAGAGTTTTCTAGGCAATTAGGGAACTTGCTATTTGGGTTGAATTTATCATATGATTGATCTGGAAGTGAATCAAATTTTAATTCATTTGCTGATCTCTAGTGGGCATACCATATAGTCAGTAAAAAGTAAATGACAGCACCTCAACCCTATGTATGTGTGGGACTATGTTAGTAATATCCATGGGTTACAATAAAGGGTGGATTACAATAAAACATGTAGTAGGAGGTGTATCAGTCACACCTAGACCCTGGTGCCTCAAAGGGTCCCAAAGCTGACAGGAGAGAAAATAGTTACAGAATTTGAGGCCCAGGAACGTCAAGTTATGTCTATGAGCAACTGTGGAGATGGGGAAAGTTGAATTTGGCCTCCCTCATTCACTAGACCCCATGGTAGCCACATACTGTAAGTTGCTACTATTGTATACATGCCTACATGACTTCTTGGGTCCAGTTGCCTTCACAAGGAGAACATAATTAAATAATAACTCTAGCTGGAAAACTCAGATATGATTGTTCATCAGCTATGTAAAGGCTGTCTTAGACAGCCCAATTCTTCAGATGGCTGTCGGGAAGAAAGTGTTCCTTCCCGGTAGTTGACTGCTCACTAGCGGAATAGACCGCTGCTATTACATGCAGCAATCTCCTCCACAACATGGGGAGGAGCGATCGTTATGCCATTGCTCATCCCCCTGTTTAATTGTTTGCCGACAGCAGATCTTGACTAGACAGCACAATCCGCCGGCGATATTGTCGTGCGGCAGTATTAGACTCCCGGATCATTGCTAACTAGCATTCCTGCGAACACTCGTTAACGATGAACTGCGAGAGAACTGACCAGTCTAACACACCCTTTAGGTGTTTGGCCAGCTTTATGTCTAGAAATCTGATACTGCATGAAGGTTATGCTAAAGGCTACAACCTGGGAACACTATACACAAAAGGCCACATCTCCTTGTGGGTTTGAAGAGTGAATATGGCTGCTCATCTTATCGTGTTTTCGTTCTCAGCAGGGAGAGGGGATCAAAACACTTCCAGGCACCTCTAGCAGCTGCTTATCTTTGTTTTGTTCTTGAGAACATGACTATTCGTTCTTTCCCCAAGATCTTCCGAACAAACATTGGCTGAATATCTAAACATACACAAAATCTGTGGGTGCCCTGTCACCTATAGAAATAAAGTGTATAAACAGTAGTCATTGACTGTCTTCAAAGGAGGCTCCAAATGGGGTTGTCTTCTGCTGGACCTTTCGAGATGTGTTGCAGTAGGAGACCATTATTGTGTCAGAGCTTGGGTCCACTGGAGGATCCTCTTGTTAGACTCTCTAGTGGGCCAGGCTGACCTTGTGTGTGATACACTTGTTATATAACATCATATCATTCATAGCCATGAACACATTGGAAACTTGATGTATTTCCAGATCTGTGATATTTACGCTGTGACTAAAATATTAAGCAGGGTTATTAAGGAATGCTGTAAGAAATTCCTCATATAATCATCATGTTCTGGCAGAAGGAAGATGATGACCTGAGTGAATGTCATTCTACACTCATGAACACGAGGTACACAAAAACACAAACAGGATTTTAAAGAAAGATAACATCTGCAATCTATTGATAGGTGTCATGGAGACTTCATAGTTATCCTCCTCAATATCAAGTTCTTATTTTCAGAAAGTATACCACACGAACATGTAGAACGTTGTTGCTCACGTTGCTGATGATAAGCAAATGCTAGTAATGGTGTCACCGTGGCAGCTAATTATTAGAAAACCTAATACCTATAAAGCATCGACAGGACACTGACCACTGGCCTCGTTGTACAGACAACATCACTCTCCTTGTCTTATCACTGGCCACTCCATAGTGGTATGTGTTGAGTGACATCTGGCTCAGATTCCTTGGTTCCTATAATATTTGAAGGTGTTTATTATTTGTCATTTTGAATGGGACCTATCTTCTGACTCTGGATCTGCCTGCTTTGACCTGTATCTGGCTCATTTTGTTGCATGGTCTGACACCAGATGACCACCCTTGTGTCTTCAAATCTGGTACTTCACTTCGGAAATATCATCGGCAAACCATCAGCAGTTGGAAGCTACACACAGGACGCTACCTGGGGATTCTCTATGTAAAGACCACACTCCTGTTAGGAGCTCTTTTCACTAAATCTCTTAGACTCATCCCCCCGTTTAACTAGAAGTCAAATCTACGAGTGACAATGGATTCACGTTCTTGTCTAGAGGCCTGAGTGTGACAGCTAGCTCCAAGTGTTCAGAGGAATCCTCACCGACCCTTCTATTAATTCCATGCTAACGTCTTCAAAAATCTCTGAAGATTTGTAAGAATACAGAAGTGTCCTTCCTTACCTTTCCTCCTGGCTCAACATGTCCCTGGATGTGTGGCACGCGATGACCATTTTTCTTTTCTTTTAAAAAAAACTGGATTTTGTGATGTTGCATCATGAGATGTCTATCCTATATGTGTCTACGTGTGGCCACCCAGTGGTTGCAGTCATCATTGCGTCCTGTCAAGGGTTTTGCTTCCTGTTGTAATACTGTATTGAATTTGTATTATGAGAAGGGTAAGGTAAGGGTGGAGACGTCTGTATTCATGTGGTGTCATTCGGTGGTTTGAATCTTTTGCACCCTCATCTATTCTATGTCATCTCCAAAGTAACCTGAGGGTCAATACCCAAAAACATTTCCTCTGTTCCATATCAAGCTGCTATTTACATCCACTTGCTTTGTTTTAGTTGAACCAACTTCAGTCTGAGGCCGAATTTGCACTAGGATGTACAGTAAACTGTAGAACTAACATAAGCTATGGTCAGAGGAAAAAGGAAACGAGATGGAGAGAGTAGAGAAGGTCCTGCAGTTACATGTAGGTGGGTGACCAGGGGACTAATGTTCGCAACTTCAAGACACTACAGTAGTTACAGTAAAAAGAGCAGCTTTGAAGCACAAACTACTACTCTACCAAGTAAAATACTAACACCAGTCTGTCTACTTATGTTGTGTTTCTTATTGTAGATGTTTCTTGGTTTACAAAATCAATTTAATACATGAGAATTACTTAATTGGGACCTCCATCTATTAGGCAAAGAGTAAAGATACAAAATGCCATAGAGATATGAGGTATTCTGGAGCTAATGCTATGCTAGTTTAGTAAATTAGAGATTCTTGGCAAATATATTTTGTACAAAATTATCTGGGCCGTCCACCAAATCGTCAAGGTGATCTCTGTAGGACGGGAACCTAACACTATTTCCTACCTGTTATGTGCCAACCTTAGCTTCCGTATAATGAGGGGGTGCTGGTTCCACATGCATGCTGGGTCCCTTCTGCCTTTTGCCAATTCTGGTGCTTCAAAGGCCTCCACTAATTCAGGGATGCAGGTACCAACATGCATGCCGAGTCCACTCGGCTTTATAGTTACACTAATTAAAATCAGCCTATGTGGCAGACGGGGCTAGTCAGGAGTGCATGACCAAATGGAGTAGCCACACCTCCAGTACAAACTTACAAAGAAAAATACGTAAGCCAAGGTTGGCACATAACAGGTAGGAAATAGTGTTAGGTTCCCATTCTACAGAGATCACCTTGACGATTTGGTGGACGGGCCCAGATAATTTTGTACAAAATATATTTGCCAAGAATCTCTAATTTAATAAACAAGCATAGCATTAGCTCCAGAATACCTCATATCTCTATGGAATTTTGTACTTTATCTGGTTAGCAGTGTGCCGTTGCATTGTATTTATTTTCCTTGTGCATTTAGCCATAGCAACGTGCACCTGCGCACTGGGATGTGCTGACTGAAGTTCCCCTTTTTTTCTTCAAAGAGTAAAGATAAGCAAACCACCCGAGATTCAATTCAGTTCAGGTTCACCAAATGTTTTAAAAAGTTTGGTTCAGACCCGAATTGATTCAGGCCAAACTAAAAGTTGCTCCAATTGCCCTGAAAATTTATATATAATCCCCTCTAGCCTTCTAGGACCTTTTACCTCCCCCACCCCAAGGTCTCGAGCGCAATGACAGCAAATGATGTCTGAGTGACATACATAGCTATGGGTAATCGCATATTTGACGGCATGAACAAACGGGGGACCAAGCATCCAAAAGAATATGCTTTGAAAGGGTCAAAATGCTTGCCTGTATGACAGGGGTGTTGCTAGGGTCTCAAAAGATCCAGGGCCCAAGCCCCAATGAATATGGCCCAATTCTCTTTGTTGACCCTCCCCCACACACCACATTTTGCTGTATATACTATACAGCAGCACATACCTTTTACATTTAGGGCCTCCGGGTGACGTCTCCTCTGATGTAGATATTCTGTCATCATCTTCTCCTTTCGGTCTGGACAACTTCTTTCAGCCTCGCCTCATCTCTGCAGACTGAGACACAAAGACATCTTAGCTTCCTCACTTTTCTATCATCATCTCCCAACCTGGAGTCCCCACAGTGTTATCCTGCTGCTCGCTGTGCCTCCAATATTCCCAAATACTATCCTGAAGAAATACAGTATTAGTGCTCCCCATAGTAATAGTGCTCCTCATAATCCCACCTATAGTAATTCCCTTCTATGATGCCCTCATTAGAAATACTGCCCCCTACAGTGCCCCCAACTATGTTAATGCTCCCCAAGAGTGCCTCCATTATTAGAAGAGCCCTCCAGTATTAATAATGCCCTCATAAAGCCCCCAGTAGAAATAATACCCTCCCCCCTATTGTTCCCCTAGTGGTAATAAAGATCTCTACAGACCTCTCAGTAGTAATAAGGCCCCTATAGTTCTCTTAGTAGAAATAAGGTGGATTTATAAGTCACTCCTATAGAGCCCCCAGTAGTAATAAGAATGCTTATAATGTCCTCTGGATTTAAAATGCCCCTACAGTACCCCGAGTACTTATATCTCCCCTACTGTTATAATACTCGCCCTGAAGTGCCCCCAGTATTTATAATGCCCCCTGTAGTTATATTCCTCCCTTTAGTGTCTTTAGAAATTATAATTCCTCAGTCCCTCCACCATACAGTCCCATGTAAATAATATTATTTCATCCCCCCTAGAGTCCCATGTAAATAACATCACACCATCTCTCCTGCCCCCTCCAATATACAGTCCCATGTAAATAACATCCCTCTATATCTACAGCCCCATCCAAAATACAGTCCCATGTAAATAACATCACTTCCTTCCCTTTAGCCCCTCCAATATAAAGTCTCATGTAAATAACATCACCCCCTCCCCAGCCGCCTTCAACACACAGTCCTATGTAACTAACATCACTCCCTCACTCAGTCCCCTCCAACATTCAGTCCCATGTAAATAACATCACCCCCTCCCTCAGCCACCTCCAGCACACAGGCCCATGTAAATAACATCCCCCTGCTACAGCCACCTCCAATTTGCAGTCCCATGTAAATAACATCACCCTCCTCAACAATCAGTCCGATGTAAATAACATCACTCCACTGTACTCCAATATACAGTCCCATGTAAATAACATCCCTCCCTTCAGCCCTAACATACAGTCCCAGTTAAATAACCACAACTCCCAGCATTCCTCTGCCCCTCACACTGAGAATTCACCCCTTCACTTACCTCTCCTCATGTAGCAGACCTCATCACTGAGAGTGTACTGTGCCAGTTTGGGCACCTGTTCCAGGCTGTCTGTCCAGAAATCCATGGATCAGGGAACAGGGCATGTGCCAGAAACTGTCCAGAGTTTAGGTAGGCCTTAGCCTGGTGCAACACATGGAAAAACTGCTCCATCATGTTGAGAAGACTGAAATGTCTGCTGTGGCTTCTGCTGCTCGTGGCGGTTTTAGGGGGTGACTTTGCGGGATGCGGAGAGGTGCCTCCCTTTTAGACATGCTAGTGGCAGGAGGCTGCTCGCTGCAAGCTGCAGCAAGCTGCGTACACAGTGTTTCCTGGTTATAACGTAATTTGTCCTCCCTTTAGGTGGAAAGAAAACATGCTCCCATTTTCTTTTGATAGTGAGGGTCTGAAAGCATGGCTAAGCAGTAATCATCAAACTGCTCAATGTCACTGAACTGCCTTTCACTGCGTAAGCAGTTGTAGTGCCTGGAGTAGGGATACTTTGAAGTCTGGACATTTGTGGACATTTGCCTGTTTCCCCTACGTAAAGTCATCAACTCCTTACTTTATTTCACTTTAAAGGGTTAACGTGTACTGACATATTGCTTAAAGGGGTTGTCCGGGTTCAGAGCTGACCCTGGACATACTCACAATTTTACCCAGGCAGCTCCCTGTTATGAGCATTGGGGCATTTCATGCTCTGATGCTCCTCTTTGCCCTGCGCTGTATCACGCACGACAAAGGCATTTTATGGCGTTCCAGTGTTGTACTCTCCATAGGGACTGCTAGGTGGAGGCTTCCGCCCAGCAGTGAGCCTGGTGACGTCAACGGCTCTGATGGTCGGGCTTTAGCGCTGCCCTAGCCTGTAAAATGGCTGAACCTGGGTCTCCTACTGCATCCGACCCCAAGGCTCTGACCTCAGCTGCTGGAGGCTTCCAGGACCCTCGCTTATCAAACCACCTAGCCTTTTCCTTCTCCAGCTGGACTGTCTATGACGGGTTTTTGAGCACCAGATCAGAAACTTACTCTTTTACTCAAGCGTTTTCTTGAGGGACCGGGTATCTCTATCCTAAGGAACCAATACCTGCGGCAGCACACCCGATGACAAGATTGCATACCAAGCCCTCAATAAAGTTGTGTCTATTTAGCACAACTCCATAAGGTGAGCCTCCATTGTGCGTTTTCTATATGATATATAATACACAGGACGTAGTACCCTATTGTGCGCTTTTTTGCTGTGCCCCAAACATCTAGGAACGGCCAAAATATCTAACAATGGAGCACTGAGTCATGGACCATGGATCAAGTTCTGATCCTGTGACTCGGTGCTCTTTTCATATCCATTGCTGGCAATTCACCGTTGCCAGTTACAGTTGTACTCCCTTGTAGTGCAAATGGTTCTGCCTGGATTGTTTTGGATTGTTTAGTATATATTGACCTTGGCTTGCCTATGACCTTCCTCTGTCTTGTGATTTTGTACTGTGTTACCCATCTGGTTCTGGCTATTTTGTCTACCCTCTGTCCTCTGATTATGTACTGTATTGTCCTCCTTGTTTTGACCTATTTCCGTACAACCCTTCGCTGTGTGATTACGTCTCTCAGAATCCATCGACTAGTTGCGGACTTGTCGCTTAGGGCTTGCACTTCAAACAGTAGGCAGGGAAAGCTGTTTGGGTTCCAGTCAGGGCTCACTGTGTGTTTCCTGCCTACTGTGCTGACTCTAGATATAATGTTATAACTCGCAGGTAAATTGTTGGCCTACCCTGTGTATTTGTGTACCGATCACCTATATGTTGTTTTAATTAAATTCAATACCCCTTAAAAAAAAAACAAAAAAAACATTGCAACTGAATTGTGTGTGGAGATAAGAAACAGATTTAGCCCTAATATTAAGTTCTCAATCACTAAAACCTAAACAAAACCTAAAAAAAATAAATTACAAGTAAATATGAGATGACCGGAGTTCTCACTAGTATTCTATATGCAGTGCTAGATCGATTGTAGAACACATCTTGTACAGTCATGGCCAAAGGTTTTGAGAATGATACAAATATTAATTTTTACAAAGTCTACTGCTTCAGTTTTTATAATGGCAATTTGCATATACTCCAGAATGTTATAAAGAGTGATCAGCTTAACAGCAATTACTTGCAAAGTCAATATTTGCCTAGAAAATGAACTTTATCCCCCAAAACACATTTCAACATTATTGCAGCCCTGCCTTAAAAGGACCAGCTAACATCGTTTCAGTGATTGCTCCATTGACACAGGTGTGGGTGTTGATGAGGACAGGGCTGGAGATCAATCTGTCATGATTAAGTAAGAATGACACCACTGGACACTTTAAAAGGAGGCTGGTGCTTGGCATCATTGTTTCTCTTCTGTTAACCATGGTTATCTCTAAAGAAACACGTGCAGTCATCATTGCACTGCACAAAAATGGCCTAACAGGGAAGAGTATCGCAGCTAGAAAGATTGCACCTCAGTCAACAATCTATCGCATCATCAAGAACTTCAAGGAGAGAGGTTCCATTGTTGCCAAAAAGGCTCCAGGGCGCCCAAGAAAGACCAGCAAGCGCCAGGACCGTCTCTTAAAAGTGTTTCAGCTGCGGGATCGGGCTACCAGCAGTGCAGAGCTTGCTCAGGAATGGCAGCAGGCAGGTGTGAGTGCATCTGCACGCACTGTGAGGCAGAGACTCTTGGAGCAAGGCCTGATCTCAAGGAGGGCAGCAAAGAAGCCACTTCTCTCCAGAAAAACATCAGGGACAGACTGATATTCTGCAAAAGGTACAGGAGTGGACTGCTGAGGACTGGGGTAAAGTCATTTTCTCTGATGAATCCCCTTTACGATTGTTTGGGACATCTGGAAAACAGCTTATTCGGAGAAGACGAGGTGAGCGCTACCACCAGTCTTGTCTCATGCCAACTGTAAAGCATCCTGAAACCATTCATGTGTGGGGTTGCTTCTCAGCCAAGGGAATCGGCTCTCTCACAGTCTTGCCTAAAAACACAGCCATAAATAAAGAATGGTACCAGAATGTCCTCCGAGAGCAACTTCCTCCCAACCGTCCAAGAGCAGTTTGGCGATCAACAATGCCTTTTCCAGCAGGATGGAGCACCTTGCCATAAAGCAAAGGTGATAACTAAATGGCTCAGGGAACAAAACATAGAGATTTTGGGTCCATGGCCTGGAAACTCCCCAGATCTTAATCCCATTGAGAACTTGTGGTCAATCATCAAGAGACGGGTGGACAAACAAAAACCTACAAATTCTGACAAAATGCAAGCATTGATTGTGCAAGAATGGACTGCTATCAGTCAGGATTTGGTCCAGAAGTTGATTGAGAGCATGCCAGGGAGAATTGCAGAGGTCCTGAAGAAGAAGGGTCAACACTGCAAATATTGACTTGCTGCATTAACTCATTCTAACTGTCAATATAAGCTTTTGTTACTCATAATATGATTCCAATTATATTTCTGTATGTGATAAAAACATCTGACAAACACACATAAAAACCAGAGGGCAGCAGATCATGTGAAAATAGAAGATTTGTGTCATTCTCAAAACTTTTGGCCATGACTGTACAGTTTTCACTTATTCCACCCTCATCTCTCCTCCAAAAATTATTTTTGTGAAAATGGGGGAAAAATGAAAGTAATGTCCTTACAGGTAGCTGCTTTTGAGGTTTGCAACAGTTGCAGTTGTGCTAGGAGGCACAGTGGCCATAGTTCCTTACTTCTCACTCTCTAGCTTTCCCTGCCTATCCCCATTCTACACATAATTCGTCTTTGTAATTCTAGCCTTTCCCTTCACAGTCCCTGGCAGTAGAATACAAGCTTTATTGATTTATGACTGTCCCTGACTCCCTAAGATCGTTCTTCTGGCAGAGACTGTAATACCCTACCACAAGCATTCACAGCCCAACACAGAATGACGTTCTGCTAGGGCACCTCCCTGCCTGTTGTCTGTCCGCCTGGGAGCCAGTCAGGGCAAGCCTTCCTCTCAGGGTCCTGTGAGCACCATCTTCTTCCTCCCTAGTGCTTTTTTTCCCGTTAGCATGTCCACTACGTTCCGTTTTAGTGGATTTGTAACAAACAAAAAAAGATTCAGATTTGTCTGCCATCATAAAAATAGCAAAGTTTTAACCAAACCCGATTCAGTGCGAACTGTTCATTCATCCTTAAGTCAGAGTGATTCTCACTCTGGAGGACCCAGAATATTTGTGCATTGCACACACATCGTATTGAATTTAATGGATTACCATGTCATTCTTTACTTCCCCTGTGGTGGCACAATGATCAGCCTATTTTCTGGGAAACCTAAGAAAAAAGAGATTATCCAAAGTGGACAGCTCCCACACCTTTTAGAGACAGAGTGCCCAAACTGCAACCCAAAACCCACTTATTTATGGCAAAGTGCCAACACGGCTATTTAACCTGAATACTACAGTCCAATATAGTATATCTTTAATGTACTTTATCATTTATCTATAAAAGCCGCCTACATTCAGTGTACTGCATGTACCGTTCATAGCGTGCCTGACGTTGATGAATGGCAGGAAAAGACTAAGGCATATTGGCATGCCTTAGACTTTTTTTTAGGGCATGGGTGCCCACAGAGAAGGTTCTGAGTGCTGCCTCTGGCACCCATGCCATAGGGTCGCCACCACTGACTTAAAGGGGTTTTCCGAGTTATATATATTGATGATTTATCCTCAGGATAGGTCATCAATATCAGATCGGCGGGGGTCCGACACCCGGCACCCCCGCCGATCAGCTGTTTGAAGAGGAGGCGCGCGCCCTATCAGTGCTGCCTCCTCTTCACTGTTTACATGCTGGCCGTAACGGGGGTAGTGGTGAGTAGGTGTAATTACAGCTAACCACCCCATTCATTTCTATGGGATAGCTTGTTACTATACAAGTCTATGGAAGCGATTCTTCCCATAGAAATGAATGGGGCGGTGAGGTGTAATTACACCTACTCACCACTACCCCCGTTACGGCCAGCATGTAAACAGTGAAGAGGAGGCAGCGCTGATACGGCGCACGCCTCCTGTTTATACAGCTGATCGGCGGGGGTGCCGGGTGTCGGACCCTCACCGATCTGATATTGATGACCTATCCTGAGGATAGGTCATCAATATATGTAACTTGGAGAACCCATTTAAGGGAATCCTCTCCATTTTTAACAGAAATGTAGACATTGAGAATAAAATAGCAACTTGGTGTTACCTATACTGTATATTGTGTGGGAAATACCGAGACAGTAACATGAAGCATCCAGTTTAATTAAGACATCAAAAAGCAGAGCCATGGTTCCATCTCCATGTCTAGCAAGACATCAAGAAGATCCATGATGAATTCCCTCATAAAAAAATTGCCATCCAGGTGACATAGGAGGGGATGAGGTAGACCATCATGTTATGAATTTTATGCCCGGAATCCTCTGTTGTAATAATCATATCCACAAGTTCACTATTCTCGTCTGGAGAAGCTACATAGAATGTTTCTTTCATCCACACCATGCCTGGAAAGAAGAGAAAACAATATGAAGAAACTGAGATGTTCTGTCTTCGTGCCACCACCACTAGGGGGAGCTCACTGTATACTATTGTTGCATATACAGTAGTCTCCTGTAGCTGCCCCTAGTGGTAGCTTCAGGACGTATTTCCTCATTTGTCTACATTAGGGATGAGCGAACTTTTGAAAAGTTCGGTTCGGTTCGCTTCGGCGAACTTTAGTGAAGTTCGGATTCGTACGAACCGAACCTAAAACGAACCTTGCTATAATGGCTGAATAATTGCTGCTACAATAATGGGAGTCTGATAGGGTATAGTTTCGTTTACTTGCAGTTGCTATTACAATGAAAAAAGTGGAAAAAATCCAAGTGACTTTAACAACGGCGACGCAAAATATACGCATATTTGAGAATTTACACTAATGCGTACGCTAGTGCGAACATTCCCGCACAAATAACGAACATACAGTGTAGCGTTGTCAAAGGTACGCCACTTAACTGAATATGTACGCATTAGCG
This sequence comes from Rhinella marina, assembly GCA_900303285.1. Classification (NCBI taxonomy): domain Eukaryota; kingdom Metazoa; phylum Chordata; class Amphibia; order Anura; family Bufonidae; genus Rhinella; species Rhinella marina. Next base: position 24,236 of record ONZH01015777.1, read on the forward strand.
TACGCATATACTGCGTCTGCGAACATTCCTACTCAAGTAACGAACATACAGTCTAGCGTTGTCACAGGTACGCTACTTAACTGAATATGTACGCATTAGCGTACATTCTCAATAAATATGCGTATATTTTGCGTCGGCGTTATTTTAACCAGATTCGTCACGAACTTTCTGAAAATTCGGTTCGATGACGAACCGAACTTTCGGGAAAGTTTGTAACGAATCTGGTTCGTTACGGTTCGGTTCGCTCATCCCTAGTCTACATACTTAGGGCCCTTTCACAGGACCGTATGCCCTCCGAGACATACGGTCCGTGAGCGGGCCATATGTCCTGGAGCGGCATAGATCAAGCGCACAGGAGCGCACGGCATCACTGATTACAACTATGCTGTGCACGCCGGCTATTGTCCGGCACTCATAAAATCAAATCAAAATCAAAATCTAAATTTTCAGAAGTCCTATAGCAGTGAATTGAGAGCAAACCACACAAGCACAGCCACCTCTCCATTCACCGCTATGCGACTGCCAGAAATGGCGAAGCCAGTGCTCAACTATTTTCAGCAGTCCCATAGTGGTAAATAGAGGATGGCCGGCAAGCACAACTGCTATCCATTTGCAGCAAACCCCTGGGGAGCCAGAGCAGAAGATGGAAATGGTGGTGGCCTTGATGATGATGTGTAACGGTGCGTACTCCCTTAGGCCATCAATTCCTGGGGTCAGTGCAGTGAAGGAGGGATACCCTATGTTCCTTGGGGGCACTCCCTGTAGTTTTGGGTTCCATGCCTGATAGTAGGATATGCCCATGGTGTTAATGTCCATTTGGGTGCTAGGCAGGGCACGTGTAAGAGATGCAATGGCCAGAGTGTTGTGTTAAGAGATTTAGAGATCAGGCCAATTTGAACTTAACAAAAGTATTTACTTTTTACTATGTGCACAATAGGAGTTGTAGTGCATCCGGCAGTTATCTCTACACAGTGCCAATTCCTCCCAGATGTCCAAGCATGAGCTAGGCAGTGTGTTGCAGCAATGGCCCACTAGTTACGCCTTCTCATGCTAAAATCTGTGTTAATAGAAACATTTGCTTGGCAACAGAGGGTGTAGCGACCACAAGTATGGGCTGCATACGGTGTCTTAACTTGTTTCGCCTTTGTAGAAGCAGAGTCTGGAATGTTTTAATCTGGGTTACTTTGCTGACTCCCATGCGTTAGCCATGAAAACTTTCCTTCAGATCTTCTTCTGTTTCATCTCCTGGAGCACAAGGTGGTGCTCAAGGGTCCAGGGCCTGAAAGAAGAGTCTGGAGAAGAATAGCAGATTGAGACTGCTCCTTACCTCCTCCTCTAAATCTAGACTGACTGGAATCTTTTGGAACTAGGTGGTGGAGCCAGCCCACACCCTCATCTCAAGAGAGGGATGGGCCAGGATGGTTAACTCTGGCCATACCTGTCTTATGTCTAGACATACTAGAAGTAAGGTGCATCACAGCATTATAAAACATTACATAACAAACCAGATGTTGCAGGTATCCCCAGGTCTGGGGTATTACATCTTCACTTTGGGGGCACCGTTCTGGAGATAGGAGCAGGTCCCAGAGATGGGACCTGCACCCATCTGACATTTGTGGCATATCATAGCAGTATGCTACAAAGGTTGGGATGGGACAACCCACAGCCATAACCTAATAGATTGCCTGTTAGTTTTGCACTAATACACTTCAGTATACCAAGCCATACACATCAGTAATCAAAGGATGACATCGTGATGTTGGAGCTAAAAAATAATGAAATAAAATGTAATAAAATGTTCATGGAAAAATGTACCAAAATACTAAAATGTTCTCAAACTGTAGTAAAACTGCATGGCAACCAGCATAATAGAAAAATGTAAAAAAAAAACAAAAAAACAAACAAACAATGGTGGAATGGAATTGTCCCCACATACACAGGGGTGCACCTAGCTTTTCTGCTGCCTGAGGCGAAAACTGAAATGACGCCCCCCCCCATGCCAATTTCTTAACCTAACCTCCTTTGTCACAATGAAAGTGCTCTTTGCCCATGGCCCTTCGGCTGCCCTCCCCTCTTGTGCAAATCCCATCAGGAAATAAGAAGAACTGGCTTCAGACTCATAGAAATCATTGGAAACTTGGAGGTTCATTAGGAGCCACCAACAATCCAATGTCTATGAGGCCCTCACACCTCAGCTGACATGTGATGGTCAGATATTTTCCTGCACAGACAATTCTCATACTATAGTATCTGTTACCTTCGTGTTCGGTAGTTTCCACCTCCTGACGCTTTTGTTTTCTTCCTGGAGGGAAATGTGTGATGGAGAATGCGTGCATGAAGATTAGCAGAAGCAGTAGGACTTTCATGTCCATCCTGTCACTAATACCAGGTCTCCTTCCCAGGTTCTTTTGGAGTTCCTTATTTTTTGTGATCACCTTCTAGTTCACAGCTTGCTTCCTTCCATCCTGCGCTTGTCTCCTTGAGGGATTTCTACTCTTTACCTTCCTATGTGATGATGTCACAGTGAGCGCGTGACACCACAATGACATCACAAACAGCAACGGAAGTTTCAACAATACAGTTTAATGGTCTGTAACATTGTAATACGCTTTGTGTTACAATTCCTCCACATTTTCTAGATCTATGCTTCAGGTCAGTGAATGGAAAGATTTTTTTGTATAACCAGAGACTGAAAACCTATTCTCATCATGTCCTGAGTATCAGAGCTCTTCCTTGTGAGGCGCTGTGCATCTATATCAGCCGGGCACGATCATGGCACATTTTCAGGAAGTCAGTTACTTTTCTATTCATTCCTATGAGATTGAGGCTGCCATAGGAATACATAGAGAAGCTGGCTTCCTGTCCAAACATAAGATGCTGTGTCATTTGGAAAGTCTGATTGTTGGTCACATGACACAGCTGAGGATCAGAAGGATCAGCTCACAAATACAGTCACTGGTAAGAAGATTACATTCACCAGAGATTACCTCATGTACCTTTCTAGCACGTCAGAGAATACAATTTTTTCTGTTCTTCTTTAAGTGTTAACTTTAAATTCAGTAATTACCACATCCTCTATTCATTATTAACTCTGTAGATCATTTTGCACCATTTAAAAGGCATCTGTCAGCAGTTTTGTACCTATGGAACTGGCTGACCTGTTACATGTACACTTGGCAGCTGAAGACATCTGTGTTGGTTCCATGTTCATATGTGTCCGCATTGCTGAGAAACATGATGTTTTATTATATGCAAATGAGCCTCTAGGAGCAGAGGTGTGGTTAGGTTTTCCTGCACCTGGGAAAAGGATCAGGATTTCCCACCACTTCACACAAGTGCCACTCAAATTAAAGCGGAGAATAAGTAAAGCGGGCTTTATTTTTTCTTTTTTGCATAACTAAAATCACCCAGTCCCAAATAATAAAATCTATCATAGGGTACACAGTACACCTGCAATAAATGAAAGAACCAATTGGTCCTACCTCATCCAGGGTGTCGCTGTCATATCGGCATGATGTCCTCTGGATCCGGAACAAGGTCCCTGTGGTCATACAGAAAAAAAGAATAATCACGTAAGAAAGGGATGGTGACTGCACCTGTGAAATCCCCAGCAGGGGGTGCTGTGCTGCCCTGTAAGACCGAGACATCCAGATGTATAATCCGGGGCATTTCCCCTTAGTGCTAGCACACAGTACTAATACCCACATTGTGCCCCCTCACAGTAGTTATGCCCACCTTTGTGCCCCTTCACAGCAGTTATGCCCACCTTTGTGCCCCTTCACAGTAGTTATGCCCACCTTTGTGCCCCTTCACAGTAGTTATGCCCACCTTTGTGCCCCTTCACAGTAGTTATGCCCACCTTGTGCTCCTCCACAGTAGTTATGCCCACCTTTGTGCCCCTTCACAGTAGTTATGCCCACCTTTGTGCCCCTTCACAGTAGTTATGCCCACCTTTGTGCCCCTTCACAGTAGTTATGCCCACCTTGTGCTCCTCCACAGTAGTTATTCCCACTTATGTGCCCCTTACAGTAGTTATGCCCACCTTTGTGCCCCTTCACAGTAGTTTTGCCTACCTTATTCCCTATCCACAGTAGTTATTCCCACCTTTGTGCCCCCTTACAGTAGTTATGCCCATCTTTTTACCCCTTCACAGTGGTTATGCCCACCTCTGTGCCCCTTCATACTAGCTATGCCCAGCTTTGTGCCCCTCACAGTAATGATACCCACCATGTGCCCCTCCACATAGTTATGCCCACCTTGTGCCCCTCCACAGTAGTTATTCCCACTTATGTGCCCCCTTCACAGTAGTTTTGCATACCTTATTCCTATCCACAGTAGTTTTTTCCACCTTTGTGCCCCCTTGCAGTAGTTATGCCCACCTTGTGCCCCCCTCAAAGTAGTTATGGCCACTTTTGTGCCCCCTCACAGTAGTTAAGCCCACTTGACATTTTTACCCACGGGGGCATGGCTTACCATGGGCATGGTTTTAATTTGCGATGCACCAAAATTGTGCCATTTTTTGGAGTAATCTAAGTCAAGGAATAGATGGTATATACTTAGACTAGATGTTGTATGGTGTGCTAGATTTATCATCCAGCATCAGCCACTGTGATAGATCTGTCTTACTTTTAGACATTTCTAGTAAATGTGGGTCATTGTCTTCTCCAAAGACAGCCATCCAGGCGGTATGCTGATCACCATAGTCCTCAGTCCAAGCATCAGCTGTTATTGCCGAGGGGAACATTTCTTTCAGCCATGTAAGGCACGTACAGTAGTATTATATTTCAGACAAGCTAATAAATGGCCAACCATGCCACATAGATATAGACTGGGTCTGCTGGGGAAAGAGCTGCATTGAAGGAAAGTCCTGAGCAGAAGACCTCACTCACATCCAAATAGGGGTTATCTTCTACTGGACCCTTAGCGGACATTGTGTTGGAGCTAGGACCTCGGTGGATCATCCTTGGTGGGCCAGTCCAACCTTAGATTCTCAAATCCCTCATCTTATTAATGCTCAGATCTGGCCTGTCACAGGGAAGAAAGATAAATAGTCTAGTGCCAGACATGCCATTCTTCACTTCAGGCTGCACTAGTAATCAGATTTTCCTTAAAGGGGTTCTCCGGGAATTAAAAAAATGAAAATATTTAAATATTACTTTATAATAAATATATTCCCAAATACCTTTCATTAGTTATAATGATTCATTTTGTCTAAGGAGCAATCATCAGGGGAAACAAAATGGCCGCCGTCCTGTTAGTACACACATAACCTGTCCTAATCACAGAGGAGGACAAGTTACTTCACAACACTGAGGTAAAGAGCTGCCTCATCCTCCTCTCTGCTCTTCTTGTCAGGGATTATGATCCTGAATACAGATGATAAGATCTTCAGCTGAATCTCTGTAGGAATGGAGTTCATGAGGAGGCATGACCAGGGGCGTAGCTAGAAGTCACTGGGCCCCACAGCAAACTTTTGTACGGGCCCCCCATACCCCACCCACCCCCGACTGTATGTCTCGGAGGTCATATGGTCATGTGCATGGGCCCTTATTCAACTTTTTTTTGTTTGGTGTATGTGTGTGTTGGGGAGGGGGACTTTAGTCACCAAAACCGTATTTTTATATTTTAATAGTGAAGATTTTTTTTAATGTTTATCTTTATATAAAACATTGGGAAGGGGGGTGATTTGAACTTTGATCCCAATCTCTGCCAGCCTCCTGTCTATAGCTTGCAGTACAAGCAGCCTCCCCTTTCTGCCCTCACTTCCACCGTGTATTAGTGCTTATTATGGCACATATAAGTGCACACCTGATGCCAACCCAGGACCATCCTGGCATCATGTGTGCATATATAAAAGTGCCAAAATAAGCAGTAGTAGATGATAGAATGGCAAGCAGAGAGGGGAGGCTGCCATGTATGGCATGCTTTATTACAGAAGACTAGCACAGGAAGGAGTGGGTAGAGACTCGGATGGCTACCTGGCAGATAGCCATCCCAGCCTCTGCCCACTCCTTCTTGTGCCAGCCTTCTGTTCTTAACTATAGCAGAGATGCATATAATAAAGGAGGCTGGGGTGGCTGTGGCAGCTACACTGCCTGCAATCTGATGTACCTGGCCTGCTTTTCTACTCCATCCTGCCCTGCGTGCCAACAGCCCTCCTTGCTCCTCATGCCCAGAGTTTTGGCTGCAGGCAAGGGCCAGGGGGGGCGCAGGCCAGGAGGTGCAGGCAGGAACCAGGGTAGTACAGGCCAAGGGGATGCAGGCAAGAGCCAGGGGGTGCAGGCCAGGGCCAGGGGGATGCAGGCAAGAACCAGGGGGGGCCCAGGCCAGGGGGATGCAGGCAAGAGCCAGGGGGGCACAGGCTAGGTCCAGGAGGATGCAGGCAAGAACCAGGGGGCCCAGGCCAGGGGGATGCAGGCAAGAGCCAGGGGGTGCAGGCCAGGACCAGGGGGATGCAGGCAAGAGCCAGGGGGGCACAGGCTAGGTCCAGGAGGATGCAGGCAAGAACCAGGGGGGCCCAGGCCAGGAGGATGCAGGCAAGAGCCAGGGGGGCCCAGGCCAGGGCCAGGAGGATGCAGGCAAGAACCAGGGGGGCCCAGGCCAGGGGGATGCAGGCAAGAGCCAGGGGGGCCCAGGCCAGGGGGATGCAGGCAAGAGCCTGGGGGCGAAAGCAGGAGCCAGGGGGTTACTGGCAAGGGCCAGGGAGACACAGACAGCGCGCACTTACCTGAAAAGCCGAGTGATGTGCGCAGCTGTGCGGCTCCTTTTGCATGCCGCTCTGCTTCTCCTGCCTGCCGCTCCCTCCATCTTTAGTTCAGGTCAGGAACTTTGTGGGCGGGCTTAATTAGCATAATACGCTCTGCCTGCCGGCTCGTGTTTTTCTCTAGCTGGCAGCGCGCTATGCAGGTACAGGCTGGCAGTGCCAGTATGGAATTAATGTATGGGGGTGGGGGAGTGGCTGTCACAGCGCAGTATATGAAGGGGCCCGGCCTGGCCTGAAACTAAATCTGTATACTAACTTGTCTGAGAAACTGCTCCTGGGTGGCCGGGCCCCTTGTCAGCCCGGGCCCCGAAGCAGCCGCTTCCCCTGCTTCCCCGGTAGTTACGCCACTGGACATGACGTCAGGACAGACTGTGGTAATGGAGGCTGCCTACCAGAGCTGCTGCTCATTATCCATATCCCCACCTCCTCTCTGTACTTCATGTCTCCTCATCATTTCCATTCCCACAGAGCAGAGAGGAGGATGAGGCAGCTCTTTACCTCAGTGTTGTGAAGTAACTTGCTCTCGTGTGTGATAAGAACAGGTTTTGTGTGTGCTAATAGGACGGCGGCCATTTTGTTTCTCCTAGTGATTGCTCCTTAGACAAAACTAGCCAAGTATTTTCATTTTCTTAATTCCCAGCACCTTTAAAAACATTTGTTTGGTGCAAAATCTCATTAGAAGTGGTGTGATGTTATCCCATTCACAAAGTGTCAAGCTGCAAGATCAAGAGCCAACATTCATTTCACGTGCAAGCAAAGGGTTAAATATCCATAAAACATACATCAGAAAAGCGTGGACTGTAGTGGGTAAACATCTACCAGCAGAAGGGGTTTGGTGACTGATAAGAAGTAGTTGACGAGCTCGGGTCACTGGGTTAATATTCTTAGTTTCCACTGTAGACCCGTGGTGAGACGTCGTTGATGTGATTGCCCCAAGGGCGTCCGTCTCATTCATGGCCTTATCTTATGATCTTGGCCTCATTCAGAAGTTAATGTCCATGGTATCTGGTCATTAATCTGTAATGACTTGTCCTTCTCGGCCTGTGTCAGGACTGGACAGGAAGTTCAGACGAGTTGATGATGAAACCTCAGGACTGGCTTATTTACATACAGTATGACTGGAGCAGTGGAAAATATGGGAAAAATACTACAAATACATTCCACCAATTTAACCCCTTAGTGACCAACACTTTTTTTTAAAGCGGTCTAGTCTAAGTGTTCCATGGTAATCTGCTGGGAGGAGTGTGTACTCAGCTGCCTTATGACCATTGGGCTCCTGCTCTAATGGCTCAAATCAGTACAGTCAACCCAGGCAGTTAGAGCAGGAGTCAATAGTGACCTCAGGATTCCCATTGGTGTAAATGACGTCACATAGCAGCAAAGGGTATTATGAAGGTCCCCAGGTTGTCTTCTGTGCATACATATTAGGCACTGAGAACATAGTCCTGCCACTTTACAAATCACTAGTCAGACCACACATGGAGGACTGTGTACAGTTCTGGGCTCCTGTGAACAAGGCAGACATAGCAGAGCTGGAGAGGGTTCAGAGGAGGGCAACTAAAGTCATAACTGGAATGGGTGGACTGCAGGTACCAGAAAGATTATCAAAATTAGGCTTATTCACTTTAGAAAAAAGACGACTGAGGGGAGATGTAATAACTATGTATAAATATATCAGGGGTCAGTACAGAGATCTCTCCCATCATCTATTTATCCCCAGGACTGTGACGGTGACGAGGGGACATCCTCTGCGTCTGGAGGAAAGAAGGTTTGTACACAAACATAGAAGAGGATTCTTTACGGTAAGAGCAGTGAGACTATGGAACTCTCTGCCTGAGGAGGTGGTGATGGTAAGTTCACTAAGAGATCAGGAGGGGCCTGGATGTATTTCTGGAGGGTAATAATATTACAGGTTATAGTTACTAGAGAGGGGTCGTTGATCCAGGGAGTAATTCTGATGTCTGATTGGAGTCGAAAAGGAATTTTTTCCTCCTAAAGTGAGGAAAATTGGCTTCTATCTCACAGGGGTTTTTTGCCTTCCTCTGGATCAACTTGTAGGATAACAGGCTGAACTGGATGGACGAAGGGATTTTTTCAGCCTTATAAACTATGTTACTATGTTACTGTCTAACCGACTGTCGGTTTTCCACTGACAGTATAATATCATGGTTACATGGTACGTTACATAGCGATCAACAATGGCATGTTAAAGTCCCTTTGTGGGACTAATAAATGGTAAAAATAATAATTCAATACATTTTTAATTGAAAAAGCACCAGGTTAAAGAAGTCTACTCATTTCCCTAAAAAAAGATGTTCACATATTCAGTATGGCTGCATTTGTAAAAAAAAAAAAAAAAATTGAACTACAAACTTACCACATTATTCAAAAAACAATATCCGAATTGAAGTTTTTTGCTTATCCATCACCTAAAAATTGATTAAAAAAAATTAAAAAATTAAAAAGTCTTATGTACCCCAGGATGACACTAAAGAAATTGACAATTTGTGCGGCCAAAATCAAGCCATTAAACAGATCCATCTAAAGAAAATTAAAAAAGATATGGCTCTTGGGAAATAGTGATGCAAAAGTAGTAAAACTTGTAACTTTGCATTCATGTAATCACACAGACACAGGGAACGTTCACCGCACAGTGAACATCACAAAATTTAAAATTAGTGTTGACCAAATTTTAGGAAAAATTTGAATTGCCCCGAAGCTGAATTTCCTTGTGCTGTTGCAAATTGATTTAACCTGAAATAGAGTAAAAAAAAAAAATCTTACTTACCCGATCCATTTGCTGGCGACGGGCCTTCAGACTCCAGCGTACTTGAAGCTCTCGGCCGAAATCCCATGCGTCGGTGATGTACAGTATGACGTAACCACGCTAGCCAGTAAGGCCACATGCGATTTCGCTCCAGATCTTCAAGCAAGATGGCGGCGGTCAGCCCGTCGTGAGTGAATGGATCAGGTAAGTATGATTTTTTTTTTATTTTACACTCTTTTATTTACGGTATTTAAGATGCCGCGATCATGTATGAATGCGGCATCTGATGGGTACAATGATGGGGGGCAGCGCAATTGCCACTCCTTGTCATTGCACCCACCACTTACAAAGAAATGCTCTTTGTGGTGAAGCAGCCAACTCAAACTTTGTATTAAAGGGGTTGTCTCACTTCAGTAAGTGGCATTTATCATGTAGAGGAAGTTAATGCAAAGCACTTACTAATGTATTGTTATTCTCCATATTGCTTCCTTTGCTGGCTGGATGCATTTTTTCATCACATTATACTCTGCTCGTTTCCATGGTTACAGACCACCCTGCAATCCAGCAGTAGTGGTTGTGCTTGCACAATATAGGAAAAAGCTTCAACTTCTCTGGTGGCCGGGACCATGGGAGCGAACATAGACTAGTGCTTTATCCTATATTGTGCAAACACGACCACCACTGATGGATTGCAGGGTGGTCTGTAACCATGGAAACAAGCAGTGCACAATGTGATGGAAAAATGAATCCAGCCAGCAAAGGAAGCAATATGGAGAATCACAATACATTAGTAAGTGCCTTGTATTATCTTTCTCTACATGATAAATGCCACTTATTAAAGTAAAACTCCTTTAATTCACTCATCTCTATTTAAAATGTAAAAAAAAAAACTAATGAATTGCTTTTTCTTTCTCCTCTAATGAAGTGAATCAATGGGTTATGTGAACCTACGTGTGGAGCAATTTAAAACTAAGATTTGTCCTGCTAAAAAGCAAGCCCTCATATGGCTTCATCAATGGAAAGATAAGAAAGTTATGGATTTTGGAAGACATTTTGGAATCAAACTATTGCAGGATAAGTCTTGGCAGGTAAAGCAATGGGTATGCTGTAGGTTGGCAGCCATTTTGAACCATTTAAAAGTGAATTTGGTGCTGACAGACTCCCTTTAATAAACATAATTTCATACCGTAGAGGCAGACATGTATTTGTTATGTGGTCCTTGGAGAGGGGGGATCCAACCCTCATTGATTTCAGTCCTTTTGCTATTAGGTGGTAAGAACCTGTTGAGTACTCCCCTCCCCAGAGGAGCAGCATTCTTATCAAACATGGGACTGAAACTTGGCCCATTAGAAAATAAAGAAGGTAAACAAAGGCCAGGCCCTTCTGTTTTGGTTGGGGCAGATCTTGATCTTTCTTAAGGGGCCCAATCTCTTATATATAGGTAGATGGACAATAATGGACTTATCAGTGGTGTCCCCGATCATGGTCCTGAGTTGCACCACCCAGGACAGAAGGACCACTTGTACATTAGCCCCTTCACTGGGCCAATTTTCCAATCCACTTTTTAGCTAACAATGCAGTTCTTTTGGAGCAGGACGTCCACCAGCCAGTAGGAACCTGGACTATAACTGGGGTCCCTCTCACCGAGGGCCCAATAGCAGTTGATTAATAACATTATGTTCATTTTATGAGATGAACTTCCATTTCTGTGATGGTTCTCCTTTAATTTTTCTTGGTCCTTTGTAATATCCGGCCGTATTTATCTAAACTAATCTGATATCATGAAATCCAGATCTTGCCCGCAAAGCCTCCTTCACTTATTAATCAGTGATATCTGCACTTAATCTGCCATCGGAAATGAAGGTATTACACGTTCATAATCCGACCTCCTGATAGCATCGGGTTCAGTGAGAAGGAGTGTTACACCTGATGTGGAATTTTCTTGTAATGTCTCACGGCCTATGATTTTATTGGGTCTTCACGTTCCATCACATCCGATATCC
>ONZH01015778.1:0-24422 GCA_900303285.1 Rhinella marina
CCGATAGCGCTTCCACACAGTTGTCCACCAGCCAGTCATCCACACAGTCTCACTCTGACCCTCCTTCCTCCACACCTGGCCAACAGAGTCATCCCACCCTTGACCCCTCCCAGGAGCTCTTTTCGGGTCCTTTTTCAGATGTGCCAGAAGAATCCCTGGAGCTACCAGAGGAATTTGTTTGTAGTGATGCCCAACCACTTGAGTATTCGCCTTCTCCTGCTGATGTGGACCCTGAACCAGCATCTGTTATCATGAGCGATGATGATGATGAGACGCAGTTGCCATCAAGGGAGGCTGTTGGAATGTCCAGTGGGCAGGAGGAGGAGCAGAGTGAGGAAGTGGAAGAGGAGGTGGTGGATGACGAAATGACCGACCCCACTTGGCCAGGGGTGATGTCCAGCGGGGAAAGCAGTGGAGAGGTGGTGGTCTGCGCAGCACCGAAAAAGGCAGCAAGAGGCAGAGGGATGTCCACAGGCAGAGGGATGTCCAGACAGAGAAGTGAGGCCACAGCCAGCAGGGCCGAAGCTGTTCCCGGCAGCAGGCAGTCGCGCGAAGCTCCCCCATCGAGGCCTCGTACTTCTGTGGTGTGGAGATTTTTTAATGTTTGTGCGGATGACAAACTGAGCGCGGTTTGCACACTCTGCCACTCAAAACTGAGTAGGGGCTCTGAGAAGAGCAATATGACCACCTCAGGCATGCGGCGTCACTTGGAAGTCAAGCACTGGGCTGAGTGGGAGAGAGCAAACGCAATACAACCTGCGCCAGGTCTTCCTGCCACTGCCTCTTCCCCTTTGTTGTGTGCTGCCACTGCGGTCCAGACCTCCAGCCAGGACACCTCCACATCTGCCTCTGCCTCGGCTACTTTGGGGCCTTCTCCTTCAGCCTCCCCTTCCCCCGCCTCTTCGCCTGCACCTTCACACTCCTCGTCCCATCAACTGTCCATCTCGCAGGCGTTCGACCGCAGGCGGAAGTACGCCTCGAGTCACCCCCAAGCCCAAGCCTTAAACTGCCACATCTCCAAACTGCTGGCCCTGGAGATGTTGCCGTTTAGGCTTGTGGAGACGCAGGCCTTCCGCGACCTGATGGCGGCTTCCGCACCTCGATATTCCGTCCCCAGCCGCCACTACTACTTTGGAAAAAATTCCAAATCAGGTGAAATTGCAAAAAAAACGCTATTCCGCTACAGTTCTACGGGTTTCTTATTTACAGCGTTCGATGTGCATTAAAACTGACCCGTTATTTTCATTCTACTGGTCAGTACGAATCAGTCAATACCTAATATGCATAGTTTTTCCTGCGTTTTGATAGTGAAAAAAAATTAGAAAGTTGCCCTTTTTTTTTTTTTTTTTTTTTTTTTTTTTTTCCTTGTCATATCTTGACCCCTATAACTTTTTGGTATTTATGTGTACAGAGCTGTATGGGGGCTCATTTTTTGCGGGACAATCTGAAGATTTTATTAATACCATTCTGGGGTGTGTATGACTTTTTGATCACTTTTTATTTAATTTTTTTTAGAAAAAAAAAGCGACAAAAAACGGCAAATTGCCATTTGGACGCTTTTTTCCGCCACACAATTCGCCGTATTGGATTTTTTTTTTTATATTTTAAAAGTACGGGCGTTTTCGGTCACGGTGATACCCATGATGTCTATATTTAGTGTTATTTAGGTATTTATTTTTTACTTATACGGAAAGGGGGGTGATTTGAACTTTTATATCTTATTTATTTTTTATATATTTTTTAACATTTTGTTTTTATTTTTTTTCACTATTTGAATGCTCAAATATGAGCTTATATATTGTGGCTTTTTAATTTTCTTTATGAGCAATCATGGATTTACTAGAGGCAGTTAAATCCATGAATTGCTCATTTCTTATCCTGGCCTGCCATCTAGTGGCCAGAATAAGAATTGCACTTTGAAAACTGTAATCCTCACCAGCGAGGATTACAGTTTTCATATGGTGTACAGACGCAACTAGACGCCGTGATCACGGCATCTAGTCACCCCGGAAGACGCCGCCGATACAGTAGGTAGCGGCAAGTCTCTGCTGTTAGAAACAGCAGAGACTTGCCAGCCATGACGCCCGCCGCACCCGCGAGCGGGCGCCATGTGCCCGCATCGTACCAGCGCCGTACATGTACGGCGCTGGTACTGTAAGGGTTAACATCGCCCTCAGCCGCTAGCTGGAAGCGTTGCAGCACAGGCGCGGGGAGACGTCAGCAGGCGGTGCTTAAGCTCATCAGCTTGGGCGACAGGAAGCACAGCGCCCCAGAGGTGAGGGATGCCATATTGCAGCAGACGGAGATGTGGCTGTCGCCGCTGCAGCTAGGACCAGGCATGGTCGTGTGCGATAACGGCCGTAACCTGGTGGCGGCTCTGGAGCTTGCCGAACTCAATCACGTACCATGCCTGGCCCACGTTTTTAATCTGGTAGTCCAAAAATTTCTAAAGACTTACCCCAACCTGGCAGAGCTACTGGTGAAAGTGCGGCGCTTGTGCGCTCACTTTCGGAAGTCAACTGTAGCTGCTGCTAGCTTAAAAAAACTCCAGCAACGCCTCCATTTGCCTGAACATCGGCTGTTGTGCGACCTGCCGACTCGCTGGAATTCCACCTATTCCATGTTGGCCAGGGTGTGTGAGCAGCAGAGAGCATTGATGGAGTACCAGATTATGAATCCACGCGTGCCTCCAACTCAGCTCCCTCAGTTTGCCAACCACGAGTGGCCATGGATGGCAGACGTATGCGATGTACTGCGTATCTTTGAGGAGTCCACCAAGAAGGTCAGCAGCGAGGACGCTATAGTGAGCGTAACCATCCAGCTCCTATGTGTCCTTAAAGAATCGCTCATCGCAATAAGGGAGAACGCATTGCACGCAGAGGAGACGGGGGTAGGAGGAGACGCAACGGAGCTACACAGTCAGACCACACTTTTGTCTGCTTCTCGGTGGCAGTTGCAGGAGGAGGATGAGGAGGAGGACGACGTGGAGGTGGCTGTGGAAGAGGAGGAGGATGCTGGCGGCGAGGGTAGCAGTCAGGCTGTGTGCGTCCCATTGGTTCAGCGCGGATGGGGCGGAGAGGAGGCGGAAGAGGAAGAGGAGGAAATGGCAAGTGATCCTTCTGGTGGGGGCAGTGACGTCATGCCTATTCAGAGTCTGGCACACATGGCTGACTTCATGCTGGGCTGCTTTTCCCGGGACACACGTGTTGTCCGGATAGTGGAGAACAAACTGTACTGGGTCTTCGCACTCCTGGACCCCCGGTATAAAGATAACGTCTCCTCTTTTATTCCGGTAGAGGAGAGGACGAATCGATTGCTGGAATACCAGAGGGAACTCGTGCAGAACATGATGGAGATTTTCCCACCCACCATCGCTGGCGGCAGAGAGGAGAGGGTCTCCCAGAGTCCCACAACATCGATCAGGCCCACAGCCACCAGGGGAACACTCTCCAAGGTGTGGGACACGTTCATGGCACCCCCTCGTGCAACTTCCATCACTGCGGGGCCCGCTATCAGCAGGAGGGACAAGTATCGGCAGACCATACCCCTGTCCTCCCCGATCCCTCGGCGTCCTACACTTACTGGGTCTCCAAGTTGGACACGTGGCTGGAACTGTCCCTGTACGCCTTGGAGGTGCTTGCCTGCCCTGCTGCCAGTGTGCTATCAGAAAGGGTGTTCAGCGCAGCCGGGGGCATTATAACCGATAAGCGCAGCCGTCTGTCAACCGACAGTGCCGACAGGCTGACGCTAATCAAAATGAACAGCAAGTGGATTGACCCGGACTTTGCTTCTCCAACAGTGGAAAGCAGCCAAAAGTGAAGTGCCATCTGTATGAAGTGCCATTTCCTCCTCCACCTCCTCCTCCTTAACCGCCGTAGAATTGCTCCGTAAAAAAAAAATTTATGGCTCACCTCTTGGGCCTACAAGCAATTCTTATCATGGCTCACCTCTTGGGCCTACAAGCAATTTTTATCATGGCTCACCTCTTGGGCCTACAAGCAATTTTTATCATGGCTCACCTCTTGGGCCTACAAGCAATTTTTATCATGGCTCACCTCTTGGGCCTACAAGCAATTTTTATCATGGCTCACCTCTTGGGCCTACAAGCAATTTTTATTATGGCTCACCTCTTGGGCCTTAATACAATTTTTAAGAGGTCTCACCTCTTTGGCCTCCATATAATTTTTTCGAGGGCTCACCTCAAGCTAACTTTGCGCACTCCTTAAAATATTTTCACAACAAGGACCTAAGAGCCCTCGATGGGAGAGCTTTGTGTGGGGGCCAGTTATAGGGAAGAGATGCGGCCCTGCGGGCTCTAGCCTGCCTTCTCCATGAGCCTCTGGCCAGCCCACGGCCTCTTCCTGCCTTTTGCAGTCCTACGCATCCCTCAACATCCCCACTGCTTTACCTGCTAGACATGACACTGGGCCAGGTCGGGTCACTGACTTCGTCATACTCAACCACCTCCTCTTACACTGCCTCACTTTGCTCCAACAGCCTCCCTTGCTGGCAACTGTGTCTCATCATCGTCCCTAATCATTTTACACTTTAGTGCCCGTTCCACACCACCATCAGCTAGAGATGGAGCTTGCTCCAGTGTTTGGGCATCAGAACAAACAAAATCCTCAGATAGCTCCTGCGATTCTTGCAAGGGTGGGAACACTGGGTTGATAACATTGGGCAGGGTGGGAGGAAGGAGGGTCAGAGTGAGGTCCCTGCAGTTTCTGCAGGCTATCGACGAGACTGGACTTTGTGGACTTGAATGGGTGGTGGACAGATTTAACAAATCTAGAAGGAGAAGGAGGGGTTTGCCGAGCTGTCTGTAAGGGTTGCGGAAATCCAGACAGAACCAAGGCCCAAAACTTGGGTGGGGGTAGCAGGTTTGCCCGTCCCCGCCTCCACAACATTCACCCAGTGTGCTGTCAGGGAGATGTAGCATCCCCGGCCTCAAACCAAAGTGTTGGTGGTCAAATGGCCTTTTGCAGTAACCGTGTTACTCGGGCGTGGATGATGTTTTGGGACATGTGCCTGGGCAAGGCAGGGATGGCACAGAGGGAAAAATAGTGATGGCTTGATTGCTTTCCCCCTTGCCTATGCCATCTGTGGTTGTCATAGGCAACGTGATTTTAAGGGGTGCAGAATTTTATCTTCTTTTTTGTCTAGTTTGGCTTGGGGTCCATGGCAATGTAGAGGAAAGAAGGTTTCCTTGTATGGTCTCACTTTACAGAGAGGTTATATTGTCTTTGGAGTGTATTGTTGAGAGGCTGTGATAGTGGCGTAATAGTGCGACTTGGGCCCGTTATATGCACCCAGACATGCTTCCCCTGCTGTCCCAGTTGCATTCCAGCAGTGTTGGCATCCTTTTCTGAGGTGTCAGGGTGGACTTGGTGACCTCCAAGTGGTCGAATTGAGATTTCCAAGTGGCGAGCATTTTTTTCCCATAGACTTTAATGGGATTCGATATTCAGTCGAATAGTCGAATATCGCGGTCTATTCGTCTCGAATTTCGAACTTTCGAATATTTCACTACTTGCTCATCTCTAATTACTGGGTGTTAACTCTCCTGGACCCACGGTACAAGCAGAACCTTTCCACTCTCATCCCTGCAGAGGAAAGGAGTATGAGAGTGAATAGATATCAACAGGCCCTGGTGCACAAGCTGAAACAATCCTTCCCATCTGACGCCGCTAGCGGCAGAGCGCATGGTTCTGTGGGCCAAGTAGCAAGTAGCGGGGGAGAGGAGGCGAGCAGGCAGCTTGTCCAGCACTGGCAGGGGAACGCTCTCCAAGGCCTTTGCCACTTTTATGTCACCCCAGCAAGACACTGTCACCTGTCCCCAGTCTAGGCAGAGTAGGTGGGAGCTGTACAGAAAGATGGTGAGGGAGTACCTAGCTGACCATATCAACGTCCGTAGCGATGACTCTGCTCCATACAACTACTGGGTTTCAAAGCTGGACAAGTGGCCTGAACTGGCGCTGTATGCCTTGGAGGTGCTGGCCTGCCCTGCCGCTAGCGTGCTGTCAGAGTGGGTATTCAGTGCAGCTGGTGGCATCATCACCAATAAGCGTACATGCCTGTCAACTGACAGCGCTGACAGGCTGACGCTTATTAAAATGAACAAAGCCTGGATTTCACCGGAATTCAAATCTCCTCCGGGGGAAAGCAGCTAAAGATTAACATTACTTATGTATCCGATTCCTCTACTCCTCCTCCATATCGTCTTTGCCTAACGCTGACCAAAAAAACGCCATTTTTCAGAGGTCCAACTGGCACTCTTTTACCACAATTTTTCTGGAGGTCCACCTAAAGGCCCTCTCTCCAAACAATTTTTCCCGAGGTCCACCTACAGGCTCTCTCTCCAAACAATTTTTCCGGAGGTCCACCTAAAGGCCCTCTCTCCAGTTCCAGTTTCCAATTTTATTTGCACAAACTGCGTAATTTTTTTTTTTTTTGGGATAGGTGTGAAAAATATTACCTGCGTATCTATATTGCCCAACATTGGATACGGTAGCAATAAGAAACCAAACACATGCTGCCCACAGGGTTCCGCAAATTCCTGGTCCACAATGTCAAGGAGCTCGAGGTTCTGTTGATGAGCAACAAGTCCTTTTGTGCAGAAATCGCCCACAACATCTCCTCAAAGAACCGAAAGACCATTGTGTAGAGAGCGGCACAGCTCTCCATCAAAGTGACGAACCCCAACGCCAGACTGCGCAGCGAAGGGAACGAATAAATATCTCTGTGGTTATTTGTGCTAAATAAAAGTTAAATAAACACACAAAAAAAAAATTGATCTGTTCCTGTGCCTGATCCACCCAAGTTGAATCTGTCCCATCATGAGAAAGTCCCCCCAAGGAGTCCCCACTGTAACTTGCTTCACTTTCAACTACCTCACCCCCCGACATCTGTGTCTCGCCATTGTCCACCACCTCCTCAGACAACACTGGTAAATCCCCACTGTCAGCACACGGAGACTGCAAAAGGTCTTGCGAATTGGGGCAGAGAATGTTCTGGGGTAGCACATCAGAGAAGGGGTGACTACGGGGTTCCAGGGAGTACGTGACCACATGCAATCTCAATCTAAAAAGTCATACTGAGGCTCACCACCATGCTTTACACTGCAATCTTATTACTGAGGCTCACCACCATGCTTTACACTGCAATCTTATTGAAAGACAGACAATCAGGGGTTCACCGCCAGGTTGTCAGGCAGCATTTTTAAGTGGGTCACCATTACCGTGTCCCTGAAAATTGCTTTGGGGTCATCCCCAGACTATTGGCCAGATTTAGAAAAAATGGTGCAATTAGGGAGCCTCTCAGAGGCATCCCTACATGCTGCCCCTGCTGTTTCCTGTCCATTTCCGTGTTGTTTCCATCATTTTCTGAGGTTTCCAGGTTTTCACCCAGCCTTCCCTAGGCAGAGCCCCGGTCCCCTGCAAAAAATGCTTGAGTCTCCCATTGACTTCAATGGGGTTCGTTATTCGAAACGAGCACCCGAGCAGGGAAAAGTTCGACTCGAATAACGAGCACCCGAGCAGGGAAAAGTTCGACTCGAATAACGAGCACCCGAGCATTTTAGTGCTCGCTCATCTCTAATTATACTACTTCTGAAATAGCGGAGGGTTTTAGGGACTTTTACTCCTAGTTATATACTCTGAACCTTAAAAACTCAGCGGATGATTTGGAGACAAAAGCTAATCCAACTAGGCACTTTTTGGAATCTATTAATCTCCTGTCTATCTCTCCTCACCAAGCAGAAGACCTCTGCAAACCATTTACAACGCAATAGAGATATTTACATCCCTTAAGTCAGCACCAAAAAAATAAGTGCCCAGGCCCAGATAGCTTGACTCCCTTCTATTACTTAACATTCCAAGATACTCTTCTTCCCTATATGACTAAGCTGTTCAATGCAGCACTTGAGGGAATTCCTTTTCATCCCCAATTACTAATGGCCTACATTTCTATAATTCCTAAAAAAGGACGAGACCCCACTAGATGTTTTAATTATCGCTCTAGATCGCTATTGAACTCAGACCTTAAATTATTTGCCAGTCTCCTAGCCAAAAAACTTAAACCATTACTACCAGTCCTAATCAACCCGGATCAAGAGGGGTTTGTACCCCAAAGAGAAGGAAAAGAAAACACTTACAGAATGCTACAGTTGATGTATCATGCCAAATCGAACTACATCCCTGCAGTACTATTGGGCACTGATGCTGAGAAAATGTTTGACTGCGTGGACTGGTCCTTCATCAAACAAGCTTTACAACCTATATTTGAAACCTTTGGACTTAAATTAACATGTGAAAGTCACAAATCCAGAATATCTCGCTCCCTCCACAAATAGCAGATAGGCTTAGATCACAATTAGTGTTGAGTGAGCATGCCTACGCTCGGGTCCACTCTGTGTTTGGCCGAACACTGAGTGTACTTGAGCGCAATGCTCAAGTCTCCTCCCCGCACGTTTGTTCGCTGCTATGCAGCGAATAAACGTGCAGGAGGGTACTGGCATTCCCTGTAATGTTGATTTGTACGCGAATGCTACGCATGGTATGCTAATGCGTACAAATTTGTATGCTAATGCGTACGAATTTGTATGCTAATGCTACGCATTGTACGCTAATGCGTACAAATTTGTATGCTAATGCAACACATTGTGTGCTAATGCATACAAATTCAGTTAATTAGCATACTTTTACGAGTGAAAGGAGTAAAAGAGAAGTCGCGATTCTGACCTTTCTATTAACTAGACACTCTCCCCTCTACAGAGATGCTCGCTCAACACTAATCACAATCTGACTTTGACTGGTCGAAACCATCTTTGAAATACCTATGTATACACATCTCCCCACAGCAGAAGGAGTTATTCAAACTTAACTACACCCCTCTATTACAGCACATAAAACAAAACCTCCACTCCTGGGAAGTCCCCCTTTCTTCCTGGATTGGATGCAAAAATCTAATCTCCCGATTAATTAAGCTAACATATTTATTCCAGATTCTGCCTATACACATCCCGACCTCTTTCTTCAATGAATTGAAACACACTTTTCTGACATTTAAATGACAGTCAAGTCTCCGTATAAATGCACCTGCTCTGTAAGAGTCTCAGGGTTCTGTTTAAAGCACAGAGAGCATCATGAAGACCAAGGTCCGTGATACTGTTGTGGAGAAGATTAAAGCCGCATTTGGATACCAAAAGATTTCCCAAGCTTTAAACATCCCAAGGAGCACTGTGCAAGCGATCATATTGAAATGGAAGGAGTATCAGACCACTGCAAATCTACCAAGACCCGGAGAGATGCAGCCAAGAGGCCCATGATCACTCTGGATGAACTGCAGAGATCTACGAACACATCACAAATTTGGCCGTTATGGAAGAGTGGCAAGAAAAAAGACATTTCTCAAAGATATCCATAAAAAGTATTGTTTACAGTTTGCCACAAGCCACCTGGGAGACACACTAAACATATGGAAGAAGGTGCTCTGGTCAGATGAAACCAAAAAGAACTTTTTGGAAACAATGCAAAACGATATGTTTGGCGTAAAAGCAACACAGCTCATCACCCTGAACACACCATCCCCACTGTCAAACATGGTGGTGGCAGCATCATGGTTTGGGCCTGCTTTTCATCAGCAGGGACAGGGAAGATGGTTAAAATTGATGGGAAGATGGATGGAGCCAAATACAGGACCATTCTGGATGAAAACCTGTTGGAGTCTGTAAAAGATCTGAGACTAGGATGGGGATTTATCTTCCAACAAGACAATGATCCCAAACATAAAGCAAAATCTACAATGGAATGGTTCAAAAATAAACGTATCCAGGTCTTAAAATGGCCAAGTCAAAGTCCAGACCTGAATCCAATTGAGAATATGTGAAAAGAGCTGAAAACTGCTCTTCACAAACGCTCTCCATCCAACCTCAAAGAGCTCGAGCTGTTTTGCAAGGAAGAATGGGCAAGAATTTCAGTCTCTAGATGTGCAAAACTGATAGAGACATACCCCAAGCGACTTGCAGCTGTAATCGCAGCAAAAGGTGGCGCAACAAAGTATTAATGCAAGGGGGCTGAATAATTTTGCACGCCCCACTTTTCAGTTTTATTATTACAAAAAAAGTTTAAATGATCCAATAAATTTCGTTCCACTTCACAATTGTCACCCACTTGTTGTTGATTCTTCACCAAAAATTTAAAATGTTATATCTTTTTGTTTGAAGCCTGAAATGTGTCAAAAGGTTGAAAAGTTCCAGGGGGCCGAATACTTTCGCAACGCTCTGTATATTTATCCTGTGATAAAGTAATACCTTTCTGGTCAGAAATCACTGACATTATCAGCAGAATATGCAGTACCTCTCTGGAATGGGCCCCAGAGGTTTTCTTGTTGCTCCTACTGCCCAAGGACATCCCCCTCAACATCAAACACCTCCTCCGCCCTCTAATTGCAGCAGCCAGATTATTACTGACAGCATCATGGAAATCTACTACAATACCGTCTCTTTCTAAATGGATTGCAAAAGTAGACCAGATTTAAAGACTAGAAGAATTATCCTTCTTCTTAGGGGATTTCGGGCGGAGGGGACTATCGGGACAGCACTACTGAGCAACACTACATAGATATTATAGCCTACGTCTCCAAGCCTAGTCTGAGACAAGATACATCATACCTGAGTTCAGACACTGAGTCTTTTCACATTGCACATCACGAATACTGAAGTAATGCATCAACTCCACAGCAGCATAAACAGCGGAAGCCTTTTCCTCACTTGCAATTCATTACCCCCCCCCCTTTCCATTTCTTTTTCCCTCCCTCCCTCCTTTCAGACTCTTTTTTATTTCAGTTCAAGTTATACACAGTTTTCTGCGTATTCTTATAATAAAAATCCAAAAATACTGTTTACTTAAGACTGTTTTACACAATTACAGATGATCACATATAGCCCCCAATTGACTGTGTACATCTATTCTACTAGGACTCAACAGATATCACAATGATTGGAGAGTTGTGAAGGACTATATGCATAGACACTCATTGTTCTTGTACTGTACCTGCATCCTGCATGACACCATACCATTTCACTCTGTGATTATTTCACACGCTTTACCCATCTGTGATATTGTTTTACTTATTACAATAAAAAGAGATTTGAAAAGAAAAATAATTGCTTGGATAAGTACAGGTAAAAGCATTCCAAGCCACAAGTGAAGCATGTCTGATTTGTAAAATTAGGCAAGGTTAGGAATGTGAAAAATGGTAAGGTCCTGAAAGGGTTAAATCATACATTTAAAAACAAACATCTATTATTGCACTGTTCTAGTTACATGAAAAGAAAACACATTATTTCATAATGTCCAGGAATAAGTGCATAAATCACAGATACCAAGTTTTAAAATGGTTGTAGTGATCACAACTCCTTTATCACACTCCAAAATTAATTTAGACCACAAACTAGACCTCAAAGTGTGTTCAGACACAAACCCTAGAGTAAACACAGACTGCCAACAACAAAAAAATTACAATCACTAAAAGAAATAGAAATACAGACCAAACTAGGGTTAACATGCTACTCATTTGTTTTTTTCTGGACAACTTGTGCAAATGTCATGGATGATCCAAATTTTTTAAGCATACACCCTGGTGAAATTTAACCCATTTCAATATCTGCTATACATAAACAGTAAATGTCGCATCTTTAAAGATGGTGCCCGTTCCGGAGCAGAGCCAGCGCCATAGCCGCTGGGTGCCTGTTGTTTAAGATAGCAGACACCTGCAACTAACGTTCGTGATGAGCAGTAATACGTACTGCAGACATTTAACCCCTCAGATGGCTAAAACCTGTGCTTCTGGGTAAGGAATGCCTCCCCAGGGGGCAGAGATCGGGGAAGACATTCATTTAGAGTAATAAGCCGGAGCCTGTACTAGGCTTACAGGCCCATTACTTTATTATTACAGCTAAGGCCAGCAGGTGGCAGCACTGAACTGTATTATAGTGATATCTGTATGGAATAATGGAGCAAATTCCATTAATCTATAGAAATTACAATCTGATGATTGCAAATCGGGGTCCAATTGGGAACCTAACAAAACGTAAAAAAAAAAGTTTTGAAAAATATACAAAAATAAAAATTCAAGTCACTCCTTTACCCAGAATCAAAATATAAAAACGGTAAAACTTACTATTAAAATATAATAACATCTTCTCCTGAGGAAGCGATACGCGAAACGCGCGTCGAGGAGGTGAGGTGTCTGTTGCTGGTATCGGGTGAGTTACGTTATCTCATTTCATCTAGACTTGGTAGTCATTAGTGATTTCTATGGTGCAATTTTATTTGTAATGTAATATGGTATTGATTCAGTAGGCACCATTTATCACAGTTACATATACCTTTACCAGCAATCAGAAACACCTTTTTTTGTTAAGCAGTGTCCTTGGCTAATAGCTACTAAAATGTTTGAGCTGTAAAATGTTTTTAATTTAATATATTAATAAAGTATTATTGTAATATTTGAACCTTAAGAGACTCCATGACATTTATTTGGTGGATATTTAATCTAGGAGTGGTTCGGTTAGGAACCTTCAGTTACTGTTGGACTGATTGAGAAATTGATTAAAATATAATACAACTTATCCCATACGGTGAATGGCATAATGGTCAGTATACAGGCTTCAACGGTGGAACCTCAGCCTCGGCGCAGCCGTGCCATGAGAGATGCTCTGCTGGGCCATGGAGACACGACAGCATCCTTAGCAAGAGAATGTTTCATTTTCTCCCTGCAGCCGGTTTAGCAGTGGACTTACCTGCTCTATTACTGTCTGCTAGTGTTTCTAACTAATGGAGCACTGAGATAGACCTATCAGGTTCTGATACAAGTGCTCTATTTAAAACCCCTTCTTGGCCATACACCAGTGCCAATGATAGTCTCTGATTTACTAGCTGTGTTCCTGGTTCCTTGTTCCTGTGCATATTGGATTGCTTGTTCCTCTGACCCTAGTTTATCTTCTGATCACTCTGTCTCTTGTTTGGTACTGCATTGTTGGTCTGGTTATTGTTTCGGCTTGTCTTCTGACCAGTCTGTGTCTCTCGTTTGGTACTGCATAGCTTGTCTGGTTCTTACCCATTTAAGTACAAATCTGGTATTGTATTTGTCTATCTTGTTGTTTGTCTGTGTCTGCATTTAAATAGCGTAGGGACGGTTGACCAGTTGAGGTCTAGCTATCTATGGCTTAGGGCTTACTGTCCTTGTTTCTCCCTACAGTCGTAATGTCACCAAACAAACAGCTGGCTCCTGCTATTTGAATACGTGTTATGTATATATTACTCACACCAAAATATCAAAACCACCACACTAGATAACTGAATAGAATAACCAAATCTCTTTATTAGTATACGTTAAATCTGTTAAAATACATCACAACAGTGGCATACATATACAAAAAAATAGAGAGATACACTAAGGATATGTAGTAAAAATATGATATGGGCTTAATATATCCAAATATAACATCTCATCCTATCAGCTAATCTCATGGGATATATTCAATGAATAAAGTGCATAGTGCAAACCTAAGTTACTATATACGAATATATCACATAACCATAATATTTAACTCAGCAACTACATATGAGAGAACAGATAGTAAGTAGTGTTTAACGAACATGTTCGGCTGAATACACTATTCCCCGTATGCTAATTAGCCAATTAGCGTGTAGGGAGGGATGGCATTCAGTGTAATGCCAGTAGACATCTTAGCTATTGGCATTACACTGATTGGCTGGCCGGGTCACATGTGTTAGACATGGAGAGCTACTGCATGCAGAGACAGACAGTGTAGGGAGAGAAGCACGCTAGGCAGGGATAGAAATCGCTAAACAAAGACCCAAAAGCCCTTTTAACCCCTTCACCCCCGGAGGTTTTTTCGGTTATGCATTTTCGTTTTGCGCTCCCTGCCTTCAAACAGCCACAACTGTTTTATTTTTCTGTTCACATAGCTGTATGAGGGCTTGTTTTTTGCGGGACAAGTTGTACTTTCCAACACCACCATTTAATATTGCATATGGTGTAGTGGGAAGCGGGAAAAAAATTCCAAATCGGTGAAATTGCAAAAAAAAACGCTATTCCGCTACAGTTCTACGGGTTTCTTATTTACAGCGTTTGATGTTCATTAAAACTTACCAGTTACTTTCATTCTACTGGTCAGTACTAATCCGGCGATACCTAATATGTATAGTTTTTCCTGCGTTTAGATGGTGATAAAATAATTATAAAGTTGGCCTTTTTTTTTTTTCCTTGTCATATCTTGACCCCTATAACTTTTTGGTATTTATGTGTACGGAGCTGTATGAGGGCTCATTTTTTTGCGGGGCGATCTGAAGTTTTTATTGATACCATTCTGGGGTGTGTATGACTTTTTGATCACTTTTTATTTAATTTTCTTTAGAAAAAAGCGACAAAACGTCGAATCGCCATTTTCCGCCACACAATTCGCCGTATTGGAATTTTTTAAAATATTTTAAAAGTACAGGCGTTTCCGGTCACGGTGATACCCATGATGTCTATATTTATTGTTATTTAGGTATTTATTTTTTCATTATACGGAAAGGGGGGTGATTTGAACTTTTATATATATATTTTTTTTTTTTACGTTTTTTTAATTTTTTTGTGATTATTTTAAAGCTCAAATATGAGCTAATGTATTGTTTTTTTTTTTTCTTTATGAGCAATCAGGGATTTACTAGATAAAGTAAAACCAAAAATTGCTCATTTCTTATCCTGGCCTGCCATCTAGTGGACAGAATAAGAATTGCAGTTTGAAAACTGTAATCCTCATCAGCGAGGATTACAGTTTTCATATGGTGTACAGACACCCCGATTGGCCACTCTGGGCGTCTGTACACCACCCGGAAGCGTAGGCTTCCGGGTTCAGACGCATCCTGATGCCGTGATCACGTGTGATCACGGCATTAGAAGGCCCAGGAAGACGCCGCCAATGGAGGTAAGTAGCGGCAAGTCTCTGCTGTTAGAAACAGCAGAGACTTGCCGGCCATGACGCCCGCCGCACCCGCGAGCATCATGTCCCCGCACCAGCGCCGTACATGTACTGCGCTGGTCGGGAAAGGGTTAAGGGCTATTATATCTGGCACAAACCTACATTTTATTATTTTGGAGGACTTTAAAGGTGGTGAAAATAGTGCTAGGTGGCCTGCCATTAACGTCACATGCGCTGCTGCAGCAAGGAGGGACATACACTGTAGGGAGAGAAGCACGCTAGGCAGGGATAGAAATCGCTCAAAAAACGCCCAAAAGCCCTTTTAAGGGCTATTGTATCTGGCACAAAGCAATATTTTATTATTTTTGGGGTGTTTAAAGGTGGTGAAAATAGCACTAGGTGGCCTGCCATTAATGCCGCATGTGCTGCTGCTGCAGGATACTCTCTGTATACTATATACCTGACATACTTTGCTATAATTTCTGCTGTTAAGCCCGCATTACTTCTTTTGCATCTTGCTGTATAACATTTGCACAAGGAGGGACTAGTGTAGGGATAGAATTTCTATAGGCAGGGTTAGTATCATTGTTCAAAAGACACAAAATCCTTCTGCATTTTTTTTTTGGTGGCAAAAGGAACCCAAGTGTGCCCTGTCAGTAACACTAGGTGCACAGCGTATTACAACCGTTCAAAAGTCTATGTAGCTGACATTCATTGTTACATTTAATACCGATAATTTAGGCCGCAGTTCCTCATTTGCGTCTGCAGTTTAATTTGCCCAAGGAGGGAATTAAATTATAGGGATAGGAGTTGAGTAGGTAGAAAGATTGTTTATGTTCCAAAAAGACCAAAGTCCATTGTGAAATACATCTGCTTATTTTTTTTTTGGGTGGCAAAAAAAACCCAAGTGTGCCCTGTCAGTAACACTAGGTGCACAGCGTATTAGAACCGTTCAAAAGTCTATGTAGCTGACATCCGTTGTTACATTTAATACCGTTAATTTAGCCACAGTTCCTCATTTGCGCCTGCAGTTTAATTTGCCCAAGTAGGGAATTAAACTATAGGGATAGGATTTGGCTACCTACCCAAATCCTATCCCTATAGTTTAATTCCCTATTGGGAATTGGGTAGGTAGAAAGATTGTTTCTTTTCCAAAAAGACCAAAGTCCATTGTGAAATACGTCTGTTTTTTTTTTTTTTTTTGGTGGTAAAAAAAACCTCAAGTGTGCCCTGTCAGTAACACTAGGTGCACAGCGTATTACAACCGTTCAAAAGTCTATGTAGCTGACATCTGTTACATTTAATACCGTTAATTTAGGCCACAGTTCCTCATTTGCGTCTGGAGTTTAATTTGCCCAAGGAGGGAATTAAAATACAGGGATAGGATTTGGGTAGGTAGAAAGATTGTTTCTGTTCCAAAAAGACCAAAGTCCATTGTGAAATACGTCTGCTTTTTTTTTGAGTGGTAAAAAAAACCCAAGTGTGCCCTGTCAGTAACCCTAGGTGCACAGCGTATTAGAACCGTTCAAAAGTCTATGTAGCTGACATCCGTTGTTACATTTAATACCGATAATTTAGGCTGCAGTTCCTCATTTGCATCTGCTCTATAACGTTTGCGCATTCAGAATATTGGACATTCGTTTAAATTTTTCTGGACATACAGTTAATAAAAATCTGCAGTGCTGTAGTTGTGACCAAGTTGCATATATACTATACAATATGCGCAAGGCGCATATTCCCTCGTTACGCAGTCCCCAGCCACCACTATTTTTCCCGGTGTGCCGTCCCCGCTTAACACCAGCATGTGTCCAGAAACATAACCCGTGCCCTGGTTATTTCTTCTTCAGTCTGCTCTTCAGCAGAATGTCACATCAAGAATGTCAAATCAAAACGGTCAGCTCGGCATCAGCGTGTCATCCTTTAAAAAATTTTTATGGTCTGCTCTTCAGCAGAATGTCACATCAAGAATATCATTTTTTGGACGGTCAGCTCGGCATTAGCGTGTCACACTTAAATTTTTTTTTACTTACGGTCTGCTTTTCAGCAGAATGTCACATCAGCAATAAAATTTTTTGGACGGTCAACTTGGCATCAGCGTGTCACCCTTAAATTTTTTGGACTGTCAGCTTGGCAGCATGTCACCCTTAAATATTTTTTACAGTATGCTCGTCAGCAGCGTGTCACCCCTATTGTTTTGTGTCAGCAGCAGGCCATCAATGATAATTTTTCACGGGTGTCTCTGATGCCCTCCTTTATGTGTAATAAAGGGTGTATTGGAGTGCCTGTTCCTTGTAATTTTTGGCAGCCTTTCACTTATTGCATAGGCTTTATGAGTACCTGAGTCCCACAATTATACCACAATGTAAATGAGGCCCTCCTTTATTTGATATACCTGTTGTATGGGAGGGCCTCATCCGTGTAATTTTTGGGAGCACGTGCGCTTAACGTACAAGTAAATATATGTTTCCTAACAATATTTCCTGTAAAATCTATGTTATCATGGGTTTTTGGGGGGTATTTTTGTCATTCTGCAAAAGTGGAGTAATAGTCGGACATCATCTTTAATAGCAGCGACTTTGGTGTCTAACATACATCCAGACATCCTCCCCATGCTGTTCCCTAACCATTTCTGTGGTTTCCACCATTTTCTGACGTTTCCCTATGGACCAGACACCCTCCCCTCATCCGAGTAGGGGGTGCCTGGTCTTCTCCCTTAGACTTCCATTATACTGGGGTGTTCGGTCGAGCACTCGAGCACCACCTAGTGTTCGGCCAGAGCACCCGAGCACCCGAACATCACTACTAGTAAGTAATAAGCAGACAGAACATAGCCAACAAAAATGTGAATTCAGACCAAAGTGCCTTCTGCCCCACTAAAATTAGTGCTCAAACCTAAAAATCGGAAAGAAACACAGGTTAAAAAAATCAGGTTATGGAACCAGATGATATTAGAGAAATAAAAGAGAATAAAATAGGAAAAGGAGAAAAAAAAAGAGAAGAAAAGAAGGGGAAAAAATAAAGATAATACTGCTGCTAATAAAAATAGAGCAAAACTAATATTCTCATTAAGACCCCGAGGTGTAACAGTATCCAATTGGAAGATCCTTTTCATCTCTTTCTGTGCTAACAATCTTTTCCAATCTCCACCCCTCTTACTGATCAAAACCCTATCAATGCCTCTTACCATTAGTGACTTACTATTACAGTCACAATGAATCTTAAAGTGACGGGGGAGAGTCTTGAGTTTTGTCAGATCTTCTTCTTCCTTAGCTGGCTCAATCTCCAAGACATGTTCCATTGTACGTCTCTTAAGCTCACACAAAGTCAAACCAACATATAAGAGATTACATGAGCATCTTGCCACATAAACGACGATACTGTATATAGTAATGTTGTATTAGACTGATGCTACTGTACAGTACACTACATAATTGTTCACTGGACTGTAGTGTATAGAAATGAGAGAAAAACGTATTCCCTAGACTGACGCTACTGTACAGAACACTACATAATTGTTCACTGGACTGTAGCGTATAGAAATGAGAGAAAAGCGTATTCCCGAGACTGACGCTACCGTACAGTACACTACAAAATTGTTCACTGGACTGTAGCGTATAGAAATGAGAGAAAAACTTGTTCCCTAGACTGACGCTACTGTACAGTACACTACATACTTGTTCACTGGACTGTAGTGTATAGAAATGAGAGAAAAACGTGTTCCCTAGACTGACGCTACTGTACAGTACACCACATAATTGTTCACTGGACTGTAGTGTATAGAAATGAGAGAAAAACGTATTCCCTAGACTGACACTACTGTACAGTGCACTACATAATTGTTTACTGGACTGTAGTGTATAGAAATGATAAAAAAACGCATTCCCTAGACTGCACTACAGATTCCAGCAAGCCAAGGTACAGCAGCAGCACCAGCAGCAGCAAAAATGAGTACTGAGAGCACTTTGGGCAATTTCATTTGGGTCTGTGTGGACCATGTGCTGTCCCTTCTACCACCAGTCGCTGTGCAAAGCGTGCAGCCAAGATGGTGCACGCTTTGGTGATTCCTGCCTAACCAACATCTAAATTCAGGCCCTAACACTCTCCCTGACAGACAGCAGCTCTATCCCTAATCTCATGCAGACGGCGTATGACGTGAGCAGCGCGGGACCAGATTCTTATATTCCCAGGTCATCTGATCTGGCCAGCCAATCCCTGCTATCGACTTGTAGGGGCCCCACGTGATTCTAGGAGGTACCAAAGGCTCTCCTGCATGTTGATTGGCTGAAAAAAGGCGCCTAACATGCAGGAAGAGGAAGTTGCCAATTCCTCGAGGATCGCGATATGCTCGTCCGAGTATCGAGCATATGTGAATACCCTAATACTCGAACGAGCACCAAGCTCGGACGAGCATGTTCGCTCATCTCTAAATATTACCTCACGTGGATTACAATTGAATTTTGGACCATGTGTTCCAGACAGTGTTTTATCATGCCAAGGAGCCATGAGGAGAGACTCAAATGTATATCTGAGCCTTTTATGCTTGCAAATGTGAAATTAATTGCAATAAAATGTTTGCATACTTATGTCTTTGCTGTATTTTAGCTACACTGTTTTTACTGGTTCAGCAACGTTCAAGCATTTTAGCCCATTGTGTGTATTCTTTTTCTGGTACTGCAATGTGTCCTATTATGCACTTATTATACAGTGTTTTTAGTAAATTATGCACTTAGCTGGATAGCTAGCAGTGAGCACCTTACTTTTCTACCTCATATGGACTGCCTCTAAAGACTGTACGCCGCGGTCTAGCCTTGTGCATATGACGCATTCGCGAGTAAATAGTACGCTAAGGATTCGTACACACTTTTGTACGCTAGTGCTTACGTATTGCGTACTTTTAACTACACTGGCTGTACATTCGTAATTTGTGCAGAAATGTTCGCAAAACAACGATTGTTGAACGTAGATTCGACCAAATAAATTCGTATTAAGAACTAATCTTGTCAGAAATTCGACGAACATTCACTGAAGCGAATTTTGGATGATTCGCTAATCTCTACCAGCCGCCACTATTTTTCCAGGTGTGCCGTCCCCGCCTTACACCAGCATGTGTCCAGTAGCATCACCCGTGCCCTGACCAACGCAGTTACTGGGAAGGTCCACTTAACGACTGACACATAGACAAGTGCTTTTGGCAAGGGATGCTACATTTCCTTGACAGCACACTGGGTGCAACCCCCCTCCTTCTCCACTTCCACCTCTGAATTCTCATCTTGCAGCACCAGTCAGCCATCAGTCAGTAGATGGAAGCAGTGTAGCACTGCAGTGTAGCACAGGCCAGGCTGAAACTGATTTGCTTAGGTGACGAACAGCACACCGCCGCAGAGCTGTGGCAGGGTATAAGGGACCAGACTGATCTGTGGCATGGTTGTGTCTGATAATGGTCGTAACTTGGTGGCAGCTTTGGAGCTCGGCAAGCTCACACACATACCATGCCTAGCCCACGTGTTCAACTTAGTGGTTCAGCGGTTTCTCAAAACCTACCCCAATTTGCCTGAGCTACTGGTGAAGGTGTGCAGCGTGTGTGCCTATTTCCGAAAGTCATCTACAGCTGCTGCCGGTCTGGCAACACTGCAGCAGCGCTTGCAATTGCCAGCTCACCGACTGTTGTGCGAAGTGAGCATGCGCTGGAACTCCACATTCCACATGTTGGCCAGGCTTTGCGAGCAGCAGAGGGCAGTAGGGGAATAGCAGCTGCAACATGGCCATCACCTTTCCAGTCAGCTTCCGCTCTTCACAAGTGACGAGTGGGCATGGATGTCTGACATCTGTGAGGTTTTACTCAACTTTAAAGAATCAACACAGATAGTGAGCGGTGATGCCACTATTATCAGCATAACCATCCCACTTCTGTGTCTACTGAAACGCTCGCTGCTCACAATTAAGGCAGAGTCTTTGCATGTGGAAGAGGTGGAGATGGGGGAAGACAGTACACAGGGTGATAGCCAGACCACCCTCAGTTCGACTTCTCAGTGCAAATTGGATGATGATGAGGAGAAGGAGACGGTTGCCTCTGTTACAGAGGGTAGTACCCATAGCAGGTTTATTCCATCTCTTCAGCGTGGATGGGCTGAAGAGGAGGATGAGGAGTTTGAGAATTATCCTCCTGGTGAGGACAACAAAGTCTTGTCTGTTGGGACTCTGGCACACATGGCTGACTTTGTTATGCTGCCTTTCCCGTGACCCTCGCGTTATATGCATTTTGGCCAACACCAATTACTGGTTGTTCACCCTTCTCGACCCCCACTACAAAGAGAATTTCTCATCTCTCATTCCTGTGGTGGAGAGGACTAGTAAAATCGTGTAATACCAGAAGGTCCTTGTGGAAAAATTGCTCCAAAAATTTCCAGCTGACAACGCTGGCGGCAGAGGACGTAGTTCCTTGGGCAGTGAGGAGGGGAACACACAGCAGTTCCAATAGAGGCAGGCCAACACTCTCCAAGGCCTGGAACAGTTTCATGACACCTTGCCAGCACCCTCATCCTGATGTGTGGCCTACTGTCACAAGGAGGGAAAGTTTTGGAAGATGGTGAAGGAGTACATAGCTGACCTTTTCAGCATCCTCCGTGATCCCACTGTGCCTTAAAACTATTGAGTGTCCTAGCTGGATACATGGCACAAACTAGTGCTCCACACCTTGGAGGTGCTGGCCTGCTGTGCCGCCAGGGTTTTGTCAGATCGGGTATTTAGTGCTGCTGGGGGCATAAAAACTGATAAGCACATCCGCCTGTCAACTAAAAATGCTGACAGTTTGACTCTTATCAAAATGAACAAGGCCTGGATTGCCCCTGACTTCTCTACTCCACCAGAGGAAAGCAGCTGAACATAAATGCACTTTAAATATGGCTTTTATGGTGTACTAGCTGAAGGACGCGGCTTTGCACGGGTATATTTAATCTATTTAATTTAATGTTTTTGTGTGTCGTTAAGAGATATCGACAGTATCCACTATAACAGTGACCTCCACAGCCAACCACCCCTTAACACTGACCCCCCAACAGTGCCCCTGCTCCTTAAAATGGGACCTTCACAGCAGCCTGCCCCTTTAACAGTGAGTTCCACAGCACCTCACCCCCTTGAGAGTGACCTCCACAGGGGCCTGCCCCCTTAAAAGTGACCTCTACAGCACCAACCCCTTAACACTGACCATAGGTTACAGTCCTCCACAGAGACTGACCCTTTAACAGTGACCTCACAGTACTCTGCTCCCTTATCAGTGACCTCACAGTACCCCGTTGCCCCTTTAATAGTGGCCTCCACAGTGCCTGCCCCTTTAACAGTGACCTCCATAGCAATCTTTCCCTACATTGACCAGAGGTCTGGTTATAGGCCGGACAGTCCTGCTTTCAGACTCCCTGCCTCTGTCTGGCGCAGGGCCTGGCCGGACACAGGGGATATACATAGCATAATTACAAACTTATTACCCCATATGAGGTGAGGAGCAAATGTAAAACTCCATTAATATCCACACCTCATATGTGGTTAAAAAGAGAAAAAAATATATTATTCTATTTTAACCATTTATGTACAGTACAGACCAAAAGTTTGGACACACCTTCTCATTCAAAGAGTTTTCTGTATTTTCATGACTATGAAAATTGTAGATTCACACTGAAGGTATCAAAACTATGAATTAACACATGTGGAATTATATACTTAACAAAAAAGTGTAAAACAACTGAAAATATGTCTTATATTCTAGGTTCTTCAAAGTAGCCACCTTTTGCTTTGATTACTGCTTTGCACACTCTTGGCATTCTCTTGATGAGCTTCAAGAGGTAGTTACTAGAGATGAGTGAGCATACTCATCCGAGCTTGGTGCTCGTTCGAGTATTGGGGTACTCGTAAGTGCTCGCTGCTCGGACGAGTATCTCGCCATGCTCGAGGAAATGGCAACTTCCGCATCGTGCTTTTTTGGCGCCTATAAACACAGCCAATCACAAGCCAGGAGACTCTGCGGTACACCCAGCATCACGTGGGGCCCTTACATGTCGATAGCAGGGGTTGGCTGGCCTGATCAGGTGACCCTGGAATATACTACTGACTGGCCGCGGTGCTCAGCTCAGATGCTGTCTGGATGTCGTTAGGGATAGAGCTGCTGCGTTTCAGGGACAGTGTTAGGGCCTGCATTTAGTTCTCTGTTAGGCAGGAATCACCCACAAAGAACCCAACAGCCCTTCTAAGGGCTAGAAGACATTTTTTTTTTTTTTGTCTCCTGGCTTGGATGGCTGACTGGCCCTAGTAGTGCAGTTATCGCCATATATAACTCCCTTTTTTTTAATGTTATATCTCAGTGATACAAATCCATTGCACACAGCAGTGTGGAACCATTCTGTGTGTCACAGTTCAGTACACTCACTATTTTCTGTCCAGGTGACACTTTCTGTACGTCAGTGAATACAACCAAGTCTTTTGCTGCCTGTCACGTGTATAGCTTGATCCCAAAAATCTCTGTGCGACATTTGTCTGGGTCGCAGTCTAAATAGCCACCGTCAGTAGGGTGTCAGTTAGCGCTACGATATTTTCTGCACGTCACGTTCCAAAAAAAACAAAAATCCAAAACAAAATATATAAAAAAAATTAGTTTTTTTTGTTGTTTTAGCTCAGTGATACAAATCCATTTCACACAGCTGCATGTAACCTTTCTGTGTGTCACAGTTCAGCACAGTCACTCCAATCCGTATTTGCTGTCCAGGTGACACTTTCTGTACGTCGCTGAATACAACCAAGTCTTTTGCTGCCTGTCACGTATATAGCTTGATCCCAAAAATCTCTGTGCGACATTTGTCTGGGTCGCAGTCTAAATAGCCACCGTTAACAGGGTGTGAGTTAGGTCTCCGATACTTCCTGCACGTCACGTTCCCAAAAAAACAAAACTACAAAAAAAATGTAGAAAACAAAATATATAAAAAAAAATTTTGTTTTAGCTCAGTGATACAAATCCATTTCACACAGCTGTGTGTAACCTTTCTGTGTGTCACAGTTCAGCACACTCACTCCAATCCGTATTTTCTCTCCAGGTGACACTTTCTGTACGTCACTTAATTAAACCATACTGAACAAGTTTGTGGATTTCAGTATACCAGGCCCGTTTATTTATTTTTTTTATATATATATAATACATGTAACACCCCTTCAGACTGCACTCTGTAGGAAGGGTGTGTGGTAACTTTAAATTCACTATGGCGCAGTGCCTCCACCCGAATCTTGCTAGTAGCTCTGTAGGAATGCAGGAGGGTTTTCCTCTTCTGCCAGGGGTTGACTCGGGAAACCCCTGCCTAAGCTTAGTACACACTCACAGATGTTAGGGGTAAAACAACTGGGTAGATTTATTGGGATAGGGCTAAATAGTGGTGTGCTCAGAGGAGCAAAT